>CM067372.1:72388530-72907071 GCA_034401795.1 Chaetoderma sp. LZ-2023a | reverse complement strand
TTGAGGAAGTGGTAGTCCGGGACATGGATTGTGTCAAGTGAGAGATTCTTGTCATTAGGGCAGTAATAATTGACAATGTCAATCACAGAGTTGCTGGTTGTTACCTTGATCTTGATATATTCTGCCTCTTCCATAAAGGTTTTGATCTGGCTGGCGTTCACGCTGTTTCGGGACCAAGGTGATCACCCCGCCTTTCTTTCTTCCTCTTCGATCACACCGGAAAATCTGGTAACCTCTGTTCTTAAATGGTTTTCCTTCTTGCAGGTGTGTCTCTTGGATGCAGCAGATATCAATGTTGTTTTCGTACAGGAACTGTTCGAGCTCTGATTTCTTGTTGGTAACCCCTTCTGCGTTCCTGTGCATGATGTTGATACTGGGGTTCTCTTTGGGTTTGGTCTTCTCTTTCGGTTGGCCAGTAGCTCTCCATCCTCGTCCCCTGGCTCCATAAGACGAGTTGATGGGACCCCCAGTAGCTGAGGGTGGGCTCCTTCGAGGCATGGGGCCCGGCGCTGCACCTGCCTGGCAGATCCTCACAGGGCGAGCACTATTTCGGTTGATTCGATCTCCAAGTGTCATTTCATTAGCGTTGTGCATAATGCTCTGGTTAGCCCATCCAAATGTCTGGATTGACACCCAGTGGGTTACACCCCTGTGCCACGTTGAGGCTGAGCATATAGTCTTAAACGGGGGGCTGTCTCTGTATCATTATATTGACATGCACTCTGATATAAAACTACCCTTGAAAAATATTCTTTCATGTTACCAGAAATACATACAGGCAAGTAGTCCTGCATATTTTAGTATATTTTTAGAAATACCCTGCACACCGAATTCTGATTGGTTAAACCCGCTCACACCCTCTGAGCATTTATGAAAGTGAACGCAGACACGCCTAATATTTACAGTGGACTCACCCCTGATACACATCAGAATGTCAATGCCCTAGGGTCAAGCATGTGTTGGTACAAGAAACTGTCTCTTACTGACTCAAGGAATAGACTTGCTGGGTGGTGTACATTGGGTGGAGATGTGTTATTCTTCCAATTTATTTCTGGGTTCATTGAAATCTCCCACAACAAGAATGTGGCTATATTTTAGTAGGTCTATGGCTAGTTTGAGGAGATTTCTGAGATGACTATCATTTGTAGATGTACTGTTTGGTGAACGGTACACACACCCAATCAAAACTTTGTCTGTGTTCCTTAGCTTGCCTTCTACCCTAATAGATTCGTGTGCAGTTTCGGGTTTAACACTGGTTTCTATGCAGCTTAGGGCTTTCTTGATGTATAGACACACACCTCTGCTGGCATCTGAAACTATGTTGGTAAACAGCTCATAACTGTCCATATTTAGTTCGAATACAGCAACTGGGTCTTGGATGTTCTTAGGTAGTACTTCAGACAGTGCAATAATATCTGGTGTGTGTGCCTGGACAAGTACCTGTAGCTCAGTACGTTTGTTCAATAGAGAATCTGCGTTTGAATATATAAGCAAGTCAGGCCAGTAAATTACAATAATTCTTCAACATATTTATACTGGAAAATGAACTATTTACACAAGTGTCGCCGGGCTGAATTATTTGGTCTCTGGACCTCTGCGGCCTCGGATCAGGCACTCGTCTTTCGTATTCTGGATCAATAGGTATGAAATGAGCCAGGGCAGACAGGATTATGGGAAAAACTGCACAGGGCAAACAGGCAGTGCGAAATAAGCTGGGGTAGAACGGGAATCAAATCGAAACTACCAGGATTAGGAATTACATATTTAATTGTTAATCACTTGAATCTCAAGAAAAACATTCAGTGAACATGAGATTGAAATAATAAAATCAACATATATATTATATTTCATAACTCATAAGCTTTATTTACATAAAGCCTGTGGATTTTAGTGTAAATGGAGTCAAACTGGGACTGCCAGGAAACGGGGGAAAATCAAGATTCTTTATTTCCATATAGGTAAATAATGTAACAATTCAATACAGGCATCCACCAAAGGCAAGGCCTATGATGCGGTGGACCCTTGACATATAACATAAATTTATAATATTATATTTATACATATAACATTTATATACATGTACATGGATGTTTTATATTACAAATGACATAGAGTACGATATGACACATGTATGAATTATGTTTACATTTAAACAAATTACGTGTGTAGACATGACTTATGACAGAACATTTTACATAAAGGGGAGGGGGGGGTGTGTGAAGAGGGCCGGTGGAGAGAGTGGAGTGACCATCTTGCGGAGTATTATTACTATTCAGTGAAATTACGATTATTATACTCATTATCCCTGTTACGTTTCTCATCATTATTACATGTATACTCATGCTGAACAAGCATTCTGTAAGTATTGCTTTGCAATACATGTCCCCTACTTGGTGATATAAATCTTTAGAGATTGACAAGTAAAAATTTTATTAAAAATTGTCAAAAGCAGCTGAAACTCAAACTTGATCTGTATCTTCTCATAACAAGGCAATAAACGCAAACGCCAGAAACTCGAACTTGGTCTGTAATTTCGCATAATAAAGTAATGTACCAATTCTCAGTTGAATATGTTGAAAGACTGCGAGAAAAAATGTACGCATATGCCTGAAACTCCAACTTGGTCTGTAACTTCTCATAACAAAGCAATGTAGCAGTTCTCAGTATAATATCTTGAAAGACTGAAAAAAATGCAGAAAACTAATATATTTTGTATTTCATAAGACAAAAGGGGGCATAACTCCATGAAAAATTGACGAAAATGTCTTAAACTCGAACTTGCTCTGTAACCCCTTATACTAAAGCGATGTAACAATTTTTCCGTAATTATCTTGAAGGAGTGCGAAAAAAAGTGCGGAAAGCTGATATTTTTCACATTTCCTAAGTCAAAAGGGGGCATAACTCCATCAAACATTGACGCATACGCCTGAAACTCGAACTTGGTCTGTAACTTCTCATCACAAAGCAATCTAGCAATTCTCAATATAATATCTTGAAAGACTGCGAAAAAAGTGTGGAAAACTAATATTTTTCGTATTTCATGTCGAAAGGGGACATAACTACATGAAAAATTGACGAAAATTTCTGAAACCCGTACTTGCTCTGTAACTCCTTATACTAAAGCGATGCAACAATTTTCGCTTAAATATCTTGAAGGACTGCGAAAAAAAATGCGGAAAGCTAATATTTTTTGTATTTCTTAAGTCAAAAGGGGGCATAACTCCATCAAACATTGACGCATACGCCTGAAACTCGAACTTGGTCTGTAACTTCTCATAACAAAGCAATGTAGCAATTCTCAATATAATATCTTGAAGGAGTGCGGGAAAAAATGTGGAAAGCTAATATTTTTTGTATTTCTTAAGTCAAAAGGGGGCATAACTCCATGAAAAATTGACGAAAATTTCTGAAACCCGAACTTGCTCAGTAACTCCTTATACTAAAGCGATGCATCGATTTTCGCTTAAATATCTTGAAGGACTGCGGGAAAACATGCGGAAAACTGATATTTTTCATACTTCTTAAGTCGAAAGGGGGCATAACTCCATAAAAAATTGATGCATACGCCTGAAACTCGAACTTGGTCTGTAACTTCTTATACCAAAGCAATCTTGCAATTCTCAATATAAAATCTTGAAAGACTGCGAAAAAAGTGTGGAAAACTAATATTTTTTGTATTTCATAAGTCGAAAGGGGGCATAACTCCATGAAAAATTGACGAAAATGTCTGAAACCCGAACTCGCTCAGTAACTCCTTATACTAAAGCGATGCACCGATTTTCGCTTAAATACCTTGAAGGACTGCGAAAAAAAATGCGGAAAGCTAATATTTTTTGTATTTCTTAAGTCAAAAGGGGGCATAACGCCATCAAAAATTGACGCATATGCCTGAAACTCGAATTTGGTCTGTAACTTCTCATACCAAAGCTATGTAGCAATTCTCAATATAATATCTTGAAAGACTGCGGAAAAAAGTGCGGAAACTAATATTTTTCGTATTTCATGTCGAAAGGGGGCATAACTACATGAAAAATTGACGAAAATTTCTGAAACCCGAACTTGCTCAGTAACTCCTTATACTAAAGCGATGCACCGATTTTCGCTTAAATATCTTGAAGGAGTGCAAAAAAAAAAAAGTGCGGAAAGCTGATATTATTCATATTTCTTAAGTCGAAAGGGGGCATAACTCCATCAAAAATTGACGCATATACCTGAAACTTGAACTTGTTTTGTAACTTCTCACAACAAAGCAATATTCCAATTCTCAGTTGAATACCTTGAAGGACTGTGGAAAAAAAGCGTGGAAAACCTATTGCGACAGACGGACAGACAGACAGATAGAGTGCAAACCTATATTTCCCCCCCCCCACCCCCCCCGCCCCCCCCCCCGGTTTTACCGGTAGGAGACTAATAATAATGATAACAACAATAACAACATCATTATTATTACCATTATTATTATCACTGTGGCATTGTTATTATCATTATGCTCAATAATAATAATAATAATAATATCACTATTAACTTTATTTACATGTATTATTATTATCACTATTATCATTATTATTATCATTATTGTTGCATTGTTATTACCATCATGCTCAACAACAATAGCAACAAAAATAATATTAATACCATTACTATTATTTACATGTATTATTGTTATTATTATTATCATCATCAGTATTATCATTATAATGATTATTATTATTATCATCAGTATTATCATTATAATGATTATTATTATTATCATGTGTAATTATTGTTGTCACCTCCATTATTATTTTTTTTTTTATTATTATTATTGTCGCATTATTATTATCATTTAAGAGATTTTAGAAATGATAACATAGACAAATTTTAAATGAATATGGCAAATATTTACTGGAATCAGATAATAGTGTGCCAGACATGTGAAGATGCCTACAACGCATTCCATACTCTTTGCACTAACATTTATGAATCAAGCTTTCCACTAAAAAAACTAAAAAAGTTTAAACAAAACCCTACTAAACCCTGGTTAACAACAGGATTGATAGCTGCCTGTCATAAGAAGAATAAGATGTATTTAAATTTTATAAAATTTCCAACAAGAAATAATGATGCCCAATTTAAAAAGTACAGAAACAGATTAAATCAGATAATCAGGACGGCAAAGATAAACTATTATCATTATAAATTTGAAGAGCAAAAGAACAATATAAAGGAAACATGGAAATTAATTTAAAAAACACTATTGAATAAACAAAAAAGCAGTTCAGAAACATCCCGGTTCATTTATAATAATACAATTATAACTGACAAAAAAGAAATTGCAGATAAATTTAATGAATACTTTATAAATATTGGGCCTAATTTATCTAAAAAAATACAGACCAGTCCTGGAATAAATGTGCAAGATTATCTGACAGGCGACTACCAATCCTCAATGTTCCTGACCCCTACTGACAATGAAGAAATGTACAAAATCTTAATGAAAATTAACCCAACTAAGAGTGCCGGCATTGATAACTTTAAATGGAAAATCTTTAAAAACTGTGCTAGGGAAATACTAACTCCACTGAATCATATCTGCAATCTCTCATTTTCACAGGGTATATTTCCATCCCGATTAAAAACTGCATGCGTAACACCTATATTCAAAGCTAAAGACCTATCTGATTTTACTAACTATAGGCCAGTCTCAGTACTTCCGCTTTTCTCTAAACTTCTGGAAAGATTATACTACAATAGAACTATAAAATATCTTAATAAAAACTCTATAATCTATGAATCCCAGTACGGCTTCAGAGAAAAACACTCTACCATGCTTGCCATTGTGGATATGCT
This sequence comes from Chaetoderma sp. LZ-2023a, assembly GCA_034401795.1. NCBI lineage: Eukaryota > Metazoa > Mollusca > Caudofoveata > Chaetodermatida > Chaetodermatidae > Chaetoderma > Chaetoderma sp. LZ-2023a. The sequence goes on along the minus strand of CM067372.1, from coordinate 72,901,242 downwards.
TGAAAAAATAACCACATCCCTTGTGAGAAATGAACACACTCTAGGTGTATTCTTGGACCTCTCCAAAGCATTCGATACTACTGATCATGAAATATTACTTAAAAAACTAGCCCACTATGGAATTAGGGGCATTGCTTTAAATTGGATATATAGCTATTTAACTAACAGAACACAATGTGTAAAATTCAGTGGGGCCATGTCAGGAGACAGGAAATTAGTCTGTAGCGTTCCACAAGGAGGAGACAGGAAATTAGTCTGTAGCGTTCCACAAGGATCAATTCTTGGACCTCTGTTGTTTTTACTATACATGAATGACCTACCCAAAGCATGTAATCACCTCTCACTAATATTGTTTGCGGATGATACCAATGCCTTTTGTAGTCACAAGGACATAGACACTGTATACAAGTATGTAAATAATGAAATGAAAAAAATCATAGACTGGTTTAAAGTGAATAAATTATCTCTGAATGTCGATAAAACTAACTACATACTTTTCACAAAATCTAAGAATTTAAAACAAATAGCTCTCCCCAAAATGCATGTAAATAATCAAGAAATTCATGAAGCACAATATGTCAAATTTCTCGGCGTCTATCTGGATAAAAGCTTAACCTGGGAGAAGCATATAGAAATAGTGAGATCCAAGGTAGCAAAGAACATCGGTATCATGTGCAGACTTAAGCCATATCTTCCCCCTAATATTCTAAAAACTCTATATTGTACACTGATCCTTCCACATATCACATATTGCAATGTAATATGGACTAACACGCATAAAACTAAACTAGCACATCTAAAATCACTACAAAAGCAGGCAATCAAATTATTCGCACAGCCAGCAGAGGGCCAGGATGTCTTTAAAACCGAAAAAATGCTAAAACTTGAAGACATTGGAGCTGTCCAACTATACACTATCTTAAGGGACTACCATAACGGCAATCTACCATCATCATTATCAAACCTTTTTAGGAACAACTCCGATATACACTCGCACAACACACAAACTAAGAATAACTTACACCAAACCTATTACAGAACAATGACAGCTACACAAAAACCATCCCACCAAGCAATACAACTCTGGAACAACACAGCTATAAATATACGCACACAAATTCTTACACAAAGCTCTTTTAAACAAAATACTAAAAAAATAATCTTAGAAAGATACTAAAAATCCAAACCAATGACATGAATGCAGAAGTCACCACCATGGCAGTACAAAAACAAGTATGTACCCAGTTGCCAGGATAACAACTAGAATGTAAAATACACATCTGCAATAATAATAATAATGCATCCGTAATTGTTGATGTGGATGATTCAGTTGTGTATAATAATAATAATAATAATAATAATAATGCACCAAGAAATGTTGATACAAATTAGGCCGCATTGTTATATATGACAATAATAATAATAATAATAATAATAATAATAATAATGCTGCACCAAGAAATGTTGATACAAATTAGGCTGTATTATTATATATGACAATAATAATAATAATAATATTGTAAACAAGATATGCATGTGTTTTCCCCCATTCCCATGTGTGTGCGTGCGTGCGTGTGTGTTAATTGTCTATTGTCTTAAATGTATACATGTAAATATTATATTATCTTCACTCATGATCCAACTAATAACTATTACTGAATTATTATTATATGTTTATTATATGTTAAATGTAAGGGGTCCACCGCTGTATAGGCTCAGCCTTTGGTGGACTGCCTGTTGTGTAAATGTAAAATCTATGTGTTATATGAAAATAAATAATTTTGAATCTGAATTTTCATTATATTTAATAATAACAATAACGACAAAACCATTACTATTATTTACATGTATTATTGTTATTATTTTTATTATTACTATCATGTATTATTATTATTATTATTATTTTTATTTTTATCATCAAATCCGAAACCAGGAAACCATTCAGATGTATTGATACATCGAAAACTGGTAACTTTAGAATATTTGCGCTTTCATGAACTACAACTGTTGATAATTGATCAACAGTCTTATTTTTTTATGTCTATGGCCAGTCACAAACATAACAAAAGATGGCAAGTTGCTCTACTTTTATATGGGTTGACACTGGAATGTTGCTCCTTTTGATGGTTGCGCCCTTGTTCTTATTCTGTATATTCCTCATGCCGTACCGTAAATCTATCAGGCAGCGAGTTACAGCTTCTGTCTTCTGTTTAATAATTCCAAGTATATAATTGGAGGTTAACAGTTGAATGGGTGTAGTGATGTCATCGCATTGATTTCGAGTGCATAATTTATATAGTGTTTGAGTTTTAGTTGCTTTTAGTTGATTCTGTACAACAGAAGACAACGGGTATAGCTGTTGATGGCTCAGATTTCAATTGGGTTCCGGTTCTTAGAGGCAAAGCACAGGCCAGTGTCTTGTGTCCAGCTCTCTTCACCTGTTACATATATATTATATTTCATAACTCATAAGCTTTATTTACATAAAGCCAGTGGATTTTAGTGTAAATGCAGTAAAACCGGGATTGCCAGGAAACGAGGGGTTTGGGTGGGGTGGGGGGGGGGGGTTGTGGAAATAACGGCCATACAAACGTCCAACGTAGAGCAACTAAACTCATACCAGGATTATACTGTAAAATTTATAAAGAAAGACTGAAACTCTTAAACTTACCAACTCTAGCATACCATCGACTCAGGGGTGATCTCATAGAACTTCACAAGATACTCGTTCTCCAGCAAATACGATAGGGAAGCAGTGAACATATCTATTCCACTGTCAAATAACAGCATAACCAGAGGACATTCTCTCAAACTATGGAAAAGATGAGAAATGATAAACATCAGGAAGAACTTCTTCACATACAGAGTCGTACAATTCATGGAACGATCTGCCTGAAACAGTTGTCAATGCTGAGTCAACAAAAGCATTCGAATCCAGACTAGATAAATAGTGGCAAGAGCAACCTATAAAGTTTAACTATAATGAGGAAATTATAACTCAACCATGTGCACACACCACGTTTAATAACACGGAGCTGGCAGAAGAGGCTACCTAACACTACAGTCCCTGTAGAGTACCTGTGAGTAAACCTGTGAGTGAGTTACATCAACGATATCATTCAGATTCAAAAGAGAACAGCAGTATCATATCTCAATGCAAAAACCATCCAAAGCAACTCGAGAAACTCAGATTCGCTGTCATTAAATTCGAGAGCATGACAAACAAGCAATAGAAATTAATACAGGAAATAATTGCACTTAGTCCAGATGTCATTATTGGTAATGAGACCCACTTAGACAACACCATCCTGGATGCAGAACATTTTCCTGAAGTGACTTCACCAGAATACAATTATATCCCTATCAGAAGAGACTGTACCAGAGATGGTGGAGGTGCCATCATCCTTACCAAACCAGAGCCGCAAAGACGTTGAAACAGATTGCGAGATTATCTGGGCCAAACTTTTCCTAGCAGGTAACAAAACAGCCCTCATTGGATCTTTCCACAGGAGCCTGACAGCAGACATTGAAGCACTGCACGAACTATGCATAGCAATAAATAAGTGCAAAATGCCTTCCCATCATCACAAATCTATCTTGGTGGAGACTTTAACTTGGGTGGTATCAACTGTGAAAACTACTCCACAACACCAGGAGATAAAAAGAGAGCACACTCACAATTACTCCTTGACACCATAAATGATACTTCCCTGGAGCAAGTAAATAGACATCCAACCTGAGGAGACAATCTATGAGATTTATTATTTTCTACCCATCCAAACCTGGTAAATAAAACACACACAACACCACCATTAGCTGACCATGACACTCTTATCATCCATGTCACAACCCAACCAAGCTTAATCAAACCAACTCCTCGCAAGATCTCCCTGTACTGGAAAGCAAACTGGAATGCTATTACATCGGACCTTTAAAAGGCACAAGAGGCCTATTTTAGCCACATGCTATTCACCTATACAGTGGAAGAAAACTGGATATTCTTCAAAGATACCATCACACAAACCATGGCAAAGAACATCCCCCAAAAAGTGCTCAGAACCCACAGTGATCTACCATGGATATCACAAAATATGAAAAGCTAATCAAACAGAAACACAGAGTATACAACACATCAAAGAAGAGTGGGAAAGCAAGAGATAAGGAGATGTTCCAACAAATACGTAGACAAGTACACCAGAAACTATGCTGTTCATATCAAGACTACATCACGAACACGCTTAACACCGAAGATGACAAAAGCAGCAACAAATTCTGGAGGTATATCAAATCAAGGTGTCAAGACACTGTAGGCATCAGCACCCTGAGACATCATGGTCAAATCATTACAGATACTAAACAGAAAGTGGAGGAATTGAACGAACAATTCACATCAGTGTTCACCAGGGAAAACCTACATCATACATCAGCCTCATCCAGATAACATCAAATGGAGTTGAAAAAGCGTTGCAAGACTGAAACCATCTACAGCAGCAGGCCCTGACCAAATTCCAGCAAGAATCCTCAAAGAAACATCTAGTCAAATAGCACCAATCATTGCCTCTTTATTTCAACAATCACTGACTCAGTCTACCATACCATCAGACTGGAGACAAACCAACATCACACCAATCTTCAAAAAAGGAGACCGAACAAAAGCATCCAGTTACAGGCCAGTCTCACTAACATCTATTCTATGCAAGTTACTAGAACACATCGTAGCCAGAGAGATCATGCAACCCCTAGACTCGAACGACATACTCCATCCTAACCAACATGGATTCCGATCCAAAAGATCATGTGAGGTTCAGCTTATCAATTACAATGGATGACCTCACCAAATGCCTAGACCAACGGAAACAAGTTGATGTAGCAGTGCTGGACTTCACCAAAGTGTTTGATAAGGTGCCACACAAGTGACTGTTCTCAAAACTCCACCACTATGGCATACAAGGAGACGTTCTTTGCTGGGTCGAGGACTTCCTCACCGACAGGCACCAAAGAGTAATCCTTAATGGAGACTCATCCAACTCAACAGAGGTACTGTCTGGTGTTCCACAAGGCTCAGTATTAGGACCAATTCTCTTCTTAGTCTTCATCAATGATATCGCCGGCGACATAAGTTCAACAATCAGACTCTGCGCAGATGACTGTCTTCTCTACCATACCATCGAATCCAGTGAAGACCAACAGATTCTGCAAAAAGACCTAGACACACTTATGTCATGGACTCACACCTGGTAAATGGAGTTCAACGTAGCAAAGTGCAACATCCTGAAAGTCACCCAGCTTAGATCCAGCTAAAGTACCCACTACACAATGCAAGATCAGATCCTAAAAGAGACCATATCAAAACCATGCCTCAGAGTGGAGTTGGCCAATAACTTAAAATGGAACAACATATCTCCAACTTCATAAGCCCATCTCACAGAGTTCTTGGATTCCTCAAAAGAAATCTTCGTAGGTGCCCTCAATCAGTAAAGGAGCAGGCTTACCAGACACGAGTTAGGCCAAAACTGGAATACAGCTCTACCAATAAAAGATCTATGCCAATCCATCGAGGCTGTCCAGAGGAAAGCAGAAAGATTTGTGCTAGCTCGACCTGTCTACAAATATCAAAGACAGAGTGCTACCAGCATGCTAGCAAGCCTGGGATGGGAGACACTCGCACAGAGAAGAAGAAAAAACAAATGTGACATTCATATACAAAATTCTAAATGGCAATATAGCAATACCACCCAAATACCATCCTCAGAAAGAGTTGATATCCACGACCAGGCACAGTCACTTACAAAAGCTACAGACAATCCAGACTAGCATCCAACAGTACCAAAGTTCTTTTATTCCAAGAACTCTGCTGATCTGGAATGGCCTGGCTGACAGCATCATCTCAGCACCGGATGTAGACACGCTCAAGAGCTACATCCGGGAGGTGACTATCTAAGTCTTTGCAAATCACTGTAAATATGTAAATAAAGTGATTTTACTCCTGAGATGGAGTGGTCATCTTTATCCAGACGCGCACCTGGGCGTGATGTTCAGTATGAACTTTGACCAGTATTAGCACAGATACAGTATTAGTACAGATGCCAGATGTAGTGGAGCAGATGATAAAGTTGTTTGCAGATGACACCACGCTATTCTCACCGGTCAGCTCACAAGAAGACCAAAAGAAACTACAAGAAGACTTAAATATGCTGATTGATTGGTCCATCACATGGCAGCTACGTTACCAAAATCTACGGTAATACATTTGGGTAGGCACGTACACATCATTACTAATTCATAGCATGCTTAATTGGAATAAACGAACAACCACAGATAATAGATCCATAAAAATCACATGTTATGCAATAAATCACATCTTGGCAGCCTTTAAAGCCAAATTTATACCAGCTGCCTTTTTGATACAGTGGCAGCCTTTTTTACTTGTGGTCTTTATTACCCAAGATTAGGTGAACAACAAATTTCAGTACAGCATGCAAGATAATAACCAGACAATACCCTATAGCAGACAACCTGTGAGAAGGGTCTTGGTGTTCATGTTGATAATGCCCTCAAATTTGATAACATGAAGAGAAAGCGGCTAATAAGGCTAACCAGTTCGTTGGTATGATCCGTTGATCCTTTGACTTCCTAGAACCCACCACACTTGCGCTACTGTAGAAAAGCCTGGTACGCCTGCATCTGGAGTACAGAAAATGGTGTAGTCACATCATTACAAGAAGGATGTGCAACTACTGAAAAATGTTCTGCACCGTGTGACAAAGATTATTCAAGGTTTAAAAAAAAGCTACCATACAAAGATCGTTTGAAACTATTGAAGTTTCCCAGCTTAATCTATCAATGGCAACGAGGTGATCTCACAGAGGTCTACTAGTACAAACATCGCATCTACAGCAGATATTGTAAGAGACTCCTACCGTCTGACCAGTCAGAGCGTATTAGGGGAAACAGCTTTAAGCTGCAGAAGCAGAGATTCAATACAGACACCAGAAAGCAATTCTTCGGTGTTAGAATCTCCAATTACTGGGACAGTCTGCCAGACTATGTAGTCATAGCCCCAAACATGCAAGAGTTTCAAAGATCGACCCTGTAATGATATATCTACCATAGTCACATACTTAGTATGATGTAGGAGTGTCTACTCCAAGGCTACACACTACTATACTTGTCTTTAAGTCGAATATAGTTAGATCTTTTAACACAGGCCGCGTTCTTTAATAATCTAGTAGTACTAATATATATATATATATATATATATATATATATATATATATATATATATATATATATATATATATATATATATATATATATATATATATATATATATATATATATATATATATATATATATATATATATATATATATATATATATCCATATGGTAGAAAGTATATCGGAATATGGTGTCAGCACTTGATGAACTCATGTTACATTGCGGAATTCTAACGAAGAACAATTGAGATTCCACGCAGACTTTACCAGATTGGTTACACACTATCAGATCGGTTACATTCATTATATTGGATGACGACAATAGTACGGTGTTCCAGCATCAAGATACATAGACTATGACATTCCCACTAGGTTTTGCTAAAGCTATGGATGTGCATAGTGACTATAACTGTAATATTGATTTTCTGAAAATCTAAATCTACGGAAGCCTCCATGGACCATAAACTACTGAAGTGATATTTTAAATATATGTACCTACGGATGCCTCCACGGACCATAAACAATAGGAGTGTGACATTTCGAAAATCTATATCTACGGAAGCATACACGGAGCATAAACTATTAAAGTGGTATTTCAAAACTATATATCTATGGAAGCCTACACAGACTATAAACTATAGAAGTACTATTACGAAAATTCACACCTACCTATTTCGATCAACGGAAGCCTCTAAGGACTATGAAACCTAGGTAATTTTCGAAAATTTAAATTGACGGAAGCGTGTAAGAACTATGAACTATGTAATTGAAATTGGTGGTCGCTATTGTTCGAAATGTCCGGCTAGACGCTATTGTTTAAATGACATGTTAATGCATAGATTAATGTGTTTTTTAAATAGTTATTGACACACATGCGTAATGATGATCATGTTCTGGCTGGTCGTGTTTAACATATTAATTAGGTGGGCAGCAGCGGCCCCCTACCCACCTCATGGTTAAAAAGATATTTTGAAACTAAGTGGCTTCCTACCAGTTATTTAATTTTCATAAAAATCAGAGCGAAATACAGCATTACATGGGTAATATATAGGTAAACTAAGCGATGTTGTATGTATAATATTATATGGATAATAATCATGTATTTATTGTATTTAATGAGATATATGTCTTTACAGTGGCAGTCATTTAATTATTAAATTTTCCAAAAAAATGTGGCCAAAATTTTATACAGGCGACTGCACATTTATACATGCAGCAAGATGTGTGTGTACATATCCAGACACACACTACCACCATGCCATGCTTTAGGTTTTACATGCCCAGACACTAAAATGCATGCATACATATGCATCTGCATGTGGCCGAACTTGTGGCTTTGTGGCTGCATGTTGCAGATCTGCGGCTGCATGCTGTGGATTTGCGGCCACATGTTGGGGATTTGTGGCTGCATGTTGCGGATTTGTCGTCGCATGTCCAGCTTTGTGGTCGCATGTGCGGATTTTGCGGCCGCTAATGTTCAGGTGAAGTTCAGAGTTACTTTGGTGATATATAAACGTACTTAATGATGTTGTATGTATAATCTTATATAGATAATTTTATTTATCGTACTTAAGGAGTGGTCTCTAAAGATAGTAGGGGTTAAAGTTTGAAACATGCGGCCGCAATTTTATACAGGCCGTCACACATTTATACATGTGGTAGCATGTGTATGTACATGCCCGGACACACATGCATATCAAAATGCATGCATACATTTGCGACCGCATGTTGCGGATGTGCAACCACATGCAGCCGCATGTTGCAGATTTGCGGCTGCATGTTGCAGATTTGTGGCTGCATGATGCAGATTTGCAGCCACATGTTTTGGATTTGTGACTGAATGTTGCAGATCTGCGGCCACATGTTGCGAATTTGCAGCAGCAGTACATATAATCCTATAAAACGGTTCAACTTCAATACCTTTTCTCACTCCAGTTTAAACATCACAAAGTGGTTGAACGTGTGTTTTAACTGCAGAGTATTTATGTAGCCTTAGCAGTCAGAAGATTTCTTTGAAGAACCTTGTAACTTGAATGCTAGCTAGATTTAGCCTATAATCAATATGCCGAGATGTAAATGTTTTGAATGTGATTCAACTTTTGATAGGTCAAATGACCGGAAGTGGCATAAGATCTGATTCCATAATGATGAAGATAGCAAAAATCTAGACAGTGAAGATGAAGAAATGACAGAGATGAAGAGTGAAGATGATGAGCCAATGGAGTCGGAGAGTGAAGCGGCTGATGACTCAGTGGAGTCTGAGAGTGAAGATGAAGGTGAAGATGAAAAAGAAGCCATAGGCAATCAGGAACTATTCACCATATTCCAAAATATTAAGCAGGTCTTAGACGCTGAACAATCAGGTTTAGAAGATGAGTATGGTGAAGTGAACACAGACCCAAACAGTGTAGGCAATGTGTCTATTTCTGCATATGCTGATGCTTTAGTTGCAAAGTGTATAGACATAATGTTCCAGTGGAGAAGATTACATAACTCTACGCTCATTAAAATAATTCATCGGGAAACTAAAGATTTTTTCACCTATGGGTACGCATACGATGAAGCAGCTTTTCGAAAAAGAGTGTTTCTGATCAAGAAGTACATAAGTAACAATCTAGATGCTGGCGATAATGATAATGATTCTGTCGGTGATGGATCTGATCCATAAGGAATCAGTTTACCCATCAATCAATGGATCCCCAGAGCATTGCCCATTTGTTTATGCTACAGAAACTATATGTTTTATCATATGTAATATTTTCTTCAATATAAAAATATGGATACAAATAAAACATTGGTTCTTTATGTGCATGTTGATTTGATGATTGTAGCTATATATCCAGCCGGGTCCCCCACATCCGTCAATATACAAATCAGAGTGGGTGCTGTTGATGTTGGTGATGGTGGTGGGGTTGGTGGTTGGTGGAAGTAGTGGGTGGTGGTGGATGGTTGAGGTGGGTTAATGCTTGGTGGTGGGTGTTGGTACTTAGTGGTTGATGGTGGCTGTTGGTGCTAGTGGCGGTTGTGGTGAAGGCGGTGGCTTGTAGTGGTGCTGTGGTGGTAGAAGGGTGTTGGTGGTGGTGGTGGTGATGCTGGCGGTGTTGGTGGTTGTGGTGGTGGTGGATGTTGGTAGTAGGTGGTTGCGGCCATAATGTCTAGACAATGGATAGCCAGCTATATTATTTTTGTTGTCCGGGCCTCATTGACTAGGTACTCATAATGCATTCCTACTGACAGAGGCACGCATGCATACGAGCGAGGCCTTTATTAAACCCTCATTGACATACCCTCTCCAACTTATATGCCATTTTTCACACACCATGCTCTCACAAATTCTGACCACAATGTCTAGACAAATGGATAGCCATCAGAGTCAGTCATTACAGTGATAAATTTTCAACTTTTTGTCTTCTATAGGTCTGCAAATATGAATGTGAAGAAATTCGATAGGGGTTGGTGGGTGGATGGGTGTTGGTGGTGGGGTGGGGTTAGTGCATGGTGTTGGCTGTAGGTGGTAGTGGTGGTGGTGGTGTTGGTCATGCTTAGTGGATGGTTGTGTATGTCGGTACTGGTGGTAGTGGTGGTAGTGGTTCTGGTGGTGGTGCTAGTGGTGGTTGTGGTGAAAGTAGTGGGTGGTGGTGTTGATGCTGGTGGTGGTGATGGTGGTGTCTGCTGCTGGTGATGATGATAGTGGTGGTGGTTGGTGTAGGTGGTTGGTGGTTGGTGTTTACTGGCACAATGTCTAGACAAATGGATAGCCAGCAGAGCCAGTCATTACAATGATAAACTTTTAAAATAGTCTTCTCTTGGTCTGCAAATGGACATTTTCTATGAGGAAATTTAAATTCTCTTGAACAAATTCGAGGGTTAAAGGGTTAAAGGGTTAAGAATGTCTATAGCGCCCATATAATGGTGTAACATGAAGTGGTCGCTTAGGGCAGGTTTCACAGAATTATATAGAAAAAACATAGTTATAATGTGTCACTGCTGTGTAGCCCAAAAGGATATATTCATATTTGACTTGTAGTAAATGACCATCTATAATTATGCTACTATGCTCGTAATGTGGCTCTTAATTGTTGAAATGTAACATCATGAATGATAAGGCATTCAGTCTCCAACCAACTCCCCACAATGCACTTACCACTGGTATTGTATGAACACCGTGAATTAAAAATGCGTTAATCTTTAGTGGTAAACAACAACAGCCAGTGAGCGGGTTCATGCATTATTATCATTTTTTAAAACTTTACTCCCAGTGAGGACATTGTTATATCTTGCCAAATATGAATCTCATGTCATTTGTTCACCAGAATGTGTTTTTATGTATGCGAGTGCACTCAAATAATCAATTGATAACACTCGACTCCATCGTGGCAAGCTGCACACTCTCATGCAGGATAATTAATGTATTTTATAGTCTGTGATATGAAAGACATATTTTATGAAAAACATTCAACCGCGATCAGCAGCGTAGTTTCCAAAAAAGGTCAATAAAACTGGTAAAAAATTACTGTGTCCGGGCATGCACATACACATGTTGTCGCATGTATAAATGTGCAGCCGCTTGTATAAAATTGCGGCCACAACATTTTTTGGAAATTTAATAATTAAATGACTGCCATTTTAAAGACATATATCTCCTTAAATATGATGGATACATAAGTATTATCTATATAATATTATACATCCAACATCGATAAGTTTACATATATATTACCCATATAACACTGTACTGCGCTCTTATTTTTTTGAAAATTAAATGACTAGGAGCACATTTTGTTCATGCAGGTGGCGGCTGGACGCTATTGTTCATGCAGGTGACCGCTCTTGTTCATATGTGTCCATTGTGCACTAATTGTTCATAAGTGGGTGCTGTGCGCTGACACGGCTGTGCACTATTATTCATGCAGGTGGTCGCCATTGTTCATGCAGATAAATGCTATTCTTCAAAAAGTGCAAGATAAAACGTTCAATAGCATGTGATGAATGCTATTGATGGATTCATTAACACTCAAATTACGCCTGTATCGTTCATGCCATTATGCAAAAGTCATGTTCAATAACATAGGAAGCCACTTAGTTTCGAAATATCTTTTAACCACGAGGGGGACGCCGCCGCCCACCTAATTAATACATTAAACATGATCAGCAAGAACATGATCAACACACACATGTCAATGCCTATTTAAAAACACATTAATCTATGCATTAACACGTCATTTAAACAATAGTGTTTAGCCGGACATTTAGAACAATAGCGACCACATGCATGAACGCGTCTACCCACTCATTTAGAACATGGCGAATTTCACTTGACCTCGTGTACCCATCAATCACTTTTGACTGGAGGGGACCGGCGGTGCGCTATTGTTCTCCAACAATTGCACTTGACCTCGTGACCTATACCCATCAATCATTTTTGACAGGAGAACAATAGCGCACAGCCGGTCCCTTAACTACGCGACCCATACTGCTCTATTTCATAATGACTGGCCACGCAACTGCCTGGACACCGGTGGGACTGTTTAGATTAGGACTTCACAGTACAGTTCCTATGCCACCCAGGTTGCAACATAAGGGTAATATTGCAGCAAATTAGAGATGCTGCAGCAAATCTAGTACTCGTTTGAGATAGTAACAGGAATACAATAACAGGACAATAAATATCGTATTTCAGCGTTTTTGACTAGAGTAGGACCAGATGCGATGGATATTTATAATGGACTGCCTTTTGAATCGGAGGAAGACAGAAGCAATATGATCAGTGTGCTAGCTTTAAAAGAAAACACTGCCTTGGCGAATCAAATATCATTTATGAACGTTTTAATTATCGGGAACAATTAGAAGATGAAAACATTGAAACTTATGCTTCTAGCTTCAGAGCATTATCTCAGTCATGTAATATCCGTGATCTCCAAAGTGACCTCATTCGGGATCTGATTGTCTGTGGCAATAGGGATCATGCTATCCGGAAAAAGTTGTTGCAAGAACCAAATCTGTCATTGACTCATTGCATGGGCATTTGTCGATCGCCAGAGGCTACTACAGCCCAAGTAAGGCAGATGAGAAACAAAGAGGATGTAATTCATGGTGTTTCGAAGGAACAACCCCAAGCTAACAGATAAGGAATGCCATCATTTAATATATGAGTGGAATTACTGTGGTAAGAAACACGAGCCGGACAGAACAAAGTGTCCAGCGTATGGGAAATGTTGCAATAAGTGTGGCAAGCTGTCACATTTCGAAAGTGCCATGCAAATGTTATGCGTAAGAAAATTCTTAACACACATGTTGTAAAGGAAGCAGACTCTGCTGCATCTTTCAATACATAGTAAGCTGAAGACATCTTTTCTGTGGAAACTGCCAATGCAATAAGATATGTGAAGAATAAGATATTTCTTACTCTAACAATTGAAAAACTGACTGTACAACTGAAATTTGAGGTAGACTCGGGTGCGACCTGCAATGTGATTTCGATTCTTGATTTACAATGTACAACACAAAGTGTATCACTTCTTTAGGTAAGGCTAAGCTAGTGGTGCGTAATCCAAAGAACTAAAAAAATAGGATTGAATTTGTAGTAGCAAAGCAAAAGACTACAGCTCTTCTTGGTGCAAAAGCATCTCAACAAATGAAACTAGTGAAAGTGCTCCATGAGAGTATTTTAGCGATCAATACTGCTAAGTCGAACAGACCTGGGTCAACAAGTGATCCGATGTTGATAGCACGCCATACAAAGGAGAACATTATGTCAGCATATAAGGATGTGTTTAATGGTGAAGTTGGACTGATGGATGGAGAGAAATCAGTAGCGATTGACGCCTCAATACCACCAGTTAGGCAGCTCTTCCGCCGGGCGCCGGGTACCAATAGCACTAAAGAAGAAACTCAAAAGTGAACTCACTAAGCTAGAAAACGTGATATTATTACCCGTATAGATGAGCCTATGGATTAGGTGTCAAGCCTTGTGGTTGTACAGAAATCCAATGGTGATGTATTGATCTGTATCCTTTAGCCCTATATACGGATCGGGTGGACAAATTGTCGCTATTATCCCCATTTAAAATGCATAGATTTTTAGCGCATTAAAACGCTGTTTTGTCATCTCAGCTCTGGCGATTTGACATTTCCTCTAATGTCGTTTTTTTCGAAAACAGAGAAGTCTGAAATCTATGTTTCTAAAATACACACGGGAAAGCTGTTGAATAACATATTTTAAAACTAATTTGACATTAAACTGCTGCTGCCTACGGAAATTCAATGGCATATGGCAGCAACAGCTTCCAGTCAAAATAATTTTAAATAATATTTCTTACATCAGAAAAATGTACGTGAAATTATTTAAAATACTATGTTAAAATATTTTTATCTAGCGTTCAATTAACTTTGTATACTTTTAATCGATGCAAAAAATAGTATGGTGAATGTTTTGAAACTAATTTGTCTGGAAGCTGTTGTTGCCATAGCAACATTTTCCTGTCAAATTAGGTTCAAAATAGCCTATGTGGCCATAATGATTTCCCCCTAAAATACATTGGCAATCCCATGACAATATCAGCAAGCTTCAACAGCATTGATTTCAAGTCGTCCATAAACCAGTTAGAATAACATGCCTTTTCTTGCAATAGGAGTATGTTATTAACCCTTCTCCACCTAATACCATGGTAGTATATATCGAATCTGATGGTGAATGCGACTTGGAATTTGCCAAATTTGGCAAATCCATTCATATTATCGGTGGCTAGAAGGTATGTGTTTTAAGACAAAGAAGCAAATATTTACGACACGGGGTCATGAAGTGGATACTGGAATACACAGTTTTGCTCAAGGCCTTCCAAAGTCAGAAAACTGATGATTTGAGTAGGCATGGTTGGATGAAAAGAAAGGAACTAACCCTTTTCATCCACAATATCTCATACTTTACATTATTTACGATGTAAGATGTAAGCATTTATATATTGAATATTTTTAATCTTGTTTGACTTGAAGATGTTTATCCAGTCGAGAGCAACAACTTCTCGTCGAATTAAACCTACAATATTTCATTTGTTATCCCAATATGACGCACTGGAATGTCAAAGCTGAAAAACGTTAGACGCGTAGCTTCTTTCCGCGAATAGCATTCCTAGTGAGCCTGAAACTAATACATGTGTGCCGCTGCATAGAGAAAGAGAGAGAGAGGGAGAGAGAGAGGGGGGAGAGGGGGGGAGAGGGGAAGAGAGAGGGGAGACGGAGGGAGGGAGGGAGGGGTAGGGAGAGAGAGAGAGAGAGAGAGAGAGAGAGAGAGAGAGAGAGAGAGAGAGAGAGAGGTGGGAGAGGGGGAGAGAAGGAGAGAGAGAGAGAAAGAGAGAGAGAGAGAGAGAGAGAGAGAGAGAGAGAGAGAGAGAGAGAGAGAGGAGAGAGGGGGTAGAGAGGAGGGAGAGGGTGAGAGGGAGAGGGAGAATGAGAGGGAGAATGAGAGGGGGGAGAGAGAGGGGGTAGAGAGAAGAGAGAGGGTGAGAGGGAGAGGGAGAATGAGAGGGAGAATGCGAGGGGGAGAGAGAGAGAGAGGGTGGGGGCGGGAGGGGGGGGGGGGAGGAGTAGCGAATAGTGTAGGAGATTTACCATACAGTATTCTATCAATGGTTACTTAGAATGGACATTTTAATTATATTTGCAAATCCTTTCCCCACCTGATCAAAGTATTTCATTCTAAATACCAGAGATTGCCTAATTACACATAAAACTCATATTTAAACATGGAGTCGCTCAAAATCCTACGAGAAATTTGACTGAAAGTCATTATTTTCAGGCATCATTGGCTTTCAGTCAATTTCTTTCAAAACTCTCAGCAAACGTTTACAAACGATCTATACAGTCACACGCACATTTTAGAATGACAAATTTGAGACACCGTAACGGCCTATACTACAATCAAACCTTATATAACGGACGTGTACACTTGGGGGGCATATAAATGTGGTCAGACGGGTGGTCGTAAGACCACCATCTTAAAGAATAAGAATCGCCATTATATGGCCTCGAAATCTATTTACTATAATTATAAATTAGTTTTATTAATCGACAGCTTGTCATTAGTAACCACTGGCCACGTTATAGCTCAGTCTGAATAAAGTCATCTTACTATATAGTCATACATTACTGTGTGCTATAGTTATATCATATAAGACGGCGTCCGAACAGTTCGGGGTGTCAGGAATTTTCAGTTGAAATTTTTTTTTAAAGTTTGTTTTAAAGTTAGTGTTAGGCATGGATCAGTTACAGCCACCATCGAGCTTAAATTTAAATGGAAATATAAGTGAAAATTGGAGACGTTTTAAACAATCGTTTGAGATATACATAGTCGCCAGTGGTATAAAATCCAAGGACCCGGAGATTCGGTGTAGCACGGATCGATCGGACGGCTACGGACCGTCCCAGCTAAGCTGGGTGCGGGACGACCGCTCAGGATGCGCTCCAAGCACGCACCCCCCCCCCCCCCCTGAGTAGGATAATACGCGTGTATAAAGCCCTATAAGAGAAGTTTCGTTAAAACGGCCGTAAAAAAGTCCGTAAGAACACGTAGCGCGCATGCGCACGCCTCACAGCTTCCCTGGCAACACGTATCAGGATTGGGAGAGTGTGTGCTTATAGTGTACCGAGTTGGTACGTGTGATTTTCTCAAATCGCGCTATTCACGTCGTACAGAACATTTTACCATTTTAAAATCGGACCAGAAATGGCCGAGTTATCATTAAAAGTCTCACTTAAATTATCGTCAAAATATTGCTTTGACGTCGTAATTGCGTATATTAATGGGGAATGCGCTGCTCACGTGATAGCCACGTCGCCACTTCTAGCTGCACGCTGATTGGTTACTGCTCGGCCGCTGATTGGCTGGAGCGTTCTGCCTCTGACGTCACGAGTAGCATAAAAAGGGCGAGAAAACGAGAATCGAGAACATCATCAGCGGGAAGCCGACACAGTCAGTAAGACTGCTGGACCAGCGTAGGGCAAGATGTGGGAGAACTGCTAACAGACTGCTAATCTCCTGCACCAGTAAGCAGTCTTGGGCATCCACGATACACATTTTGGACACTCCCGGGCAGCCATCATGGGGAAAAATAAATTAAAATAAGGACTCCTGCTTCCGAACTTTCTTAGAGGAGTTTCCTGTGGATGAGCCTTGCGAGGCCGATGTAATTCTATGAGGTGAGCTGATGGTGATTCTTGGTGGATAACTCGCCGGATCTTCCGGAGAATGCGGAAAAGTGGGACCAAACATCCACGTAGCATGTCGCATGTGTTAATTAACTTTTAGACCACAGTCTGGTGGGACTCTGCTCGGTGCGTCGCAAGAGCTAGGGGACGTATCCCCCACCATATACCCAGTTATTGTACATGCCTATTTAAGTACAAATATGGCCCTCTCTGTTAATGGGCAACTTTCAAACTACCGTCGCTGGACGGAAACTTTACAACCACTGTGTAAATTAATGTATCAGTTATTCTGACTATCTAGTGGACATCTTTCTGAACTGTTCTTCTTCACTGTCTTGAGAGTGAGCCGCATCAACAGTCTGCCTGCGGAAATCTTCCCTGCATTCAAGATCGTGCCATCTCACGATACTCAACTGTGGTGCATCAATTTCCGTGATTTATGAGCTCTTACTGTACCGATGACCAATAGATACCCAACTAACCCAAGTAACTATACTATTGTGCATTTCTTTATTTCTGTAATAGGCACTGATAACTAATAGGTGCCGTCCCAGTCTTAAGACCGCGTTTTCATACTTTCTGTTTCATACTGTACATATTATCTTTATTTCCGTGCGCTCTCAACTAACAGCACCGTAAGGTCCGATGTCCTGTGATATATCGTTAGCACTGTATTCGTTAGTTGTGTATTTGGCAAGTTGCCATCCTAGTTATTATGTTTTGTTTCTATATTAAAACTCTAGGACGTAGTACACTAGGCTATACCATACAGCAACATTATATCCGCATCACTATATTCCCCCAGCACCAATTTTACACTGAGGTCATTGATAATGCTCCAAATGCTCGAGCCTGGCATGTGACCGACTAAACCTGGCTATTCTAGCTCGATAGGATAGGTTTAAAGTAGTTAGGGACAATCTCTCCATAAGAGACACATTGTGTATGCCTCTTTGCCGGATGTAGTGGCTATGTAACAACACGCACCGGCTAGGTTGTGTAAAATTGGCCAATTACCTTAGGACCTCTTATTAATTGCGAGTGATTGTCTCTGTCTACGTTCCTCCAGCTGCAAGGCTTAATAATTGTCTGGACTCCCAATCGATACATTGGCAGGATCCGACTCTGGGAAACCATTGGGGTTTTCGAGCGGTGATAACTAAAGTGTCGATTTACATACACTCCCCCTGTATCTTCGGATACCAGTTAGTTTAGATTCCTCCACCAAATGTAGGAGCACTGCGAAAAGAAAATTGTATTATGGAACCCACGCCTGCAGTGCGTCTCTGGGCATTCTGGAACTTAATCCTAATGACAGGTAATATGTTAATTCTGTAACACACGGTTGACGGATGAGACGCAGATCTCCATCCAACACGTTGTAGTGTCCGGGTGAGGTCTTGGAGCCCACCACGCCCGTACTGGAAGGTCACTAGCTATTGATATCTGTCTCTTACTCCCCATCATAAATGATATTGCACTTTCTAAATTGCTTTTGTGAACTGTGAGTTGTCCTAGTGATGTTATATGTGGTTGTGGAACGATGGTAACCAGATCGTCATATGATCCGTGAGCAATTGCTTCATAACATGTACGCACGCTGTATTTCTGAGGTAGATGCTATGCAGGGCAACCTTCGGGAAGCTGGGCATCTTCGCCAGTTAGATGTATGCGTCTAAAGATAGGTAGTAATCCTTGCCACTTGTGGCCAAAACTTGGAATCGTATCTAATAACCAAATGGTACGTTAGAATGTAGCAGAAGGGCCGCATAAATAAAGCGGCAACTACCAATGCAGTATCTTTGGACCTACATAAGACAGGGACCTGTGAATTCTTCGGAAATGATTCGACCCGTCTTCATGTAAACCAGTGTGCATCACATTAATTATGGCTTCCCTAGGATTGATCAGCACTTAGCCTTTTGTTTGAACAAAAGAGTGGCCCTTTTGCCAGCTCTTTTCCTCCCCTTCGGCGTTGAAGGCATTTTCCTGTGACGTAGGCCAGCGCGAGGCACATTCCTCTCGCTACAGCAATGTTTTGTGTGTGTGTTAGGGGTGTAATTAGTTTATATTAAACTACCAAGTAGCCTCGTTGTGATGTTCCCTGGCGGGGATACCTCTGCGGATTTACGAGTCCGTGTGGTACCTTCAGCGAGACACATAGAAAGAACACCGGATAGCTCTATGTACTGTATTATTTGCTCATTACTGTCAAATGAGTAGCATTGTTCGTATAGTTATTAATTGTGACTGTTTAATTATATCATCATGTCCAGACTTATAAGTTAGTAATGGACCATCACACTGGTGACACAACCAGTTGGGACAAGACTGTGGGGTTGAATCTCGGCAGCAATGGTCGCACGGCCCCACTGGAACGTGAGCGTTCCACCGGCTCTAGAGGACGGTCTCTGTACCTTCCAGAGAGATATGATACATGTTCCGCAACCCCGAGAACCATAACTAACCAGCCTCCTGCGCATCCTGTACATGCGGTGCAATGGAGTGGAGCAACATGACGGACCGGCGTGTACCCCCATGAGCTACAAGTGGTGCCCAATGCGGGGCTCGAATGAGAAGCGAACCCATGCCAACTCTCAACACATGCAAGTTTCAGTCTCCTTCATCAGACAGTCAGCCCTCCCTAGACATGGAAGTATCATATGACGGTCGAACTGCTCGCGTGCTCACCGACTATGCTAATAATTTCCCTGGTGTGGAACAACCAGCACTGCCATTACACAAGTTTTCACCAATCAGCGAGGGGACATTCCGTGATGCCTCGCAGGCGGGAACTCAATATATAACCTTGCCGGATATCCGCGATAAGCACCCACCATCTATGCCAGATCGCAGACAACCATGACACAGACCCCTATGGGGGCAAACTTATCCTTCACAACCATTATGTTCGCCAACGTCATCACAAGGTGACCAATGGCTGGACACTCATGTACCCTATCCCGCATGGACACAGCATCACCATCATTATCAGGGACATCGACGGGAAACGCCACCAACACCAAGACCACCACCAGCACACAGACCAGCATCAACGTTTTCATCGGTCTCCCTAGCACCACCACCACCTGGATTCGTGCCAATCACTTCTCATCGTGGACATGGCCGGATCATTCTCCCACCCCCACCCCACCCGCAAACCGAATTTAGCGGGGAGAATGATAAGGCTAACTATAAAGTTCAGTTCGAGATAATAAGTCACACAAATCGGTGGACGAATAGACAAATGAGAGAGTACCTGGCCGCAAAGCTGTCCGGGAAAGCATTGCAGGTCCTGGCAGATTTGGGCACAGACTACACACCGACATACATGGAGTTGGAGAGCACGTTGTCGGAAAGATTCGGCAACACATCCCCCAGGGAAATAAGTCAGTTGCAACTTAAGAACTTGCATCGACGTTCTGGAGAAACACGTCCGGAGTTGGCTAGTCATATTCGGCGACTAGGTACCTACACCTACCCCGGTACAAATCACGAGGGCGTCACACACTTACATCTAGACACCTTCATAGACGCGTTTAGTGGTGAACCCGCTCTAAAGTAAAACCTATTCCTTATGGAGCATGGTAGTCTTCAACAACTGACAGCAACCGCGGTTCATATTGAGAACTTTTTAGAATGGGAAAAGAATAATCGCCGACAACTGCACCCCATCAATAAACTAAACGATATGAGTCTAGCCACCACTACTGACAACAGCAGTACATCCGCATCAACACAGGCATCAGAACTGCAAACACAATCCGATCAACCCACCAGGCAAAATCATGCGTCTAGAGGAAAAGGGCATGGCCAATCCCATCGCGGGGCCACAACAACGCCCCAGGATGCGGGAACCAGCACAACAACAATGATAGGCAAAACATGCTTGAAAGCTTGGTTTAAACGTGATTTATTTTGTTCAGATGGAAGCACGATAAGACTTAGAGTCTTATGCCCGTGTCTCCCATACACATACAGATTATTCAAAAAATTTTACAACAAAATGGCGGCAAATCATAATAGTTTAATTAATTGTAGTCTATTGGTGTGCATAAGTGTGTGGATGTTGAGTGTGAGGTGGGGGAGAGTAGGAAGAAAGACCGAGATAGAGAGAGAGGAGGAAAGGGGGGATAGAGGGTGAGAGATAGAGAGAGCGAGGAATAAGATCAAATGGAAGAATAGCAGAGGTGAGCTCTAGGTGCTGCCTTCGCCCCGACCTGTATGTGTTGGGCTGCTGTCCATTTAACCCTTAAACTAAAAGTTCGCGAATGGGAAGGTACTGAAAGCGGTTGGTGTTAATTATGTATTGACATACCGTATTACAGATCAGTTTATTCATTTCCAAGTTGGCAGTGTAAGTCCCGTATAGAAGCTGGTTGACCGTAAGATTAGCAAGAGAAATATTGTTCAAGGTAAGCTGATTTTGGAAAACGACTCTTTGCTTGTTAAAAAGGGCACAATGTAAGAGGTAGTGGTTTGTAGATTCATCATTGTGCCCACAAGAACAACTGGCAGATTCCGACAGAAAGTTGTCAAATAGATGTCGGTTTAAAGAACTACAACCATTTCGGAGCCGGCATAGCATTATGTTGGCAAACCTCGGGCCTATGTAATACCACTCAGGGGGTTGTCGTATGGGTGACATAGCCTTGAGTTTACTTTTAAATTCTAGAAGAGTGACAGAATCTCTCACCGGCACAGGAAGCATATTCCAGGCGCAGATCATTGCTGGGAAAAAGGATCCATAGACGAGCTCAGTACGGCAGCGGAATGGAGTGAAGAAATATGTATGACGGATATTGTAAGGATTTCGTGCTTGGGATAGTGTGGGAAGATGGTTGACCAGAACCTCACAGGTCATGCCGTTAATTATTTTAAATAGCATAGATAATCTATGAAATTCACGTCTGCTTGACAAGGTTTCGATGCCTGTTTCTAAGTACAGGTCTTCAGTGCTCGCACTACGTGTCATTCCACATACTCTTCTGAGAGCATCTTTTTGGATATCCTCTAGCCGAATTACAAGATATTGTGGAATATTATCCCACACAACATCTGTATATTCTAACGATGGTCTAATAAATGTTTTGTACATGATCTCTAGACATTTACGGTCTAGAATATATTTTAGACCTTTAAGTAAGGAGAGTTTGTGTTGAGCGTTTACTATGAGATGACTCACATGGTTAAGCCAATTCCCTTTGTTATTAAAGGTAATGCCGAGGTGCTTATGATCAGTTGATGGTAGAATTTCAGAATCTTTGAAGTTGATTGAAAAGGATGTGGTCTCGTTGCGCAGGGAAAAAATTAGAGATGTAGTTTTCGAGGGATTAAACTCGACGAGCCACATGTTTGCCCAATACGTCATGGTCAGTAGATCGTAATCGAGTGTGGCAGTGTGTTCTTTTAGATCATCTGACATTACATATAGGCACGTGTCATCAGCAAAACGTCTAATATTGTGAATTATATTGCTGGGCATGTCATTAATAAAAACTAAGAATAACAAAGGACCAAGCACAGAGCCTTGTGGCACTCCAGCATGTAAACGAAGTAGGGTGGACTCAATGCCGTTTATAACTACTTGCTGGTATCGGTTTCCAAGATAGTTTTTGAACCATGTAAGTAGATTTCCACAGATACCAAAATTCCTAAGCTTCTGTAGGAGGCCGCGATGCCATACTCGATCAAAGGCTTTAGATATATCGAAGAATAGAAAGATTATTTCCTTTTGATCGTCAAGGGCTTGAGTAATATCCGTGTAGATATCAAGCAGTTGATTTACTGTAGAATGTGATGGAAGAAAGCCAGACTGATATAGAGTGATATCATGTCTAATATAGTTATAGATATGTTTAAAAACGGTTCTCTCCATAACTTTACTAAGACAACTCAACAGTGATATTGGTCGATAATTTGAACATAAGCTCTTATCTCCTTTCTTGAATATAGGAGTTACATTAGCGATTTTCCAAGAAGTGGGGAACTACGCACTAGAAAGGGAGTAATTAAAGAACTGCGCTAGTATTGGGACCAATACTTGTTGGCTCTCGAATAAGAGTTTCAGACTTAATTTTTCCGGGCCAACAGCTTTAGACGTGTCCAGATTGGACAGTACATCGGAGATGTCAGTGTTTGATATTGTAATTGAGTGGAGAGTATTGTTCGTATACATAGATAGATGCGGTAAGTTGGTATTAGCATCGTCAATATTGGCGATGCTAGAGAAGTACCGGTTAAGGAGGCTTGCCTTTACTAAAGAGTCGTAAGAGAATGAGCCGTCATCGCGCTTCAGAGGCGGCATTTCGCTAAAATTAGAGTTAGTATCACATAGGAACGTCTTGCATATTTTCCACCACTCTTTAGAACCTGTGCGTCCATGCCTTATTTTTTCAGCTAATTTATTCCTGAAGTTTTCTTTCGCTGTTTGGACTAATGTATTGATGAGGTTTCTCTGTTTTTTTAAGTTGGCCACGTCTTGCTCTCGGTTAGTTTTTCTTGATTTCTTGAACAATTTTTCCCTGACTCTCATTTCGTGCTTTATTTTGCTGGACATCCAGACTTTATCGTTTGGGTTTATAGTTATAGTTTTATTTGGGATACTAATACTAGCAGCGGCGATAATGTGTGTAGTGATTGTCTGACACCAAATGTCGACGCCATTAACATCGGAGATGTTGGTCCAGGGTGCGTTAGTTAAGTGATCCCTAAATAAATCCCAATCAGCTTTCGCATAGTTCCATATATGGTGAGTGTATGTTTTACGTTTAGGTATGGAGGATGATAAAACCAAATATACTGGAGTATGATCACTACAAAATGGTGCAAGTACTCCACTCTCTTTTACTATTCTGGCACAGCTGATAATAATTGGATCAAGTAATGTATTTGAAATGGGTCGGGTTGGTTCTTGTATTAACTGGTGGAAGCCAAACGTAGATATGATGTCACGTAGATGATGCTTAGATGGATTGAGAAGATCGTCGTTAATGTCGCCGAGTAGGACAAGATTTTTGTTTGGATTTAAGTCGCGAACATTCTCAATATTGTCGGTGATAGTTTGCCATTTGTCAACACTTGTGTTAGGCGGCCAGTAAATTACACACAATAATAAACCATGGCGGTCATGAATCTTGATCCATATCATTTCAATGCCATGACATTCATATTCAATACGATGGGTAGTTGCCACGTTGTTAGAAATATAGACGCACACGCCTCCCCACAGCTGCTGGCGGTCCATCCGATATGGCTCCTGGAAACCAGGTAGTTTGATTAAGCTATTGTTAACATTTTGGGTAAGGTGGCTTTCAGTAATGGCAATGATGTCAAGGTTGGACAGATTAGCTTCGATAAGATGTATTTTATCTTTGAGGCCGCATACATTTAGGTGGACAACAGACATTTCTGAACAGTTAGTAGGGCCTGGATTAATTTCTACATCGCCAGCCAAAGAAAGGAGAATGTAAATTATTAAACAGGTCAATACATTACTCAGGCAGTAATTAAGAAGGAGTGATAGGAGGGCTGTGTAAATTCCTCGAAGGCGTCCAAGTATTTCTCGCAATGGAGGTGGGGTAGCTCGATAGTGCTTGGGTTTGACAGAGTGGCAGTTAAAAAGCCCAATAGCCGCACAGTAACATGCTATGTCATTATCCATTGTCAATTGGGTAAATCACCGAAGGCCATTTGCACGTGCTGCAGTAAGGCAGAGGCAGACTTGAAAGATCAACATATAGAGCTCCATAGATAGTAGGGAGAGGGTGGTAGGAGTAAGAGATAGGACAGATAAGGAACATGGAGGAATAGAGGTAAGGTACGGCGCTTGTGGAGTAATAGTGAGAACCATTTGCTGTGGTGGAGAATTTTTCTTGGTGTGCTGTGTTGTACTCAAACAATGGTTGGATTTGGATGATGGCCTAATCTAGTGTGGCAGAGTGATTCAGGGCAATAATAAATATAAACTGTTGAGTATTATGGAACAGAGTCGACAGGGACCCGGTGCTGCATCAGGCAGCAAAGTCCTCCGATCAAAATATTAAACAAGAAATCAGTGTTGCACTGGTGATATATTGTCATGACCCAATTGCAAGTGAAAAATTCTAACCACCAATAATATGATTCATGTATTCTACTGTTGAATATACAATCAAAATTCTGGAAGACGCCCGGTGCAGCCTCGTGCAGCAACAGTCCCCCGACGAGTCAGTTCCAAAATATTTGTGTAATAATTCGAACATTTCCGTTGTAGGCCTGCAGTTACTAGTGTATACGGTTAAAATTGGTAGGCTGTGTTGTATTCAAACTAGGCTTGAATTTGAATGATAGCCTAGTCTAGTGTGACATGTAGTTCAAGGCAACAATAAATGTAAACCGTTGAGTGCATGGAGCAAAACAAAATGGGGCCCGGCGCTGCCACAGGAAGTCATGTATTGTGACTAGAAAATGTACACCAGATCGAATAGTGAGCCGGTGCTGTCCCATGCAGCAATGGCTACCAGTCAATATGTTCAGTAAATAACTCATAGCATTGTAAGCTAGTTGAATGCATAGCACATCGAAAGAGGACTCAGCGCTGGCACAGGCAGCAACGGCTTCCTGTCAAAAATGTTCCGCATAATATTTCATGCATTGTAAACTGTTGAATATACAGAAATCAAGTGGGGACCCGATGCTGCCCAAGGCAGCAGCGGATCCCAGTCAAAACAATGTTCGACAAAAATAGTTCATGTATTGTAAGCTGTTGAATATACAGTGAGAATTCTGAAGGGAACCCAGTGCTGAGTAGTATCCCCAACTTTTCTGGATGTAATTTGTTGGTGTCCGGGTATGCTTGATAGCTTAGAAGAGATCACCAAGAAAATCTCAGCACTCACTAACTTAGTCACCATCCTCAGCACTACAGTAGCCATGCAATCAACAACACGCCCAGCAACTACTATGATTTCCGCAAAGCCACCAAACACATGTTTTGGATGTGGTCACTGGAAGGAGCGATGTCCAAATCGCCTCTTCAACAGCTCCAACCACTGACTGACGTACCCTGCAGCCTGAGACCCCATTAAACTAACGAGGGCACCAATTACAGAGTCACTTCGGTGCCCATTCTCACAACCCGGCTCACGTGCGGCCTCTGAATGACAACGTCAGGCGACCAACATAACCATTCATTCTCCTATGACAGCATGCACACATACGCACCCAGCTTCTTATATGTCGGTACCAACAATGCATACTGCATCCACAGCACTGACATATCCCCTTGCTGGAAATTGTGACCCCTGCAATTTCCCCATCTTACAAACCTTCTTTTCTATGTAAAACGGCCGTGATAGGTTGTATCACTTCCGCTGAAACAACGTTTATACAAGCATCACGACCCACCGCCACGGCAATTAACACCCGGTGTCCCTTGGTAGTTTGCAATTCACAAGTACTTACAGCATCATCTACTACATCCAGCGGCAGCAGCAGTGATTCGGATGGAAGTCAACATTCGGCATCATGGATCCGCAAGAAGAAGTGTCATACAAAGGATTGCCATTGCTTCTTCTGTGCATCAACCAAACGTCCCATGATGCATTGTCAAAAGTGGATCACACAGGTAGCCCTCATCCGTGATCATGACAATGCTATCTCCACTGCTGTATACACCAACTCTCAATGCACAGAAACGGCATTAACACCACCACCATTAATGCCCCCAGCTTCATCATCGCGTAAGCAATCGCAGCAGCAGTGATGACGGGTTCGCCCTTTCCTCACACAGCCACCAACTACACTCACAGAAGCTATTCGGAAACAAGCCGACTATATACAGGATGATACTGCACCAAAAACACTCCCGCAGACAGTATCATTGGAAACTCTTCCACAGGCACACCATAAAGTGATATATAAGTGTGCTTGTCTGTTTAGCAGTGTTTCCACCAGTGCCACTGTGGACACTGGAGCTTCCATCACTGGTTTTAACAAGTGCTTGTATGAGAGCATCCCATCTCATAAGAAGCCCCCCTTAGACCTACAAACATATTTTTGCAAACAGCTACCGGAGCCGATGTTCCCATGGCTGGTTCAGTAAACCTCGTGATACAGATAGAGGAGATGCAATTCATCCAGCGAGTTGTCATTGCCTCTATTCAAAATGATTCCCTGTTTGGTTCTGATTTCATCAGTGCCAGCAAAGCCATCATACATTGCAGACAACAGGAACCAGACATACACAGCCGACATATACCCCTTGGACCGGAATTATCGCTGTACGACACTTGTGCAGTGATTTTAGCATCTACAGTCACAGTTGAGCCGGTACAGGAGAAAATCTCATGGGCCACTGTACCAAAGTTAGGAAACCACACATATAGCCATGCTGGAACCCGACCTTGAGTATATAATTGCCTTACAATGCACCAGTCCCCGAATAATCATGTACACCACCAATAAGGATCATATACCATTTAGGGTAATCAATGGTAAGTTCGTTGTGGCCATCTGGTGGATGTGATATCACTGGAGACACCCCTACTACAATTACACCAGCAACAACTTCCGATGATTTGCCGGAATATTTACATGACATATATCTGCGTGCCACAGTTGGTTTGATGCAATCTCATAAACGTGATATCCGGAAACTCTTATACAAATATCGCGATAGTTTCTTAGCCGGAGACATGGACCTCAGAGAAGCTCATCTCGTGCGACACACCATCAACACTGGAAACATCCGACCCAATCGACAACCCATTCGATATCTTCCCATTCACAAGGAGGTGGAACCACATCAACAGGTTAGTGATATGTTGCAGACAGGCATAATAGAGCCATCAGCATCCCCCTGGGCCAGTCCCATTGTACTAGCAGGCAAAAAGGATGGATTTTGCGGTTTTGTATAGACTACCGCCGCCTTAATGATCTAAGCATCAAAGACACATATCTATTACCTAGAATAGATCAGGCCTTAAATTCCTTGTCCGGGGTGAAGTGGTTTTGTACCCTTGATTTAGCTAGTGGGTACTGGCAGGTAGCCATGGATAAGGCTGACATGGAGAAGACCGCATTTGTGTGTAGAGACAGTCTTTTCCAGTTCCATAAGATGCCAGATGGATTGTGCAAAGCTCCTGGAACATTCGAGCATCTCATTGAGCAGGTCTTAACCACTCTGCAATGGGAGATCTGTCTCTATTACATCGATGACGTAATCATCTTTGGCTCCTCGTTTGAGCAGACTTTGTCCAACCTTGACAAAGTTCTAAATCGTTTTCATACGGCAAATCTAAAGCTCAAACTGAAAAAGTGTCATTTCCCCCGAAAAAGAGCATCGAGTTCTTGGGACATGTCATGTCAGTAGCGGAGTGGCAGACCCCCACTTCAGTCACAGACACCCAGAGTTTCCTTGGTCTTTGCCAGTACTACCGTCGATACATCCATCACATTAGTGAGATTGCATCACCACTATTTAGGATCACCGAAAAAGAATGACCATTCGAGTGGATGGGTGAGTGTGAAGGTTCCTTCAGGGCGCTGAAGAAACTCTTGACGACCACCCAAATTCTTGCTCTTCCTAACCCTAACCTCGATTTCATCTTAGCCACTGATGCATTGGCTTATGCCATTGGTGAAGTTCTATCTTAGGTCACAGAAGATGGAACAGAGCAGGTACTGGGTTATGGTTCATGTACTCTAAATAAAATGGAGAGACATTACACGACCACTAAGACGGAATAGTTAGCGGCGGTCCATTTCGTCAAGTACTATAAACGCTTTCTGTACGGGTGCCCATTTACCATACGTACAGATCACGCCTCCCCATGCTGGCTCAAAAATTGAAAAAATCTGGAGGGTCATGTTGCGAGGTAGCAGGAATCCCTGCAGGCCTTCAACTTCAATGTTGTTCATAGACCTGGCAAACTGCATGGAAATGTCGCTGCCTTGAGCAGAATCGGGCTTGAGGATGAACAAGAAGTGGCCACCACCATGGCACATACTACACAGCCATCTCCAGTGATCCCCAAATTGTAGTGCACAGAGTGGAACATGGAGACAGTCACTCACGAACAAGCAATAGATACGCGAACATGGAACATATACACGTGGATCTATGAGGGGGTACGTCCTGCTAAGGAATCTGTTACACCACTATCCGCAATGGCCAAATACTATTATTAGCAGTTTGGAGAGTGTCATATACAGGACGACATTATCTACATTAATAACCGAATAGTGATCCTGGAGCGATATCGTAAAACTATACTAAAACAACTTCACTATAGCGCTAGGTACTTAGTCATCGAGTGAACCACAACAAGGATAAAACAGAGATTCCACTGGATTGGAATACACCAAATGTGTCCCATGCCAAAGACTGGCCAGAACCATTCTGCACCGTTACATGTTAAAATTGTTGGTGCACCATGGGAGCCAGTGGCTATTGATGTGCTCGGACCCTTGAATGCGACGGATGAAGGAAACAAGTACATCCTCGTATTGTAAGACTATTTTATGAAGTGGATAGAAGCATTTGCTTGGCTGGTCCAAGCGGCAACCACAGTAGTAGAGGTTTTGACAAGCAATGTGTTCTGACAATTCGGTATGCCCTATGTACTTCACTCCGACCTAGGAAGTAATTTTGAGAGCCGACTCATCTCCAAGCTCTGCAAATTGTTTCATATCGTCAAAACAAGGATAACTCTGTACCATCCGCGTAATGACAGGATGGTGGAAAGGTTTAACCGTACCTTAGCAGAGATGCTTACTAAAGAAACACACCTTGATTTCGAGAATGGGATCTACGACTCCCATATGTGCTCATGGCATACCGCACTTCAACCCATTCCAGCATGGGTTATACCTCTGCTCGGTTAATGTTAGGCCATGAATTAGCCTTAACCCTGGATCTGGCCATGCCCAGAATTCCAGGAGAGAAAAATTCAGCATCTCCCTATGTAGAGCTCATGCGGAAGTGGATAGAACAGAGCCATGAGCTAGTAAGAACAACATTAGCCACTGCACACCAGCGTCAGAAAATGTGGCATGACCGGCGAATGAGTGGAGACCCATTCAAGGCGGGAAAGATGGTTTGGGTTTACGATTAGCGATGTTCTGCAAATGTGCTGAGTAAACTGAGTTACCAGTGGAAAGGCCCCTATTTGGTAGTAGGTGTGGTTCAGATCGACCGGTCGGAAAACCCGCCATACCAGCTAAGCTGGGTACGAACCATCCATCCTGGATTCGTTCCCTGAACACGCCCCCCCCCCTGGGTAGAGCTATAAGCGTATATGGGCCTATGAGGGAAATTGCATTGTAAAAACGACTAAGTTCGTTAAAGCGCATGGCACGCATGTGCGCACCTAATACTATTTTTGACAGAGCGCGTATTTTATGAGATAGGATGACGCTTTTAGTGCACCGAGAAGGTACAATGTAATCCTTTATAATTACCTGTTCCCGCCCAATCTGGTATCAATCAAGAATCAAAATCGGTTAAGAAATGGCTGAGTTATCCATGGAAAACCCCTTTTGATTATCTTCAAGGTATTACCGTGACGTCATAACCACGTGTACGCAGAACTTCTAGAATGTTCTAGAACATTCGACTGCGTTATTATTAGCTACGTGCTGATTGGCTGTTGCTCGACCGATGATTGGTTGGAACCTGCGCCTATGATGGCACGAGTAGTATAAAAGGAGACGAAATCCAGAACTTGAGAGCATTCTCGGCCAGGGGCCAAATAGGTTGGATCTGTATGTGGCTACTATCAGCAAGACAGGCATTAGGCAGATGACTTCTGTCTCGAAATTTTTCTCTCCTGTAGCCAGCAGCAACCCAACCCACCGCACTAAATCAATTTTGTATCTCCCGTTTGTGCGGGAGTAATTTTGGAACTTTTGAATATTGTTCACGAATATATAAAGAACTAACTCGTAACACGAACTTGCGGTGAGGCCTTTCCCGGCCTAAAAATGTGATTCTACAGATGTAGAGGTAGCGATGTTCTTTGGTGGATGACTCGCCGGATCTGTTGGTCACGCCAAAAAGTGGTTATTCAGCCGTCCCCGCACTGACGTCGTGCAAGTTTATCTAAACCTTTTGACCGCAGCAAAGTAAACTTTGCCCGGTACATCTTCAGAGCTGGTTGGCACCAAGTTCAGACATCATCGGTCCTGTCCAGTTCACACTTCACTCATCGTCTGTTGACTGTCAATCTTCTGGGGATATGAGACGGCTGCTGCAGCGGCGGTGGCGTCCCGCACCACAGTCTCAAACCCACCCACCCCCGCCCCCGACCCCCACTGATGGTGGGCGGGGAAGCAGCCTGTTCAGCAGACTCTCGGCTCGAATATTCCTGGTACTTAAAAACTATGACAGAGTACCAACCGTCGTGTAACGTGAGATGACCCTCTTCATCCAAAGAGCCTGACCCCAACTGCCGTACCAAGCCCCCCCCCCCCGCGAGCAGTCAGAACATCACACCAGGACACAGAAAGCCAGGAGCATAAAGGACACACTTGCCCGTAAGGCTGGATGCGTCAATTCATCATTGCGTGAACACCACATACATACCTAGTTATTTAAACATGTAACGAGGACATTCAATATCAACAACAACATCGTTAGCATGCACCTAGCTTTTATAATCGAAAACGTTAGACACACTTTTTTCCGCAACATTCCCTCCCGCAAGAATGCGGGAAGCTCATAACTTTCCGCAACCCAACTTTTCCGCAATAGCAACAGATTTGGCATTCCCCAGCTTGGAAACCTGAATATGCCCAATCCGCACTATGCCAGCGTCACACAGAAACCCCAACTTCCCTACAACAGATCACCACCATCATCAACACAAGTCAATATTTTCCGCAAACACCCCCTTATCCGGTTTGCGGAAAACTGATCATATGGAAAGGAGGAACAACACCACAGCCATCTACAGTATGTGCTACGGGGTATGCCCAACTCCCCACCCCCAAACCCCACCCCACCCCCGGAATTATCGTACATAAACAGCTAAACTTTCACACTTCAATCACACGTAATAACAGTCAATATTATTAAGAGAGCAAGATGCCCACAGTCTGTCGTCTGTATCAAGTAAGATTTTGCTAGCGAACGGAAGATCGATAATGGATTGATTCAAGTTATGACAGCACCCTTCTTGGTCATCCACGCTCTAAAATAACTGCAAGAACAGCACCGGCAGCACCTGCAGCATCGGTATTTACAGCAACTGTAGTTTCCGCACCGGCAGCACCTGTAGTGACACCACCGACAACGCGCATCTTCATCACCGCATCCGCATTCATGATTAGCCAGCCCATATCAGTGATAATCCCAACTCCTGTGAACGTATCCGAACCAGGTTTACAGGACATTTCCGATCGATTAATATCTCTGTGCAGCTTAGTTATAGATGAGGAGATCAGCCTCATGGAAGCCGTCATCATTACCACCGCACTGCAGACCAGCACACCGACATCCACGCACACCACCATCGTTCCAATAGATGCTGCTATAAGAAAGATGACTACGCCGGATCGTTCATATTCGGGAAAACGCAGAACTGCGCACCAGCCGGAAATCCAGGCAATTCCCAGGGTGTCTGCCAGCAAGTTAATTAAGGTTGTGAAAATAAGAAAATTATCTGCAATCACTGCAGCAGCATCGACACTGAACATCATCACAGCATTCAGCCAACCTGCAGCCAGCACCACCACCACCACCACCACCACCACCACCACCACCACCACCACCACCACCACCACCACCACCACCACGACAACAGTGATGTCAGCAATATGTGCACCGCCACCAGTCAGAACCACACCCGTCATCATCACCACCACCACTAGCGCATCTATGGATACATCAGCAGCCTCATCCAGCTTCAGTACTACCGACCTGGGCAACATAGATAGTGTTATTTAGGCATCGGAGGACCATCCGCCACGTCCATCCCGAATGAGTCGTGGTACCCAGACTCGCTGGGGAAATTTCTCATGGATACTTGTGGACACTATTGTCGAGGTTGCAGCAGGATTCATGAATAGGTGTGCGGAAAATGGAACTTATTATTTTATTATTTTTGAAATATTCTTCTTCTTATTATATATGGGTTTTTTATAATTGTAACCCAGTCCCTAGGCTGACCTTATTCCTGCGTAGCTGTGTCTCACACAAATAATTGCTGCGGATATCTGTATTGTAAACAAGTCGTGTGCGAGGTAGCTGCACAACACACCGTAGTCAATATGTCATTACTCCCGTCATGCCGTCCCAGCTATGCTGGGGCTACCTGACGAACTAGTCCTTTTATTTTATTAAAATATTATTTTTCTTATTATTTTTCTTCCCGCATCAGTATGTCGGGACGGATTGTGGATAGTGAGAGCAATTCGTGCAAACCCGCCAAAATGGGCCGCACTGTATGCATCCCTTTGTATACCTGGGATGCATACGTAATTTACATTTAACTGTGATATTACTGTATGTTTTAACATATATATATATTTTTTTTCTTATATTATATTATAACTATAAATGTTTGAGGTACGTTGGAGCTTTGGCGTTCTCTGCGGAGAAATAATTATCCGCAACCGACAGGACGCCCATGCGAGCTATTGTTTTAGCTGAATCAGGTATTAAAATAAAGAAACAGCACGCACCACGAAATAAAACACACAAAAAAAGAAAAGACATGGAAAAACAATTCCAGGTCAAAAATGAAAACTAAAAGTATGCCTCCCTCCCAAATTCTTTCGCACCTCTATGTGCTCGTCTCTGATAACCACGCGTCTCTCGCATCATTACTCCTCTCAGCTACGTGCATACTCGGGAAGTCTATAATTCCCACCTAACATGCTCCCATGCATTCGATCCGTGATGCATTGATCGTTTGTCATGGGTGTCAAACTAGGAGGGGGTGGTGTAGCATGGATCAACCGGATGG
Source organism: Chaetoderma sp. LZ-2023a (assembly GCA_034401795.1). NCBI lineage: Eukaryota > Metazoa > Mollusca > Caudofoveata > Chaetodermatida > Chaetodermatidae > Chaetoderma > Chaetoderma sp. LZ-2023a. The sequence goes on along the minus strand of CM067372.1, from coordinate 72,866,871 downwards.
GTACGGACCTTCCCAGCTAAGCTGGGTGCAGGACGACCACCCCGGATGCGCTCCAAGCACGCCCCCTTGTGTAGGATAGTACGTGTGTATAAAGCCCTATAAGAGAGGTTTCGTTAAAATAGCTAAGTCTGTAAGAACGCAAAGCGTGCATGCGCACGCGTCAGAGCTTCCCTGGCAACACATGTCAGGATTGGGAGAGAGTATGTGCTTATAGTGTACTGAGTTGGTACTTGTGATTTTCTCAAATCGCACTATTCTCGTCGTTCTTGGTACCGATCAGGACCAGAATGAAACGAGGATTATAGAACCATTTTAAAATCGGACCAGAAATGGACGCGTTATCATTAAAATCTCGCTTAAATTATCCTCAAAATATTGCTTTGACGTTATAATCGCGTGTATGCATTAATGAATGGGGAATGCGCTGTTCTCGTGATAGCCACGTCACCACCTCTAGCTGCACGCTGATTGGTTACTGCTTGGCCGCTGATTGGCTGGAGCGTCCTGCCTCTGACATCATGAGTAGTATAAAAGGGGCGAGAAAATGAGAATCGAGAGCATCATCGGCGGGAAGCCGACACAGTCAGTAAGACTGCTGGGCCAGCGCAGTGCAAGAAGCGGGAGAACTGCTAACTGACTGTGGCACCTACACCACAACGGTGCCATTCGGAACTGAGATCTCCTGCGCCGGTAAGCAGTCTTGGACATCTGCGATGCGAATTTTGACACTCCCGGACGGCCATCAGGGGGCAAAATAAATTAAAATAAGGACTCCCGCTTCCAAACTTTCTTAGAGGAGTTTCCTGCGGATGGGCCTTGCGGGCCCGATGTAATTCAATGGGATCTAGAGCTGATGGTGATTCTTGGTGGCTAGCTCGCCGGATCTTCCGGACCATGCTGATCAAACTTCCACGCAGCATGTCGCGTGTGTTAATTAACTTTCTGTCTGGTGGGACTCTGCTTGGTGCGTTGCAAGAGCTATGCGACGTATCCTGCACCGTGTACCCAGTTATTGTACATGCCTCTTTAATCACAAATGTAACCCTCTCTGTTAATGGGCAACTTTCAAACTACCGTCGCCGGGCGAAAATCTTACAACCACTGTGTAAATTAATGTATCAGTTATTCTGACTATCTAGTGAACATCTTTCTGAACTGTTCTTCTTCACCATCTTGAGAGTGAGCCGCATCAACAGTATGCCTGCGAAAATCTTCCCTGCATTCAAGATCGTGCCTTCTCACGATACTCAACTGTGGCGCATCAATTTCCGTGATTTATGAAGTCTTACTGTACCGATGACCAATAGGTAATCCAAGTAACTGTACTATTGTTCATTTCTTTATTTCCGTAATAGGCACTGATAACTAATAGGTGCCGTCCCGGTCTTAAGACTGCATTTTTATAGTTTCTGTTTCATACTGTACATATTATCTTTATTTTCGTGTGCTCTCAAATAACAACACCATAAGGTCTGATGACCTGTGATATATCATTAGCACTGTATTCGTTAGTTGTGTATTTGGAAAGTTGCCATCCTAGTCATTATGTTGTGTTCTGTATTAAAACTCTAGGACGTAGTACACTAGGCTATACGATACAGCAACATTATATCCGCATCACTATATTCCCCCACCACCAATTTTACACTCAGGTCATTGATAATGCTCCAAATGCTCGAGCCTGACATGTGACCGACTAAACGTGGCTATTCTAGCTCGATAGGATAGGTTTAAAGTAGTTAGGGACAATCTTTCCATAAGGGACACATTGTTATTGCCTCTTTTCCGCCTGTAGTGGATATGTAACACCACGCACCGGCCAGGTTGTGTAAAATTGGCCAATTACTTAGGACCTCTTATTAATTTCGAGTGGTTGTCTCTTTCTACGCTTCTCCAGCTGCAAGGCTTAATAATTGTCTGGACTCACAATCGACACGTTAGCAGGATCCTACTTTGGGAAACTATTGGGGTTTCCGAGCAGTGATAACTAGTGTCGATTTACATACACTCCCCCTGTATCTTCGGATACCAGTTAGTTTAGATTCCCCCCCCCCCCCCCCCGCTAGTGTAGGAAGAAAATTGTATTATGTAACCCCAGCCTGCAGTGCATCTCTGGGCATTCTGGAACGTATTCCTAATGACAGGTAATATGTTAATTCCGTAACACATGGGTGATGGACGAGATGCAGATCTCCATCTAACTCGTTGTAGTGTCCGGGTGAGGTCTTGGAACCCACCATGCAAATACGGGAAGGTCACTAGCGATGGATATCTGTCTCTTACTCCCCACCATAAATGATATTGCGCTTTCTAAATTGCTTTTGTGAACTGTGAGTTGTCCTAGTCGTGTTATATGTGGTTGTGGGTCGATGGTAACCGGATCGTCATATGATCCGGGAGCTATTGCTTCGTAATATGTACGCACGCTGTCTTTCTGAGGTAGATGCTATGCAGGGCGACCTTCGGGAAGCTGGACATCTTCGCCAGTTAGATGTATGTGTCTAAAGATAGGTAGGAACCCTTGCCACTTGCGGCCAAAGCTTGGAATCGTATCTAATAACCAAATGGTAGGTTAGAATGTAGCAGAAGGCCAGCATAAATAAAGCGGCAACTACCAATGCAGTATCTTTGGACCTACATAAGACGGGGACCTGTGAATTCTTCGGAAATCATTCGACCCGTCTTCACGTAAACCAGTGTGCATCACATTAATTATGGCTTCACTAGGATTGACCAGCACTTAGCTTTTTGCTTGAACAAAAGAGTTGCCCTTTTTGCCAGCTCTTTTCCTCCCCTTCGGCATTGAGGCATTTTCCTGTGACAAAGGCCCACGCGAGGCACTTTCCTCTTGCAACAAAAATGCTTTGTGTGTGTTAGGGTTGTAATTAGTTTATATTAAACTACCAAGTAGCCTCGTTGCGATGCTCCCTAATGGGGATACCTCTGCGGATTTACGAGTCTGTGTGATACCTTTGGCGAGACCACGTCGAAAGAACACCGGATAGCTCGCTGTACTGTATTATTTGCTCATTGCTGTCAGATGAGTAGCATTGTCTGTATAGTTATTAATTGTGACTATTTAATTATATCATCATATCCGGACCTATAAGTTAGTAATGGACCGTCATACCAGTGACACAAACAGTTAGGCTGAGACCGTGGGGTTCAATCTCGGTGGCAATGGTCGCACGGCCCCACTGGAATGTGAACGTTCCACCGACTCTCGAGGCCGGTAAATCCTAGAACATTTTGATGCTAACTGCAACCCGCAAAAAACGTGACATACGAGCGTCACATTTTCAAGATGCTTATGTTACAGAACTATGGGTGAAAGCCAAATCGTACGAGGTCGGTGAACCAGCCGATTCTTTGATATGGGATCGTATTGTATGCAGCATAATTAATTACCATGTTCGAAGCAGGCTGCTACGGGGCACAGATCTCACATTAGAGAGAAATAGATATTTGCCGAGCGGCGGAGGCGAGCAAATGTCAAATGAAAACATTAAAATGCTGACAGCCATTCGGTAAATGCGGTCAAACAGAGACCTGTTCAGAACCGACCACCTGTACACACACCTGGTTACCATAGCAACAAAAGCTACCATAAGCGAGATACATGTTTTAAATGCTGTAGAAACCACCCACCTAAGAAATGCCCGGCTTTTGGACCGACCTGTTATCGTTGTAAGGGTAACAATCATTTTTCGAAAATGTGTAAAACACGGAATCGTCAAGCGACTGGAAATAAAGTAAACGTGGTTCTAAAACAAGATACGGATTATGCTACAGGATTTAATGACGACGACTCCGATAATGTATTATATATTGATATGGTACAGCGCACTGGAATTCATAGACACTTGGGATGTTGATTTAAAAATTAAACATAAAACTGTCAGATCCAAAATTGACACAGGCGCGCCATGTAACATAATGTCAAAGAAATATTATGACACAATTAGCAACGATCTGTTAGAGAGATCACGAACGAAATTGGTATCGTATTCGGGACATCAAATTAAAACGCTAGGGAAGGCTACGTTTACAGTGCTGTACAAGGGGCAAATATTACGTCATTGCCTTTTACATTGTGGATTATGACGTCACACCAGTGTTAGGCCTACAAGTGTGCGATGAACTAAACTTAATTAAACGGATTTATGCAATCGATCCGGATACATCAAAATCTTTGCAACATAGCCTTTTAGATGAGTATCAGGATGTATTTAAAGGTATTGGACGCATAGAGAAGGAGCACCATATTATACTTGAAAACAGTGTAATGCCAGTAATACACCCACCTCGGAAAATTCCGTTTGCACTCAGAGACAAAGTTAAAGCAGAATTAGATAGAATGGAAAAGGAATCAATAGTGGAAAAAGTTACCGAACCTACCGACTGGGTAAACTCTATGGTAGTTGTGGAAAAAAGGCAACAAAGTTAGAATTTGCTTGGATCCACGTGACCTCAATAAAGCAATAAAACCTAGAACATTAGCCAATGAAAACTGTTGAGGAAGTCGCCACTAAAGTTTCAGGAGCACAAATATTTAGTAAGTTAGACGCGTCATCAGGATGTTGGCAAATAAAACTCGATGAACAAAGTTCTAAACTTGTGACATTTAATTCAAGTTTTGGAAGATACAGATTTGTTAGATTGCCATTTGATATTTCTTTTGTCCCTGAGGTATTCAAAGACCTATTTCACAATTATCTGATGGCATACAAGGTGTAGACGTAGCGGTAGACGACATACTAATATGTGGGATGTGACAGAAATGAACACAATGAACGTCTTAGAGAAGTATTAGACTGCGCTCGCAAAGCTAATCTTAGGCTCAATAAAGCAAAGTGTAAGATTGCCATAGATGAGGTTACATACATTGGACATATATTTAGCAAAGATGGTATACAAGCTATGGATGAACGGATTCAGGGGATTGTACAAATGACAGTACCGGAGTGTAAAAAAGATTTACAGAGATTCATGGGAATGGTGAATTATGTAGCTAAATTCATCCCAAATTTGTCTACGATCAACAAACCACTACGAATTCTGCTGGAGGACAACGTTGAGTGGCACTGGGATACAGAACAGCAAAATTGTTTCACAATCTTGAAGGAAGCTATTACGAAAGTGTTATTCCTGATTTTTTTGGATCTAAATGGAAAAATTACTGTATCAGCAGACAAAATAACCAACCAGTACCCTATGCTTCAAGGTCGTTGACAACATCCGAAAACCAATATGCACAGATAGAGAAAGAACTATTAGCCGTAGTATTCGGTTGTAATAAGTTCCATCTATGTGGACATAGAAACAGATTACAAGCCATTGGAGAGCTTATTCGTCAAACCACAAGCAAATGCACCACCAGGGATTCAACGCATGATGTTGAAGCTGCAGAAATATAGGCTTAATGTTAAATATAAACGTGGCAAGGACTTGCATATAGCAGACCCGTTAAGCCGTGCGCCTAGCCCATTGACAGAGCAAACTAGAACAGAGGAATTTGAAGTCCATGTCATTCAGAATCTACCCGTAAGTGATAGTAAATTGGCAGAATTTAGAGCGGAGGACGGTGCAAAAACTCAAAGCCGTTGTACTGACAGGATGGCCAGAAACAAAACCACAACTTGACTTGGATTTACATAGCTACTGGGATTTTCGCATGGAAATAAGTGAACATGATGGACTCTTATTGAAAGGAGAATGCCTAATCGTACCTCGTTCATTGCAGCGTTTAATGCTAGAGAAGATCCACAGCAGTCACTTAGGCATTGAAAAATGTAAACGGTGTGCATGTGATCTGTTATATTGGCCAGGTATGAGCAATCAGATCGCAGATCTTGTTTCGAAATGCAGTACTTGCAACATGTATAAAAATAAACAGCAGAAAGAACCAATGATCGGACATGACATTAGTGATAGACCTTGGCAAAAAGTCGGAATTGACTTGTTTGACTTCGATAAGGAGACATACTTAGTTACATCCGATTATCACTCAAAGGTTTTTGAAGTTGATAAATAGACCTTCCTCATATGCCCACACATACACCAGTTCAACCATCTGTACCAGGACCAACAGCTACAACTACAGCAATCGGTCAGAAACATTCAGAACAAACTATGTCTTCACGTGGACGTGTCATCGGGTGACCAGCGAGATTCAAAGACTACGTTCTAAATTCGTTAACGCGTATCCCAACATCGTGTAAACAGAAATAGCAAAGACAGAGTAACAGTTCGCATATATTCATTATTATCACATATATATCAATAGTAGTGAGCGTTTTATATTGTATTAGTTAGTATGATGTGCTATCTACATATTTACCCATATTGGATGTATAGGCAAAGCACATCGGATTATATGTGTTATTCGAGGACCACGCATGTGAGTACGTTTAAAGTATATTCCAAAAGGACCATGTGAGTACATTTATTGTCTTGGCATGTGATCATTGATTTTCCGTTAAATTCACCTAAATGGCATTTACAGGAGAATTCATAAACCGTTTTGAAATTTCAAATGACTATTATGACAGAACATAAACACTTTATGAATCACACTGTATCGACAGTAATAATTAGTTTGAACCTGAAGATATTAATTATTCGATCAATGCCTAGTATTAAGCTTAAGAAGGGAGATGTAATAATTCTATAGCTATATGGCCGTAGAGTACCTTGTAACCTACATCCCCATGACTTAATTAGTACGAGCTATAATTGACATGTATCCGCCCTGTCCTAATTAGCCCTGCTGCTGGCCCGTTATACCTCAGCCTGAGTAAAGTCATCTTACTATATAGTTATACATTACGGTGTGCTTGTTAAATCATAGAAGACCGCGTCCGAACAGTTCAACAATGATTTCAAACATTCAACTGCACAATGAAGTAACAAGGCGTTATCACAAACATATAATCCTTACAGATTTGTAATCCTGGATCTCCATACTTTCTGACCCATAGGGTTATTATAGTTAAAGTTATTGTTAAAGGTTATAAATATCTGTTCAAAGTCGACAGATGCTCACATTTTTGTAGCATATTTGTGGATTTCCCATACATTCCTATGGGACATACCTTGCACATATAATATAAAAGGATTTAAAGGAAGTAACTTCTACCTTATGTAGATTATTATAAGGTACATCAATAGATGGCTAATAAAATTGGCTTTCTGAGCATATGTGTTATTTTACAAACAACATATTAATAGACTAGGGAACTAAGGATTCTATGAACATCTCCTCTTTGTTATGTAATAAATTTCTGACCAAGTTAGGTGAGAAATCATGCGTACTTGACTTCCGCCATCATTGTTGGTCATAGGTGACAGAGTTATTGTGCGTAATCTGTCAACGAGGGATGGCAAGTGGAAACTAAGGTCACACTGGGAGACGATAATCCATGCCATTGCCCGGAGCTTGGCTGGTGATAGTCCTGTACTATCTATGACATCTGGCCAATATCAGGAAAAGGAACATCAAGAGTTTTGCATAGAAATCTGTTGATGTAGTGTAGTAGGTTGCTTTTGGTTGTAGAAAAGGCGAGAGTGGAAAAGCATGTTACTAGTCAATCTGAGAAGGGATGTTCAGAAGAGGTATTAGCAGAAGAGAGCGGAAGGTCAGATGATGAAACTGAATGGGAGATTAACCTGCCACTACAGCAGCGTATCACAGATCACAGATTGGAAGGTGAGGCAGAGCCAGCAGTGAGATAACCTGTTGTAGATGTCGGTGATGAGTCATCTGAACAACCAATTAATACTTATACTTCCTGTGCCACCACCCCTCCCCTCCCCGACAACCAGAACAAACTGAACAACAATATAGTAGTACTCGTGACCCTTCCCCACCTACAACATTCACGTATGACCAACTCGGTGATCCTTTCATTTATAACATTCAAACTGCACCTGCATTTACATCAATGCTGATTTATCAGTGGTCTTCATGTATTCCACTTCCACGTTATGAGGAATCGAATCCACCGTTTCCTGTATGGAATGTTCAACCAATTAACTATCTTGCATAGACGATGAGCGGTGTAATAGTGTAAAAACTAGTATGGTGTTACTTCTTACTGTGAACTTTGTTTGGGTTAAATAGCATGTTGTGCCTTGTGCTACGTTAACACTTTCAGTAACTGCTTAATTATATCACAACTTAGGACTCGGTTGCTGTGTACCCATCTTGCTTGCTTGCTTGCTTGCTTGCTTGCTTGCTTGCTTGCTTGCTTGCTTGCTTGCTTGCTTGATTGATTGATTGATGATCGATCGATTGATCGATCGATTGATTGATTGATTGATAAATCGTAACTACCAACCCTGGCACGAACTTATCTTCTGATTATAAAGTAAACCAATCATCACCACATAGAACATTGGACCAACAGTGTATAGAAACAAACATGTGACTAACGTGCACTGGTGCGCATGTCATTAGCCATACATGAATAAATTAAGAGTATCCAATTAATGTAAATTAAATGACAACTACCTTACTATCAGCCACCAAGGTAAATATAATGCTAGGCAACAATACCATATGTGTTGGTAGAGACGCCATACCACTGTCAACATGTACAAGGGAGCTGATAGTAGACACTAGTCTAGATATAGAAATGTAAATAAAGAATAGGAGTGTGGGTTTTGTCAATCTATCATCAAATTAATATTGTGACTACGTTATACGTTTACTGGATCGAATATCAATGGTAGATGAAAAATGACAAGAGCACATGAAAATGAATGAAACTTTATTTTAAATTAGGAGAAATACTGTTATATAGTATACTCAGCCAACAAGTTTAAATCTCAAGAAACTCTGTTAGTTGAACCCTGCTCGTATTTAAGATAAATGTCGTTTGTAATTGTTATATAATAATAAGTAACGCGTGCGAGCGTGCATGTGCGTATGTGTATGTGCATGCAGGGAGTAAATTCGTATTCCCATTTTGTACGCATGCATTCAAAACAATTTTAAACAATGGTAGTTGACATTAATAAAGTTAATTTTCCTTACAGTGATAGTGTTGCACTGTGCGAAAGGATTCTTCGTGTCAGATGGGATCTATTTCTAGCTATGACCCGCCCCTTTCTAGCTAAGCTCCACTCACCCTTTTCCAAGTGTTGGAATCTTCTTCTTCTTTTCGATCGCTGGTATCACACTTGGAGAGCCGTTCTCAAGATGAAATCTGTGGTTTTCTGCAGTTCTTCCACAGGCCCATACAGCTTTTCAAGAATAGAGGTTGACAAAGGCCAGATCTCTTCTCTCAGCAGCTGATACGTACTGCAACATTGAAGTATGTGCTCTGTGGTCTGTTCTGCTTCTCCACAAGGACAAGCGGGCGATGTCGTAAGGTGGAACCGCCTGTACATGTGTTGGTTTAGTCTGTTGTGTCCAGTTCTGAGACGAAAAATGGTCACTTGCTCTGGCCTCGAGAGATGATGGCAGGCATCTTCTGATTGAGGTGTTCTATAGAGGGACTTAATGATAGTCTTCATCTCTGTATGGGTAACCATGTTTTCTGTCTGATTCTCTTCTGCACCCACCTTTGCCATCTTGTCTGCTTCCTCATTTCCTTGGACTCCACAGTGTGAGGGGATCCACTGCAGTGCTATCCGAAAGCATTTGATGGTTTGTAGTGCTTCTTCAAGTTGTGGCAGCTTACCTTTGGTGATAGCCTCAAGGACGGAGCGGGCATCAGATAAAAAGACAATCTGTGCAATAGGGTCTGCTGTTCTGCTGATGGTATTAGCTGCATGAACCAGTGCTTCGACTTCAGCTCTGTAGTTTGTGCAGTGTTTGCCTGTCGGTATTGCAGCTGACTCATGTTGTCCGTTTGGATACTGTATGTGCAGTCCGGCACCTCCGCTCCTAATTGCATCTTTGGCTGATCCATCTGTGTAGATCCTTATCCATGTCTCCTGAGGGTACATTTCTTCCAGCATGGCTAGGGTCAGGGCCTTCTTGCTCACATCACTGTGTTCATTTTTGGTTGTGAGATGAGGTACTGTGGTGCGAATAGCTATGCTCTCTAGTTTGTTTTCCCAGGGTGGAGGATCAAGGGTGTGGTTTGGATCTTCTATTTGTGCTGGCAACATCTCTTGGTGTTTCCTTTGAAGTGCTTTTGTCTCTTTCACAAAACTTGATCTTTTAAGTCTTCCTGATGACAGCTGTGCTTGCCTGATCTTCATCGGGTGGTTATTGAACGATTTGAACTTTGCAGCTTGGATCAGTGCTTTGCATTCCCTTCCTTTGCTAAGTGGGGGAATGCCTGCTGTCTGCTCCATTTTTTCTATTGGTGTTGATCTCATTCCACCAGTGATGATGCGCAGTGCCTGGTTTTGTACTCTGGTTCTGTTGATGAGATTTAGCTGTTGTCATCCATGAGCTGGAGCCATACTCAAGGTGTGGTCGTACGGCACCTAGGTAGATGGTCTTGAGGATCCTTTCATTGGCACCCCACTTTGGTCCTGCCAGCTTCCTCATGATGTTTAGCTTTCTTCTGGCCTTTGCCTCTGCATTCTGGATGTGCTCCTTCCATGTTAATCTTCTGTCATATGTGACTCCCAGGTATGTCTGCTGGTCCTCGTATTCGAGTGGAGTACCGCCCAGTGTCAGATTGCCAACCTTGGTTTTGGTGGACAGTGTGAATAGCATGGCTGATGATTTTTCTTTGTTGATGGTAATACACCAGCGATTGGCCCAAGCTGTAAATCTGTCCAAGGCGAGCTGCATTCTGTACGTGGCAGTCGTTGTGTACTCTTCGGTGCACCAGATTACGAGGTCATCTGCATAGAGGGCTGCTTGGATCCCATTGGGCAGCTCTGCTACAATGTCATTGATGAAGAGTATGAACAGAGTAGGTGATAATACTCCGCCTTGTGGCACCCCTTGTCTCAGCAATACATTCCGTCCAGATTATCCATCCACCAGCACCCTAGCTCTGCGATTGTGTAGGTATGACTTGGTCCATCGGAACATGTTGCCACCGATGCCTGTGCGCCGGAGCTTCACGAGGAGGCCATCCTTCCACACCTTGTCAAATGCTTTCTGCAGATCGATAAAGGCAGCTAGCATCACCTTCTTGGCTTGAAAAGTGTCCTCTATGACCTGTGCAAGATGTGTTGTTTGATCTTCTGTGCTCCTGTATCTTCTGAATCCGGCCTGCTCTGAAACTATAATGTTCTCTGACTCCAGGTACCACTGCAACCGCTGGTTGATGATGCGCTCCATGGTCTTGCATATGCAGCTTGTAAGACTGATAGGACGGTAGCTCAGCACTTTCGTCTTGTTCTTTCCTTTTTTCAGAATAGGAGTCATTCTGGCTTCCTTCCAGCACTGAGGAACCTCTCCATTGGTCCAACTGAGATTAAAGATATCTAGCAACTTGCGAAGAGATGCATTACCAAGGTGTTGGATCATTTCATTCGTAATGCCATCTGGCCCGGGAGATTTCTTCTTTTTCAGTTGGCGGATAGCCTTCTTCAGTTCTGTTAAACTAATGTCAACTTTCATTGCATCGTGAGTGTTGGTGTCTGTTCTTTCCTTTTGCTCTTTTCTAACCTCCCTTTGACGCATTCGTGGTATAGAAATGTTGCTTTCTTTTGCATATGCCTTCGCAAAGGCATCTGCTGCCATCTTTCCTGTCAGTGTTTGTCCATCTTCTTCAAGAGTAATCTTCTCTCCCCTGACACCCTCATCATTGAGTGCTTTAGTCAGTCTCCATAGTTTTGTGGTGTTGGAATCAAGTTATATACTTTGAAGCCTTTATTACCAGTTTTAATTCCCAGTGCCAATTTTAGCGGCAATTACACTGGTAAGCTGCTGGATATTTTGAACCTAATCTGACCGTGTCCTGTTTGCTGCCTATGACAGCAACAGCGCCAAGTCAAACTAGGTTCAAAATAGTCTCTAGAATGTTTATTAAATAGTAAAGACATACAATTCTTATACTTGACGGGCGTTTCAATGCTGATGACGAGTCTAGATATACCACTATGTATTGTGATGTGAGCCTACATGTGACGTAATTGATGATTAGGTCAAATAGTTGAGTAACAGGCCGGATCCATCCGTTGCACCATGAGTGATAATTATAACATGAGTAGGATAGCTATAAATTATAACATTTTGAAAAGATTTATGAGCAGGTACTGTAAAGCAATATGCCAAGTTTCAGGGTGGCAATTTTGTCAGCTATGGCAATCAATACTTCGATTTGAAATTGGGCCATGGTTATTCCAGAACTGCATGTCTAATTGAAAGGACACATTCAGCCCGCATTTAAAATTTCATAATGAATACTGACACTGATTTATTCAAATTTTATAAACGACGAAATCACCGAAGCACACGTTCCTTGGGCGCGATTGGTTTGACAAGCTGAGTTTTATCGCATTGGAATTGCACAGTATACATGCTAAATCACGCTTTTTGTATTAATTTTGTAAAACGGTGCCAATTATATTATAAGATGCAACATGTGGAGTCATTTGAATCTGTCACCGTGGAACGTCATAGCTAGAGATAGCTACCCTATTGGAATTTATTTAACAGCAAACTAGTTAAAGTCAAAATAGATTAAATGTTTAAACAAATACGATAACAGCATGTATTAATATAATTGGCACTATGTTTAACTTAATGTGTGTTTATTAGTTGCAAAATTTAACAGTACAATGCGCGTATCAAGTGCTTAGAGAATAGGCATAGCTGGCCGTAAATGTTCCATTGGCGCTGATTGTTGCTGCTCCATATGAACCACGCCAAAGTAGGGTCTTTGAGTTTCTAACTTTGGCCTGGAAATAAATACATAAATTATCGGATTATTTCATAGGGTCTATACAAAATCCCTGCCGTAGCATGGAAACAATATCAAAGGTGCAGTTTAGTGCTGGGCGTGTGTGTCCAATGAAAGGGTGTTCGAAAGTCATCTCATCGGGAAATCTGGCAATTAGATGATCTGACAACTCATCCCCTACATTCTGAGTCATAAACATCATTCTGATTTGAGCTTTTGAATACGGCACATACACTCATTATGTATGATTACTGTATTCTGCGGCTGTAGTAGTAGAAATATCCTACAGCTGCAATCAGTCCTTCTTCACCTTTAACCACTGTGTCTTGTCCTCAGCCGAAATCCGTATATAGCTCAGGTTCATTCTTGAACATCGTGTACATCGTCCTGTTTTCTTGAGGTCACCCAGCAGCACGCTTAACAGATGTATGCAATGGCGTCCTCTCTGATCTTTATATGTACTGGCTCCCAGCATGGAGAATTCCAAATCTCTCTCTGTCCGGGTGTGTCTTCTGGCATCCGCAGCATATTGCCAAACATGGGCTATCTTTGCCGGACGACTTTTGCAGACAGCGGCGATGTATTGCACATCTTGTATAGTGCATCGTTGGAAGGTACGCTGTCCTACCATCGATGGCCAGTAATGGCGCAGAGGTGTTTGCGGTGTAATACATTAGTAGAATCCTTAGATAAAACAATGTTGTTATTGTTATTATTTATCGTCGTCAACGTCGTCGTCTTCGTCGTCATTGGTCCGTCGTCGTCGTCGTCAGTATGGTTTCTGAGTATGTTGCTGCTACTAATGCTGCTGTTGTTGTTGTTGTTGTTGTTGTTGTTGTTGTTGGTGGTGGTGGTGGTGGTGGTGGTGGTGGTGGTGGTGGTGGTGGTGGTGGTGGTTAGGGTTAGGGTGGTGGTTTGTTGTTGTTGTTGTTGTTGTTGTTGTGGTGGTGGTGGTGGCTTCGTCGTCGTTGCCGCCGTTGTCGTCGTCGTCGTTGTTGTTGTTTTTGTTGTAACTCACGGAAAAGCTCTGCGCATCGTACTGGTAAGCGGTGACTTCTCCATACCACACATACCAATGAAATCATCTAAAGGTAGGGACCATGTCATGACTCCACCAAGACCCATCTGTTTGGCGTAGTCAAGCTGCAAATAGAGACAGTGGCAAATGAGCATACCAATTGGTAGACAGAGACACGCACGCGCACCCACGTACGCAGGCTCGCACCAATTCACACATGGTAGAGTCAGAGACCTCCAATTATACTAATCATGTAACATAATATACCGACAGAGGAGATTTTAGTTATGCCCCGTCCATCTCTAGCTAAGCTCCTCTCACGATATTCCCATATTGGGATCGATCGATCACTGCACTTTCTGAATCGCAATTTCCAGAAAATTATACAGGTAAACTGTTTAATATTTTGAAATAATTTGACTGGGTGATGTTGCTGCCTATCCAGTCCACTCAAATTAGTTTCAAAATATTCAACAGCGTGTTTATTAAATAGTAAAGACATACAATTCGCACAACCTGAGATGGACTAAATCGAGTCATTCATGACGTAATTCACCTTTCCAGAGTATCCATCCATCATCTGACCTCGTATGACATCATAATCAGCTCAGAGCGTGTATGATGACGTCACAAACATTGCGTCACAAATGGTTCCATATAGACCGTTATCAAATCTCAAACAGCCCAACACGTTGTATGAATTGTATGTCTTTATAATTGTTTGCTATTTAATAACACAGACCACCAGAAACACTGGCTCACGGTCCCGCACCATCTTTAAAAATTAACATTCCAGTTTTCATTAATAACACTGATTGAAACACAGGAAGTCAGGGACTCCTATCCAATCCATAAATTGACATCATAATATATTACCATCCGCTACAGTTATTATTGTATATAGTGTAGCGGATGGTAATATATTATGATGTCAATTTTTGGACTGGATAGGAGTCCCTGTGGATTGAAACTGCGCCTGTGAGAGCATAATGTTCTAAATGTTTAGCTTAAATGTCTTCAAAACACAAAGCCAACGGTAGGTGCCCCCACTCCTCCCATCTCCAAAATGGTGAAAGAGTATCACCGCCAGTATAATAACCCGAGAGATAGACAATCATAAGCAGAGCCGGATTAAGGCAATGACGAACGGGTCTACAGCTCGGAGGCCCGTAAAATAAAAGGGCGCTAAAATCAAAAACACGTATCACATTTTCCCCATTTGAACCTTTTAATCCCGTTATCTCGCTATTACAGTCATGATATACGTAAGCTGTTGAATATTTGAAACCAATTTGACTGAGAGGTGGTGCTGCACCAGCTACCAGCTTCCACTAAATTGGTTTCAAAATATCACCAGCATTTTGACACATACGTAACGAATTTATTAGATTTGTGAGCAGCAGCAGCAGTAGCAGTAGCAGTAGCAGCAGTAGATGCGGCGGCAGCAGCAACAGCAACAGCATCCATTCCCTTCTTAACAACTCGGTAAGTCCTAGGTCCCAAAGAGGCTTAATCCGGCTCTAAACATGAGGATGAATACCGTATACCAACGCAGGTTATTGGGCTAGTACGGGAACAATACCGGGCCAGATTACTGGACCAGATTCTATGGCCCTATATTGGTCCAGTACCAGTCCAGTAGGCTGTGTTATCAGGGATTTTACGGGCCGATGTTTGATCCAGATCCGGCCCATCAAGGCATTATCATAGATTGTGATTCGCCAATTATCTGTTACTTCTCTAAGGCCGTGTTCACACTAGTGAGTTAATCTGGAGTACTTAAGCATGACGTTACTCCTGATTAAAGCCTGGCGTCAATACAGCCGTAGACCCCTTTCATATTGCCTAATCTTGTTCAACTATTTCATGTAATATATATATTATATATAATATTCTGAAGACAGGCCGTATGGAGTTATTCAGGAGTATGTCTCTCGTGATAACACAGCCATAGTAATAAAAAGCATGTATACCATTATTCAACCATACCTTTATCTGAATACTCTTGACATCATCGTATGAAATCCACTGTGTGCCTTTATATGCATAGGGGACTTTTGCCACGTCGTCTCTTACGACAGTGTAGCCTTCTATGAAAACTTTGTTGCATATCTGTTGGGAACAGAGTTAAAGGAAATCATTTAGATGATATAATATGTCTAGTCAAGGAACGATATTCTGTTTTAATTGTCTGCCTGCTAAATTTCTGCAGACTACATATATTCCATAGTGTTTAACTCTGGATATGCTGAATATTTTGAAAACAATTTGTCTGAAAATTGATTGTGGCTAAGCCACCAACAACTTCCACTCAAACTGTTTTCAAATTATCCAACAGGTCCAGGGTTATTTCCCATTACCCAGTCAAATTTGTTTCAAAATATTCAAGAGCTTACACGTATGGTTTTCTGGAATTTGAGATTCAGAGAGTGCTGTGATCGATTGATGCCAACACAGGCAACGCCTGGATGTAGCTAAGCTAGAGACGGGCGGGGCATAGCTAAAACTAGATTCCTCTATTGATACTCAATCTTTCTTTCATGAGATCATGTGAAGGTCTTGACATTCATACAGAATATGACTTTATTTGGTCATAAGAGTTAACTCCGTAACCCTTTTCAGTGCCTCAATGTCAAGACAAGTAGAGTCTAGATACAGAAACAGTGTTGAAACCAATTCACCTTTCCAAAGTATCCATCTGTAAAACTGACATCATATGACGTCATAATCAGATAAGCGGCGTGTAGGATGACGTCATAATCATTACGTCATAAACTAGTCTTTATGGCCAGTCTTTAACTCTTAATAGTCCGACACGTTATACGAATTGTAGGTCTCTACTATTTAATAAACATGCTGTTGAATATTTTGAAACTAATTTGACTAGACGCTGTTGCTGTCATAGACAGCAACAGCGCCCAGTCAAATTAGTTCCAAAACATTCAATAGCTTACCTGTATAGTTTTCTGGAAATAAAATAGTCAGGGATGTTTAGAGCTCGATCGATCTCAACACGAGCGAGGTGTGTGTGGGGAGCTTAGCTGGAGTTGGGCGGGGCATGGCTAAAAATGGAAAGGTGCATTAGTATTAGACTTGGTAGCCTACATACATGTATTAAACTTGATCGTCGTCAGTTTACAATTATCGATCACGTGGTTAAGGGCAGGTGGTCAAATGACGGCTCGCCTTAATACAGGTATCCATTTTTAGCTATGCCCGCCCACGCAGTGTCATTGTTTGGATCGATCGAACCCTGAATGCCAAGAACCCCAATATCAAGGTAACTGTCTATACAGTAAGACTTTGGCAGCAACAGCGCCTATAGTCAAATTAGTTTCAAAATATTCAACAGAATGTTTATTAAATAGTAAATTAATCAGACATACAATTCGTAAATTTGACGGACATTTAAATCTTCATGACGCAGCTAGCTACGCCATTCATTGCGCATTTTAATTGTGACGGTAGCATACATTTGATGTAATTTATTATGGCGTCAGATACTTCATTACCGATAATCTTTTGGCCGCATAACGGATTTCTTTCTATGTCAACTAACGTCTATTGAGGTACTCGGTTAACCGGCCATAGGCCAGATAACGAAATTCAATAGAAAGATCAGATCTGTCACTCAAGTAGGCCTATACGACATCATGACGAATTTCGTTACGTGTAGGCTGACGTCACAATCAAAATGCGTAATGAATGACCTATCTAGGTCCTTCAGGAACATAGAATAGTCCGTCAAGTGTAAGCCTACGAATTGTATGTCTGAATATTTGTACACCAATTTGACTGGGCGCTGTTTCTGCCATTGGCAGCAATAGCATTAAGTCAAATTAATTTCTAAATATTCAACAGGTTGCCCGTCTTGTTATCTTCAGGTTGGACATTCTGCGGATTCAGGATTCAAAGTATATAAATCGATCCCAACACGCTCCAAGCGTGGGCGGAGCTTCACTAGAAATGCGCGGGTAATAGCCAGAAATGGATCTCTATTCCGTTCTCTTATGATAAGACAGCAACAGCCTTTCAGCAATAGTGTCTCCAAAAGGTACACCAGTATCTAATTACTACTATTGACAGTATCTTATTTGAATCATGTAACAATGGCGGGATACGGTATGTTACTCAAGTTTCTGACGCCACACTAAAAATATGCCACTAGTTATCTGACGTCACAATCATGAGGACGTATAACTGTCACGAAATTCGAAAATCCTGTCACTACTGTGCGATTTGTATGTCTTTAATCAATGTAATAGTTTCAAAATATGCAACAGTTTAGACGGATAATTATCATGAAATTGTGATTTGGAAGTTCAGGATTAAAAGCATAAAAATTGATTTCAAAGTACGTAAAAAGGGAGATCAAATCATCATAACTAGAAATGGACGGAGCATAGCTAGAAGTGGACGGGCATAGCTAGAAATGGAAGGGCATAGCTAGAAATGGGCGGGGCATATCTAGAAATGGATTCCTCTATAATCTACCTGTTGACATAATAGTCAATATCCGAAGGTATAAATACCTCATAGAAACTAAGAAATCCCGCTGTCCGTGTGTATTGGCCAGCTTGACCAGTGCTTGTCCATGGGCTGCCTGGTGTATTAAGCGCTGGATCCAATAATGTGAAAGTATGTCCGTATGTTGGTAGGCCAAGATTCAACTTTTCCTTGGGAACACCGCCGTTAAGCCACATCTTCACGCCGTTATCCTAAATAGATAAAAAAAACTATAAAAAAACCCAACAACATTGTAGTTGCGTTGTAGTTGCATAATATTAGTCATACACGTGTTTTGCGAGGTGTGGGCCTACGTGCTTGTATGACCTGGCAAACGTAAGATTCTTCGAAAGAAGCGAATTAATTAGCAGTAAAAATCTACATTTTATCACAACCATAGAAATCTAATGCGCGTATAGAAGAGACATGCGCATACCGTCAATATTAGGAACACGTTGTCCCGCCCCCACTACCCCCCCCCCGCCCTGTCACGTGAGTTCAGTAAAATGCAACTGCGCATGTTTACAGCGGCTGACGCAGATGATCAACAGCATATGTATCCTCAAAAAGTGAGTAAATTATCTTATGGTAATTGGAAAAGAAATTGAACAGAGACAAATGTAGATGATTTTATCAGCAATAAACTTGTACTGGCTGTATTAATCTGACACTTTATTCGACTACGTAATAGAATTAGTAACATAAACATATTATTTTGGAAACTATGATAAAATACTGAACTGAAATTCCGCATCTGAGAGGGTCATAGCCATTCTACGTGTATTGGATTTCTATGATCACAAATTAACGAATATTTATCTGCAAACCCATTGGCCCGTTATTGATCCAGTACAGGCCCAGTAATCTGAGTTGTCGGAGTATTGCATCCAGCCTTGCGTTCAGTAGGGAAAACGTTTCAAAACGCTTTGGTAATCTGCAAACTATTGACAATCTGATGTTTTCACATTAATTAGATTATATACAAAACGAGAAAAGCCGATTTTGCACACGCCGAGCCGAGCGCTCTGGAACGTTTTCCATACGGAACGCGAGGCAGCAATATTCGCCTTTTGAGTAATGGATGAATACACTTTTAGCTATGGCCTACTCATCTCTAGCTAAGCTCCACCCAAGCTTTGGGCGTGTTGCGATCGATCTAATCCGGAAATCGCCGAATCTGAATTTCCAGAAAACTATACGTAAGCTGTTAAATATTTAATAAGTAGTATTTAATAAATAGTTAATAAGTAAGCTGTTAAATATTTTGAAACTAATTTGACTGGGACAGCAAACTCGCCAAGTCAAATTAGTTCCAGAATATTCAACAGTATGTTAAATACATATAGTTCATGCAACCGACGGACTATTCAGGTTTCATGACGGACATAGTTACTTCATTCATTGCACATTTTGATTGTGATGTCAGCCTATATGTGACGTAATTGATCATGTCGCCATATATTTGAGTAGCAGAGTGGACTCTTCCACTGAGAGCAAATAATTTGGGCTGTAAATGTTAATATTAAGTTTTACCATGTCTGGGTATAGTGGGCTATTGTGTCCGACACCCTCTTCTCCTGGAAACGGACCGTGGTAATCGTATGACATCACGTTTAGCATGTCCAATGTACTGTAAGTCAAAACAGGCAACGAAACAAAATTAGTCAAATGTTCGAATAATACGCATGAACTATATAGCGTGCGTATAATGCATACTTATATAAATGGCGTATTATTTACATGGGGCGGGATGGAGACAAGGATGGTGTTGCCTGCAATCTCTGATTACTCTTTGTTATCAAGTGTGATACATCTAATAGTTTTAAGCACAACATCCTTACTTACTAATATTTCGATACAGACTTTCACTGGTCATAATGTAGCCTGCCGCGGATCTCAGGTGGGTGGGTGGGGCTACCAGAAACTAAATTCGAGACATGTACTATGGTATGCATAGGCATCAAATAGGTGTGCCAACATTTAAAATAAATTCACAGGGCCGCTGAGGGGTCATTATTTACCTCAAGAAAATTGGATTGTTCTGAGGGCTCGTCCTCACCTCACACATCCTGGTCGTCCTTGTATTGGAGCTGTTACACGTACGCGCGTGAGTGCGTGCGTGCGTGCGTGCGTGTGTGCGTGCGTGCGTGCGTGTGTGCGTGAGTGCGTGCGTGTGTGCGTGAGTGTGTGCGTGTGTTAGTATTTTTTGTAATAGCATTCAACTTAAAAAATATGTCATACGTTCCAATTTTAGCCATTTCGTAGTAGCTGACAGCTTTGGGTCCACCATTTACAGCAGCAGACAGTAATAGCCTAGGCTTGCCCGACTGTTGTCCTTCGGTGATAAAACCTTGTAGAAGTTCCTATTTAAAAACAAGTAGGATAAGAATATGTGAGTGTGACACATAGGCCTATACTCTATAGGTCTATCAACAAAATCATGTTGGAAAATCATACTTACTCAAAATTACTATACATGGCATTAGATAAAACATTACATTTTTAACCATTTTTCATTGTAGGGCTAGGCTATTTGTGCAAGCATAACAGCTGTCATCATACAATGTAGGAGCAGTGACAGTCAGTAAAATTATGTTATACTATAGTTGAATGTTAATGGGATTTGTGTTTAAATAGAATAATGCAGAAATAGCCCCCAAGTCAGTGCTGTTCAATAACGCAATGATCACGTACCCGTCACACCTAGTCACTCGTGACGCACATACTATAAGGTATATATACCCTTCACCCGAAATTAGATTGACAATTGACATATAACTTCCGTCTGTGTTCAATCACTAACATATACAATATGCAAAATTAAATTTAGAAATTTAGACTAACTTTAGAATAACATGGAAGAAAGATGAAGCTCAGGCATGTATGATTGGGGCGGTTCTGGGGGTGAGCTATATCCCACCCACCCACCACCCCACCCACTAGCCTGAGACTGAGAGTCGCAATGCCGTCACACAGAAAATAAAAAATAAACAAAGCTTTGACTGAAAACGAAAAAAAATGGCAAATTGGCCAAAAATTTCATAATTTAATTGTCAACTGATGATTCCTTTTCACCTCCAGAAATGCAGAAGCCATCTGAGAGAATCCAGTTTTCAAAATTTTACGACAAGGATGTGTTAACCCAGCCTCCAGACCTGGAACTCTTGATTGAGTTGTTCAACCTCCCGAGAAAATTTGGCTGCACAAAAATAGTCGCATGTTTATGTCCCATGCACTGGTGTCGTTTTTGCACGAATATGTCCTAACAATGAAGCTTCAACAGGGTGTAAGACAATGAGGGAAATGTGTTAACACCCTGTTATCTGTAGTACACCAATCAATGGCTATGGGAGGTTGAGAGGATGAGCCACCAGAATTGGTAGTGTAAGCGTCTCGATACCAACCTGTGCGCGGATGATGTCATTTATATGGCAGACACTCTACTACCGATGCAGGTGATGGTAAACGTGACAAAAACAATAAGCTGCACAGTTAGAGAGATGTTTCTCCACAATGTCGGAAAATGTGTCAGCATGATGATTAATTTACTAACGGTGAGATCCCCCCACCCCCAACCATTCGCCACACCGAGCCACTCCCACCGCGTCCCAATACCTACTGAGGAGCGAAGCCGTCCCGGTACGACACAGAATGCTTCATCTATGGCTGACTTGGCTAGAAGATGGCAATGTGAATTTGGAGCCCCTGATAACCAGTGTTTTCAGAACGATGTACACTCTAATAGGTTCTGGCCTGCATTGCAAACGAGTCATAAAGCACACGATTAGTTACAGAATATGGCTGCTTTACGTAAGCCCACGATTAAGATACATGCATGAGACATGTTTCTCAAGTGCCAGTGATATAGCCCAATTATGAACCACGCAGAGGAAAAAGTTCACGCAGCTACACTCATTGACAACAGATGTGCTAATGTTGCCGTCTAGGCTCTGCTTGGGGCCGCTCCAGTGGAAGTTGTGGTAACAAGAAAATTCTTACTTTATTGTAACATCTTCAGGAGTATTCACTAGTTCTGCAACAGGTATCCCTGACGAAGTTATTGCAGTGCCGAGCTCTTTCTCAATGGCGAAAATACGTTTACATATGTTTAACCTCCCATGCACTAACTGTATGACATTGGTGAACACTCAACAGAGAAAAAGCGATCTGTATTCAAACAAAAAGTGTCTACGGTATCTCAATACATGAGCGCGACAGATGGGAAGTGAACACCATGTAAGCTAAACCATGCGAACAGATACTAGAGATGTGGAAAAGGCACCAGGAAAGGCCAGGCTCATGTTTGGGCACACACCCTAAGTTTATCATAGGTATGATGCAAGCAGCATAATCACAGCTCACTTATCTATAACTCGATGTATTAATATAGTATTAGAGCATTTCCTTAGGGTATCAATAATGCTTCTTTACTCTTCAACATCGAGAAATGCAGCAGGGATTTCTTATGCAAACTGCCCACCAGGCTGTTCCAGCATTTGAAAACGCGAGAGTACATCGTATAACCACCTGGTCCACGGCCTATTAACAATGAAATAACAATCTATGCATGGCACACCTATGATATGAACTTTAAAATACGCTGTTTGTATTTGTAACTCTAAAAATATACTTAGCTATACCAATAGTCGTAAATTCGTTATTCTTGATATTTGCTAATCACAGGACGCGTCCGAAACCTACAGAGATTCTACGTCTGCTACCTGTGCAAATGTCAATAGGGTCAACCGAACCACCGTTAGCCGCTAACCGCTAACCGCTAACTGCCCTCCTTCCACACGTTTTGGTCAGCCCTGGGGACACGTAATATGCCTACCGAAGGATCCGTATTCCATTGGGTAAAATCGTGTAATTTCCAACAACATTATGGACTCCAGAAACCAGTCGGTATTTTAGCATGTATGACCCTTGACCAATGAACACATATCCGTGACAACAACTTAGGGACTAGATCGTTTTAGTTCTTGACAATAGTTATTATAAACAAATGCGAATGTCTGTTCATAAGAGCAGCATGTTACCACTGCGCCACCTTCTCAGGTAACGTCATGCCGATACTGTCTGCTTCTTACGTACGGTACTATTTAAAAGAGTTGTGGTTATGAGTTACCATAGATTTGACTATTGATTTAGATATAAGTTGTGCTTAATGGACCTTTCCAATTTTAGCTATGCCCCGCCCATCACTAGCCAAGCTCCATCCACACCTCGCCGTGTTGGGCTTGATCGATCCCCGAATGCCCTAACTATCAATTTCCTGAAAACTATACAGGGAAGCTGTTGAATATTTTGTAACTAATTTGACTGGGTGCTGTTGCTGCCTGTGGCAGCAACAACGCCCAGTCAAATTAGTTTCAAAATAATCAACAGAATATTTATTAAATAGTAAATACATACAATTTGTACAACAACACATAGACCGTCTTTAAATATGCGTTCGTGACGTACTTATCGACGACATTCATGACGTCATTCATTATGATGTCATTCTATACATCACGTAGTTGATTATGACGTCATATGATGGGTGGATACACAGGAAAGGTGAATTCCATGGTTTGTGGGAAATGTATCATAGAAACAAAAAGTAAAATAATAAATTCTGGAATTGGGGGAAAATTGGTGGTGTTGTTGTACATGGAGATATCGGCCATACCTGAAGGAACGTAGTATATCTTTGTACGTCCTCTGGTTGGCTTCCCCGGTCTGTGTCACCTGGATACTCCCAACATACATCCAGCCCATCGAAATTCCATTTGCGTACATACGCAATAGCATTCTGTGGAGAATACAGATATTAATCAGTTAAATGGACTCCAGTTATGTAGACAACAACCATGTGCAACAACAGCGTTTGTAATATGAAACAATCAAGGAAAATCGCTGCTCGATTGAAATGCATAGCAATTTCAGAAACAATGTAAATCAAACATACTTGAAGCATCCAATCTGTCACTTAGCCCTTACCACTCTGTGTCAAAAATTTTAAAATTTCCAAATTAAATTAATCGATGAACTGGTGTTCGTTTTCAACCAAATTTCAACCAAATTTGGTGGAAGATGACAACGGCCACCAAAATTGGTAAAAAAAAAATGAACACCGGTTTCTTTGCTGCTGACACGGTAAAAGATATAATATTGACAGCAGATTGGTAAGGGGTGTGTCTGAGTTAGGCATATAGTCAAAATACGCCACCTGTTAGCTCCCGTCACTATCAAATTATGCAGGGCTGACACGAATGGGTCAAAGATTCGACAATAACCATCTGAAATGTGTCTGGTTAATTTAAAATTTCATAAATATTCTGTTGAATACATATTGAATACAATTGAATCCCTCTATTGACACCTGTCATTTGGCAGGAAATAATTATGGTCCTTTACGGCAGAGGGTCGACAGACCACATATCTTAACGAACGGCCACCTTTAGTCTCCAAATAACACGTGGCATCTATAGCAAATGATGTGAATTAAGAGACCCCATATATATATATATATATATATATATATATATATATATATATATATATATATATATATATATATATATATATATATATATATATATATATATATATATATATATATAAAATAATGAGTAATCGTGTGTGCATCGTAAGGTGGTCACATAAGACAGGTTCTCATAGTAATTTATTACACTACTAGCCCTTTAATAACCGTTGAAATGGTAATATTTCAAATTCAGTGCAACTGTATTACGCCTTTTAACTCTCACAGATCTTCCCTGAAAAGTTAAAAGAGAAAATATAATTATATTATTGCTTTGTCATTACCTGAATAAATAGTTTTCTGTTGGCATCTGTTGAGACAGTTCTGACAAATTCAGTGCTGCCCGCATTCCAGCCGCCTATTGATAGGTATGTCTTTAATTTAGGGTTCACTGTCTTCAAATGATTAAAACGATAATATCTGAAAAGATAAACGAACACTATTTTATACAAACTCTGTAGTCGTTAATAATAACTCACTCAATTTTTTTAAGAACTAAGTAGCTGATATCATTTTCTCATATGCCTGCCTGAATCTGTCTGTCTGTCTGTCTGTCTGTCTGTCTGTCTGTCTATCTGACTACCTGCCTACGCGCATTCCCGCCCGCCAGCCCGCCCGTAGGCTGCTATAATTAATGAAGATTGAGCCATAATAAGGGTGATGTCTCTACTCAATGATTTACCCGGTACACTCATTATGAAGATCGGTGAAGAAACAGAAACCGATTGTCCAAAGAAATTCTTACGCCGATGTTGTTTATAAGTAAAGGTTCATATATTACTCCAATCCACTTACGTTGATTACTGAAATCTTGTGTTCCCATGCAGTAACAATTTATCATCCATACTAAAATTAGAGGGTACCAGGCTAGATTGTGTAGGTATTTTTGTGCAAAGTCATATATAAAAAAATGTAGTATAGTATAATCATACAAGACATTCAGGGATCCCATAGGACCCTCTCCACTACGGATAGGGCGGGGTGTATATGCCCTGAAAATGACTCGACAAGAAACTACGATGAACAGCTTTGACAACTACGCAGAGCATTCAAATTACGCAAGCAAGCAGTTAAGCTAAAACGATGTAAACTATATATATACACCTGTGCAAAAGTTAAGCACCACCCTATTTTTACGCACATGCGAGGGTATATTCATGTGCTATGAAGAAAGCAATAGCATAAACATTTATGTACCCATCCATCTTAGTGCAAGAGGTAATAATGCAACTAGAGGAATGCTGATTATGATGGTGGGGAAACACTGTATGTTTTTGTTTGAACTTGAAAACGAGGCCTGAATATGGTTACGTTGACACAACTGACAACTATTGCCCTACAGTTGACACACGTGGCTAGATTGTCATTAATGGTGTCTGAAAACGAAGTATAACATCTGTGCACGAGTTTGAGACTGTCATTATTAATACCGGGTATATCCACCTTGTGCCTGGATGACGGCCTGGACACGACGTCTCATGCTGGTCACCAACCGACTAATACGCCATTGTGGTATTCGTTGCCATTCAAGATGGAGTGCGTCTGTTAATTCCTGTAGGTTCTGCACAGGAGGATCCCTCCTTCTCACCATGTTTCCCAGAATGTCCCAGATATGCTCAATAGGGTTCATGTCAGGGCTCCTTGCTGGCCATGGTAGGGTTTCGATGGCATTCTGGCGGAGGTATTCATGCACAGCTCTTGCACGATGTGGTCGGGCGTTGTCATCCATGAATATAGGGTGGGTTCCAGGTGCATGATTTACAAAATGAGGGACCACAACTCTATCCAGTATGGAATCTTGATATCTTTGTCCATTTAGTGTTCCAGGTACAGTCAACAGATCCAGCTTACAATCAAATGAGATGCACCCCCATATCATAACGGAACCTTCATCAAATGGAACTTCTTCCATGATGTTACGTTGGTCGTACGCCGTGCGTCTGGACCTCCATACACGAGTTCGACCATCTGTGGCATGAAGCAGGAACCGACTTTCATCGGACCAGTGTACCCGTCTCCAGGATCTCATGTTCCAGTGTCTTCTTTCGTTGCACCACCTCAGACGCTCCTCTTTGTGGTGTGCAGTGAGGAGAGGACGTCTGACAGGTCTCCTAGCTTTCATGCCAGCAGCATACAGTCTCCTTTTGACGGTAGACATTGACACTCTATTGCGCGCTTCCCATTGCTGGCTGAGCACTCTGCTGTTGGTGAATGGAGATCTCCTAACAAGGCGTACTAGGGCTCGATCATCACGGGCAGTAGTCTTCTTCGGTCTTCCAGATCTAGGCCTGTCCTTCACCTCGTTAGTTTGCCCATGTTTTGCAATCAAACGACTGATTACAGTATGGTTAATGTTCAGCTGTCTGCCAATCTCTCTGCATGACATACCAGTGGTATGCATGCCTATGATTTGCCATTTCACACGATCACTTAACCTTCGTCTTGCCATAGCGGTTCACAATCAAGAGCTAATTCTCTCTGTACAAATAAACCACGGTCATGAACACAAAATTCCTAATCTTGTCGCCTAAATCTGTATGTAATGTTCTACACCTCAAACTGGACTTTTACATAACTGAACACGTGTGCTGTTTCCCGCCACGCACGGACATCAAGCGGCGTGAAGTCATGCATGCATGTGCATTTCGTACTTGGAATTATGTCAGCTAACGCGGGGACAAAAAGTATGGCAGCCTAGTTGTACCATCATGTTTCTACGTTCTATTGTTTTTGCTGGTGCTTAACTTTTGCACAGGTGTATATATAAGCTGTAGTATATTATAGTTAATTACTGGGATATGTTTTATTATGTACTCTCTCTCTCTCTCTCTCTCTCTCTCTCTCTCTCTCTCTCTCTCTCTCTCTCTCTCTCTCTCGCTCATGTTATCATTTCTTGAGATTAGACTACATCGATATAGATCTTTAGTTTATAATTAATTGTTGGAATTTTCAAAAGAGATTTTTTATATGATGTATCACTGAGCCATTTTGAAACAGCTAAACAATTCTTATACAATTAATGAATCCAATCCAATGTATTAATCACATATGACGTCATAATCAATTTCGATCAAATGCATTAATCAAATATAAGACGTCATAATCAATTTCGTCCAATTAATGAATTCAATGTAATCATTACATATATGACGCCATAATCAATTACGATCCAATCTATTAATCGAATATATGACGTCATAATCAATTTCGTCACATCCAGGTTGACGTTACAATAAACTAAACAATGAATGCCATCTTACTCAGTCAAGAACGCTAAATAGTCAGTCAGACTATACGAAGTGTATGTATTTACTGTTAATAAACTTTCTGTTGGATAACTTGGAGCCAATTTAACAAGGCGCATCTACTGCCATAGGCAGCAAATACATCCTGTCAAATTGGTTTCAAATTATTCAGTCAACATACCTACACCACAATAAAGGTTTATATATTTATGTAAATAAAGAAACAGATTTACGGAGTTAGGGGCCCTACCTATTCGATCGATCCCAACTCAGGCTAATAATGTTGGATAGAGCTTAGCTAACACTATTGTTTAATTGTACATAAATGGGTACCCACATGTGTGCATAAGGGCATGCAGGTGTGCGTAAGTCGCTTGTAGTCTGGCGTCACATTCAAATAAATTCATAAAATGACGTATTGATCTCCTTCATGAACAATGAACGAGTCCCCGCCAAATGTATGAATATAGTTCCTTACATTTTAAGGTCGTGTTCACGCTGGGGTCAATCCGGAATAACGCCATACATCAGTATGACGTTATTCCGGAGTGACTGTCCAGTAAGAACACGGCCTAAGCTGCCATACGCAACAACAGCAGTCCGGACAAATTAATTTCAAAATATTGAACAGCTTAACTGTAAAATTGCCTGGAAGAAAGAATGCGTTTGATGTAGATTGTCTGTCTACATGTCTGTCCGTTGTGTATGCGTGCGTACGTTCATGCTCGTTTAATTGTGTGCGTAAGTGTCTGCGTGTAAGTCCGTAGATGTGTGCGTTAATTTGTGTCTAGATGAGTGTAGGTGCGCAAGTTATAAGTAGGCAATGATAATATAAAATATAATAATGCTATTCTTCTTATTATTAATGTTGCAGCAATTTTTGTATTTTGTATTTTTCGATATGTGTACAAACATTCAGTGTATATTGTATATTATTGTACATAGTGTATATTTGTTTGAGGGCCTCGTTAACATCAGGCAACTGACGATTTACCCTCGCAAAATAAAGAATATTATTATTATTATTATTATTATTATTATTATTATTATTATTATTATTATTATTAGGCTTCCAAGAGCGAAGCTCTGGAAGACTAGAGTAATTGTTCTGTTCATTTTTATTAGGCTTCCAAGAGCGAAGCTCTGGAAGACTAGAGTAATTGTTCTGTTTATTATTATTATTATTATTATTATTATTATTATTATTATTATTATTATTATTATTATTATTATTATTCTACCGCCATTTCCAGCAAGTAGATTGAACCAAAACTCCGAAACCAGCAGGTCAATCACTACAAGACTCGGCATCTGTGGTCTTGATGCCAACTAGGATCGAAATTAATCAAAGAGAATATGATGCTCTCGGGGATTTGGCGGCGATCTTGATGACATCATAAATGACAAAATAATCTTATCTTCTGGAACTTCTGAAGCGATCTGGCTAAAATTCGGGGAATATAATCAGTCAACGGCGGCAAGTGAAAATTGTGCGCAAAAACTTGATTGGTCAAACAGTATCGGCACCGTGGACCAATCAAGCTCGAGAATTTGGGGGCCATTTTAAACTTTTTTATTTGATGGATGTTGACGGGCAAAATTGCTATACATATGTTAATTGACCGTCTGCAGAGTGTGTATGAAAATGAATGAGATCTATTTGTAAAGTGCAGAAATATTTTGATTTTAATTTTCCTCTTTATCATGTAGTAGAAGACATTTTGCTAGAGGCTCTAAGAAAAATGATTAATGTGACATTTAATTGTCATTTTATATCTGGTTACCATGGGGGTAACAAATGGCATTTGCTACTGTAAGTGCTCTAGGTAAACATATTAATATAATAGGGATTTAATTGCCATTTAATACCAATTGACAACCTGGCTGATTAGCCCATGAACTTAGTAATGCCAATATAAAACTTGCACTTATTGTAGATGCTAAGGATACATGCTGACTATTTTGCAAAACAATTTGACTGAAAGTTGTTCCTGCCTATTAACCCTTCTACTGGTAAAATAATAGATTGGTATTAACCTTTATACTGCAGAATGCTAACTTTTACTTGGAATCCTTCTAGAAATTGTTCTGATTATTCTTTTTTATTATTATTATTATTATTACTATTCCTCTTCTATCGGCTTCTTTTGAGCCATGGATCCCGGAATGCTATGACCTTTGTCATATCAGCGTGGGCATAGATGAACGAGTGTTTGAAAACTAGAAGATAATCTGTCCATAAACGGCCGAGATATGAACTTCCGAAATTACTACATCATATATAGCAAAGGTCTAATTTCAGAGGTGTTCCTTAATAGACAGGTTAGATCTGTTACAGTTTCCACTATCGAGCAGATTTATGGTGAGAACTTTAGATTTCACACTCCTGTTCCTTGTAGCCGAATGTCCAAGTTTATTTAGCAACATGGTTTGGTAGACTGAGTTGTTTCTTTAAAAATAATTTGACTGAAGGTCATTGCTGCGGGAGGAACAACTTTCAGTCAAACACATTACAAAAAATTCAACAACATAGATGTCAGAGCACACAATAATATCTTAAATATTTAGGCATCAGCGGAAAAAAGGTCAACCTAGTAATGATGATTTTATATAGCTTTCATGATAAAGCTCCATCAGATGGAAATTCAGGCTTATAACCAGGAAGATATTTATTACCCAAAGACGAACACGTGATCTGGCGCCCAAAAGATGGTTATTCTTTAAAAGGGGTGGTGGTATGACGAGAAGCCGTAAGCAACCACCATCTTTTGGTCCAAAAACGCTGCATAGTATGGCGAATAAGTTGTATTAACTGACTATCTGTCCTTAACAACCAATTTTTGATGGCCCATACAGTGCCCAATATAAACAGGCTTGAGTGATCTTGCACGCTTAAATGCGCTATTATACTCTTCTCTTAATAGAGCGGATTAGTGATTTAGCTTTTAACACTTTGAACCCTAAAGTGCTAAAATCTTATTTTCCTGATAATACTAGAAGTATTGCATAAGTTGATGAATGTATTGAAAGAAATTTGACTGGAAACTGTTGCCACAGCCATCATGTATCACTACCCAAGCCCTCCAACCAGTTTCGGAATCTTATCTATTCAGTTTTCTTGAGTTGACAAATGCGTGGTGTGTTTCAATACTAGAAGCGTGACAGTAAAAGTAGGAATTAGCTACACCAGTTGGTGACAACTTTAGATTTCACCCTTTACCCCTTCTTCAGTGCATCTGAAATGGTCTTGCCAAATGTCCATTTGCAAACTAAGAGAAGATTATTTATGAAAATTTACAACTGGAATGATTAGCTCGATAACCGAGCCAGTCACTCCAGTGGTAAATTTTCAAAATAGTCTTCTCTTGGTCTAGAAAGGGATATTTTCCATGAGAAAATTTAAAGTTTCTTGAACAGATTTAAAAATTGCAACAGAAAGGCAATCTTAACGGTCTATTTAAAAGAGCTACCATCGCAACTCCTCCTAGCCCATTTCATGCAGAAACTTGAAGCTTCTGGGTATGATTACACACATGGCCATGGATGTGCATGGCACTTTTGAAATTTTGTCATGACGCCAAAGGGGTGGGGACTGTGGGTAAAAAATTTAATTTATGCAAAGGTGGTCATGTCACATATCATTGTCAAGCCAATGATGAATAGACTACAATACAAGGAATTATTTTTATCTTGGGTCCAACTTAGGGTAGGGGGTGAGGACACAAGTGGGCACCAATCGATTGTAACGCAACTCATCCTAGACCATTTCACAGATACCTTTAAACTTTCGGTATGAGTACACATACTGCGAGGAATGTGCATGGCACTTTTGAAATTTTGTCATGACCGCAGGGGGTGGGGACTGAGGGTCAAAATTTAATTTGTCTTGAGTCTAACTGAGGGTAGTGGGGATCAAACGCGGGCACCAATCGATTGTTACACAACTCCTCCTAGACCATTTCACATAGAAGCTTGAAACTTTTGGTATCATTGCATATATGGACAGGGATTTGCATGACACTTTTGGAATTTTGGCATGACCCCAGGGGCAGGGCCCTGGGGGTGGGAAATGTGTGTCAAAATTTTAATTTTTCCAAAGGTCATGTTGCATATCATTTTCAAGCCAATGGTAAGTAGTCTACAGTACAAGGAATTATTTTGATCTTGGGTCAAACTGAGGGTGGGAGGCGGGGTCAAAATTTCAAAAGTGGGCACCAATCAATTGTAATGCTAGTCCTCCTAGACCACTTCAGATAGAAACTTGAAACTTTGGAGATGATTGCACATCTGGCCAGTGATTTGCATGACACTTTTTACATTTTATCATGAACCCCATGGTGTTGGGACTGTGGGTAAAAAATTTAATTTATCCAAAGGTGGTCATGTCACATATCATTTTCAAGCCAACGATGAGTAGACAACAATACAAGGAATTATTTTGATCTTGCGTCAAACTGAGGGTAGAGGGCGGGGTCAAAAGTGGGCACAAATCGCTTGTCATGCAACTCCTAGAGCATTTAACATCTTGCGTCAAACTGAGGGTAGAGGGCGGGGTCTTAAGTGGGCACAAATCGATTGTCATGCAACTCCTAGAGCATTTGACATCTAAATATGTATTATGCTGATTGCTTTTTTTAATGTTTCTTCTTCTTTCAGACTATGAACTTTGCTTAGGTTTGGACCATATGCCAGTTGTCATTAAATGACTTCACATTACTCCTGGGCAGATAAGCTTTATGGTTCAGTCTCCAAGCTATGCTTGCCCAATGGGTAGTACCACAGGTGTTTTGAATTCACATGTTGATTGTAAAATTTCAAAATGTGACTATCCGGTGGTCCATCACATTTTGTGATGTACAATTAATTTACAGTACAGGTAAGCTATTTGCTATCTTCTGATAGCTCTTGTGGAATTTTGATATGACCCCAGTGATGGGAAATGTGGAGTAAAAAATAAAGATTTTCCAAAGGTGGTCATGTCACATATCATTTTGAAGCCAATGATGAGTAGACAACAGTACAAGGAATTATTTTGATCTTGGGTCAAACTGAGGGTAGGGGGCAGGGTCAAAATTGGGCACCAATCAATTGTAACACAACTCCTAGACCATTTCACATAGAAATGTATGATTACACATATGGCCAGAGATGTGCATGACACATTGGAATTTTGATCTCAGCTGAAGGGGTGGGGGAAATGGTGGGCAGAAAATGAATTTTATCAAATGTGGTCATGTCACATATCATTTTGAAGCTTGTAGTTAGTAGACTACAGTACAACACATTATTTTGTTCTTGAATCAATCTGCGGGCAGTGAGCAGGAGTCAAATGGGCAATCTAATTCTATATATGTACATGGCTTGGATATTGTTTCTTCACAGAATAATTAGTCCAGCGCAGACTGGGTCCTGCAGCAGCCGGTTACTCGGTTAACTTAAAAATGCGAGATATTGCTATCTTCTAATACCTCTTGTTCTGCTAGTTACTTCTCCCGAAGCATCAGGTATAGAACAGTCAAACTGGTTCCATGTTACCAGATTTAGTGTCCAAAGAAATCCCTGATTAACCTGTTTACTGCTGAATGACCAATCATCTAGCTGATTTTGTGACCAGTTTTGTGTATATAGATCTTCTCCAAAACCACCTAGGCGATTGATCAGAAAGACAAGATATATTATCTAAAGAAGCTCTAGACAAACGGAATTTCACCAGATAACTAGATTGTACATGAAATACAAGAAAAGAATGTCTAGTTCAAGTGCAGGTATTCTTGGAAGTCGTATATCTGTTCATGGAACAGATCTAGTTATTATTATTATTATTATTATTATTATTATTATTATTATTATTATTATTATTATTAAGCACGATGTGCATTTACGTCATTTTCGAAATGGTCGCCAATGATCATCGTCTTGGCAACGGATCAGGCAAGTGACTACAGCAGACATATAGGTCATTAGTAAATTATTAGACTGAGTAGGCATACTTACAATCCACCTGTGACATTTCCACCCCAGTCCTGGTCATTCCATTCATACGGTTTAATATCATTGTTAATTATCTTTCCAAAGGCATAAACTAGATCAGTGCACCAGTCAGTCTGGATATTCTCGGGGAGAAACTTGCCTTCATTCGGCCGATACTGAGACCAGTTTGTGTAATAGCATACAAAGCGGCTAGTTGCCATTGACGCTGAAATGAAGATGCACCAATTAGTAAAATTATACGTAATCATTAATACTCTCAATCGGGCCAAAACCGGCTCCTGGAGTGTTTTGTAAAATGTTCACATGCAGACTAAGAGATTTTTTAATTTATCACTGGACTAACTGGTCATTTCAGCGATAAACCTCCTAAAATTATCTCTTACTCTACCAATCGGTATTTTCTTTTAGGAAATCGGCATTTTCTTGAACAAATTTGAGAAATAAAGTGGTAAAACAATTGTAAAGCAGCTTGAAGAGATTTTCCTGTCTAAGTTTCTATTAATATAATAATTCACAATATCTTCCACTAGATCATTACGTCATGAGTGATTCTATATGCCCCGTCTTTAACTCTTAATAGTCCGACACGCTGTACGAACTGTATCTCTCTACTATTTAATAAACATGATGTTGAATATTTTGAAACTAGTTTAACTGGACGCAGTTGGTGCCATAGGCAGCAAAAGCGCCCAGTCAAATTAATTACAAAATATTCAACAGCTTACCTGTTAGGTTTTCTAGAAATTGATAATCAGGGAGTTCAGAGATCGATCGATCCCGATACGAGCGAGGTGTGGGTGGAGCTTAGCTAGAGATGGGCGTGGCATAGCTAAAATGGAAAGGTCCATTAACTTCTTTTGTTTCAATTTAACCGTTTAATCGCCAAGCTATTCAAAGACGGACCCTGTACAGTGATCGCGAGGATTTCCCATTTGCAGGCCGCGAGAAGAGCAATTTTGACGATTTACCTCTGTAATGACTGGATCGGTTATGACTCAGTAAACGAGCCAGTCATTCCAGTGTAAAATTGTCAAAAATACTCCTCTCCGCCTGCTAATGGCCACTGGCCATACGAAAACTTGAATTTCCTTTCTTTGCCATTACCCATTTGATGGTTAAGCCGACCAAATCGGCATCTGCAGTGGTCTTGAGAAATATCCATTCGCAGGCCAAAAGAAAACTAGTTTTTATAAATTTACAAAGAAATATCTCCTTAGTCTGTAAAAATTAAAAGTTTTCCTGAGAAATCTTGACCATTAAAAAGATTAATTGAGCGCTTTGAGACGCTGTTGACACAAGAGGGTTTAAGGAATGCGTCATAGCAGCGTTTAATGCCACAGAGATTCGCCCGTATCTACATCGTGTGCTATTTGTGTCTTACCGTAATACATCAAAACAAGAAACGCCAGGCAAAGTAGCTTCATGTTAGTCAACCTGAAACAGATTTGAGGAAAATCAGATATGCCGATACATTATTAAAATGATCAAAGTCGGAATTCCAAAATATTCAACAGTTTAACTGCATTGTTAGTTTGAAATTCGGATGCTGGGAATTCAGGTTTCAAAGTGTCAAATCAGTTCCAACACGCATATAAAGTTGACACATAGTTAGAAATGGGTGTGTTACATGTAGCTAGAAATAGTTCCCTCTGTTTAGTCAATGTTCTGATGCTCATTGTGTAAACGGGTGCGATTGGAAGCCACTGTTGCATCGACAAATTCCACTCAAATCATCTTCAACATTTTCAATAACTTACGTGTATAGGGCTGAGTGTCTTGAAATTGATATTCTGACACATACGGATTGAAAGGTTTAAATTAGCATGCTCAAGGCAATGAAAGGCAATAATGAAGAAAATATATTCGGCTTTTCATCATCGCGATGAGCTATCAAAATTGACAATCAGTTCTACACCAAATGTGCATGACCAACGCCAAGTACTCTTACTACTAACAACAGCAAACTTTAATACACATTAGTCTGATATGAAATTTTTAATTTATTTTCGAAATAGTGCTGGAAATAGCACCGTTTTGACGAAAAGCTATATAACACAATTTTCATAAAATTGAATTTATTTAGATTGCAAAAAATTATAGCTGAATTGAAGCCTACAATTCAGGTGCACGAATTGAGGTAGGCGCTTAACCCATTTTCTAACACCATATGCTATCAGCTTAATACATTGAATACTGAATTTTGGCCATATCAATTTTAAAGCAGCTATACTGTTAAGCTGTTGAATGAGTTGAAACTAATTTGATTTGGCGCTGGTGCTCCTTATGGCAAATTAGATTCAAATAATTCAACAGAATGCAATGTAAATGATTTTTTTGTAATTGGCCATTCGGATTCAAAGGCTTAAAATGTATACCGCGCAACGTAATAACGCGTAGAAGAAAAGATGTGTCTGTCCTTACTGTGCTTGTACAGTGGATGCGATTAATGATTCAGAATGGACTAGCTCCTTTCAATGTATCTCGCGTGAGCCGGCTAAGCACACCAGCAGTAGGACTGGGCTTTCTCGATAACCTCACACAAGTATGTTTAAGCTCAAGTGATACATTTAGTCTCGTGCCATGGTATATAATATACACACATCCATTCAAAACATTCACTTTCATCATATCACTTTCACAGGTGAATTTTCGGATGATATTGTCCAGCTCAATTTTAAATTCTAACGCATCCATTTAAAGCACAGCGGTGCTATAAAATGTCTGTATCTACCATAGCAACACGTTTCTCAAATTGGACATTTTTCTGTTCTCATTCCACTCAATTCTCCAGATCAGTGAGATTTGCCAGATTTATCAGCCGTAATAAAAGCGTTAATTAAACTTAGTCATCGTATAGATAATTAAATTACTCATCCTCACATGGCTACTTATCTTTTCACAATCATCATTTGTTGCAGTCTGGGTCCAGATACTATTGCCCTAATAATGTTATCAGATTGAGTGGATTAATATCAAAGCGAGTCCATTGATCATCTGATTGAATGATTACCGTACTGTCTTTATCAGGCGATCGTACGACTTGTAGATAACGGATAACGGGCATATGCATTTGGACCCTCGATGATGTCGGTTCTTTAATATAGGGGCGTTAACCCTTCCATTACACAGATACAAATTCTTTCTTTATGATGCAAGGAATATTATTTGAACATTTTTGGAACTAATTCCATTGGGAGCTGTTACCCAGATAACGTAACTTACTTGGTCGACACCGTGCCGATACTTCTAGTATCGGCCCGGTATCGGCCCAGCATCGGTCCAGCATCGGCCCAGTAAGCTGCGCTATCAGGTTGTTAGGCGCCTGTCAAATTAGTTTCGAAATATTCACCAGCTTACATGTAGATGTCTAATTGTTTTAGGTTGAAACACTTGTATGTCAAGGGTTAAAGTGTAGGCTACTGTTAAGGACCCATTATCATACGGTGCGTGAGCTTTCAATTTGCCATGTGATTGCAAATCAGCTGCATTAGGTGACCATCTGAGTTTAGTGACAGTTGTCTAGAGCAGTACAGCTCCCGTTAAAATATATATATATTCACTGCCCACCTCTTGCCGCAAATGGCCAAGTAAATTAGTCGCCCGCAAGTGGGCACACACGCACGCGCGCAAATCTGTCAGATATGTTCCTTTACTCAATATCTATTTGGGCTATAAATACGAAGTGGCCATTCCT
Organism: Chaetoderma sp. LZ-2023a; assembly: GCA_034401795.1. Lineage (NCBI taxonomy): Eukaryota > Metazoa > Mollusca > Caudofoveata > Chaetodermatida > Chaetodermatidae > Chaetoderma > Chaetoderma sp. LZ-2023a. The sequence continues at coordinate 72,829,067 of CM067372.1, read as the reverse complement.
TCAAAGTCTAGGGTTATGTCCCTCAATAATTTTCAAAGAATTGAAACCTCTGCAGAAGATATATTTGCAGCAAGTTTTATCAATTGCTAATAGGTTAAAATCAAATTTGGCAGGGGTTCATTTAGGCAGTATACATTAGAACTATGAAAATGGATCGGCCATACTTTCAAACGCCAAAATGACAAAATTGTTAGATTTTTTAAACTTGTATTGAAACATATGGATAATCTACATGTGTAAGCCTACCCATGCACGTTTTACAGTTAAATACAAGATTTGACAGAAACGTTCCTTTCATCAATGTTTCTTGCCACAATGAAAATGGCGTGAATTATTACCCGTGGTACCGGGTTTTCTCCCAAAATCAGTTTGTGGGGAAAATTTATCAAGCCATACAAATACAAGACATATATCAGAGTTATGTCTCGCATCATGTGAACAGATTTAAATCAGGCTGTTGCGCGTGTGGGTGTGCGCGTGCGTGTGCGAACAACATCTTATTACCCGTGGTACAGAGCTATGAACCTTGAAAAATCTGAAAATTGGTAAAGTGTTAATAATTTCTTTATTTTTGACCGGATTTTCTCCCAAAATTAGTTTGTGGGGGAAATTTATCAAGCTATACAAATACAATACATATATCAGAGTTATGTCTCGCATCATCTCAACAGGGTTAAATCAGGTTGCCGCGCGTGTGCGTGTGTGCGTGCGTGTGCGAACAACATCTCCCAGTCACATTAGTTTCAAAATATGCAACAGAATGTATATTGAATTGTAAATTCACCAAAGACATACAATTCAGATACGTGTGTGACATATCGGATATTTTCATTATACATATACGCTATATGCACAGACAATAACAGACGTATATAAATGTTATTGCAAGAGCCAAAAGAGGTCTGCGTAGACACACGCGATATGGCCGGCATATCAGAATCGGCATAGGGAGGAGTCAGGAACTAGGACTAGTATTTGACGTCATAATCAAAATACCTCACTTGTTTGGTGACGTCACAATACTCACATAGGATGATAGGTCGCGGGAAAGTGGCATTGGTCCGACAGTAAGCGTCGGAATTTCATGACTTTTGTGAATTTATAATGCAATAGACGTTCTGTTCAATATTTTGAAACTAATTTGAGTGGGAGCTTTAGCTACTATAGTTATCAATCACTTACCTGTATACCTTGAAATTGCGATCCTGGGAATTCAGGGTTAAAATAGATTCAAATACGTATGCCTATATGCACAGTACGCGGGGCTTAGCTGGAAGTGTGTGTGGGGGTGGGGGGGGGGGGGGGGGGGTTGGTCGCTATGGATCCCGCCGCTCTAAACTATAACGAGGCATAAGTAATATACATGCGTATGCGTGTAAGTACATGTACACTATATAGTGTAAACTATGTGTAGGCCTAAGTAGGCCAATACACAATATATGGAGGTGTAGGCAACGTATCGGCTACATCTGACAAGCAATCCTGATATAGCGGTTATCCACCTGTTGAACCAAATGGCGGGGTCTAGGCAATTTTAAGAATACAGTCAAACTGTTAAAAAGACAACCTGTATTAAGAGACCAGATGCCTAAGAGACCGGTGTCTTCACATCTCAAACCCAATTACACAATACATTTGAATCGTTATTTAGAGACCACCTATTGTAAGAGACCACCTTTTGATTCGCCCTAGGGTGTTATTTTTATAGCTATAACCCGTCCAGCGCGCGTTGGGATGGGTGCATATACTTTGAATCATGAATTTAAAGAATATCAATTTCAAGGTAGCTATACAGGTAGCCTATACATAGCCTCCCTTCCTAACCTATGCATAGCACCCTTCCTAGCCTATACATAACCTCCATTCCCAGTACTTCTATATTGCTTACTGGTAAAGATGGATACTCTGTCTACGATACATTTAACCTGTTGAATAATTTAAAACTAATCTCACTGGATGTTCAACAACGCCCGCTCAAATTAGTTTCGACAAATTCAGTAAAATGGTTCTTAAATAATAAAGACATAGACTTGACAAACTATTCAATGTCCCTGCATGACGGACCGAGATACGTCATCATTACACATTTTGATTGAGACGTCAGCCTACATGTGAGGAAATTGAGTATGACACTGTATATACTCGAGTGACATATCGGCTCTATCCAGTATGATGGCATTATCCAGGTTTATATGCATCATTATTATATAGCTTACCTTTATTTTCAGATGAGTTCTCCATTATTATATAACTTCCTCATACGTGTAGACGTGATCGATATATGTAAACACTTAACTGTAGAATGCTGAAATTTTTAAACACATTTATTCCAACCCTGTTTAAGGCATAGATCATTGTCATACTGGGTGCGCTCAAGCATGCACACAATACGAAACAACTTCTGCCGAGTGTGCCATGCTATATAGGGCCTATAACTAGCTTAGAAAACTATTTGTTTGCTGCACATAAAAATATCAATATTTTGTAGGAAATAATTTAATTTCTGTTTCAAATTCAATTTGAATGCCCGTTTTAATAAAGGAAAGACGGCTGCCCAGTGGACCAATTACGACGCGCTAGAAATATAGTTGCGATATTGAACAAATTTGACCGACCGACTAATTAGACTGATCAACGAGCCAACTGATGGGCGGGCTGAACAACCGACCAACTGACTAACGGACCAATAACTGACCGACCGACCGATAGACAGACTTACACTTCAGATACTTGAGTGACAGATAGGATTTATCATCTCACAATTATGCATATATACATAAACAATAACAATAACAAACGCATAAATATACACGAGTTGAAAGTGACGCACATAACCAGGGATCCGATCTGCCACTCAAGTATATGACGTCATAATCAATAACGTCACTAGTTTGTTGGCATCACAATACATGGCGACGTATGTATCTCCGTCATGATCATTTATAAGCGCATCGAGTGTGCCGAAATCACATCCGATGGAGGGGCCACATGCTTTTCCTTATCTGACGGAGGTTTACAGCATCGGTCGGATTATTACAGTATACCCACCGGAGATTTATAACATCCGTCTAAGAATGTTTGGTGGTACCGGGTAAGTTTCATGACAGAAATTACATTTCTAAGCCTATTATTTTAATCATCGCGTTTTGGACTTTGTGGCACATATCTTGAAGTACCACTGCAGAATCAATGATCATAAAATACATGGATAGTTTTCAAGATTCCATTCATTGTATCGTAGAAAATGATGTTGCTATTATGAGGGCCACCCTTGTTTGTATTCATGTGAAGATTTGACAAACTACCAATGTGTTTAAAAAGCCACACCCTTTCTGAAAACTGGTCACATAACTGACATGAGCATAGTTTTCTTAGTCTCAATTTTTAGACATAAAAGATGGGTGGGTATGGGTTGCAGGTGGGGATGGGGGTGGGGTAGGGTTGGGGTGAGGGTGGGGTGGGGTGGGTTGGGGTGGTGTGTGTGTGTGGGGTGATAGAGCATCCGATGTATATTTTTCACTCTTGAAAGTAGACAGCATCCGTTACCAAATAGTACAGCCTGTTCCGTTTTCAACAGTAGGCCTACCATTTGATGTAGCTGGTTTGGTCCGATAAAAAAAAAAGATATAAGCCCGCTGAAGGTTGTGACAGATTCTCCCCTGATAACGCATCTTAGTTGGCCGATGCTGGGCCGATACTGGGCCGATACTGTAAGTATCGGCACGGTATCGGCCAGGCATCGGCCTGTAAGCTGCGTTATCTGGGTCGTATTGTGAGGCACGTCGCCTGTGATGAGATTGTACCATTATGGTATCAGGGGAGTCGCACTTGATTGGTTTAGGTTATACCTGTCTGACAGGACACAATATGTTCAATACAATGTACACCTTTCTGATCCAGCACATGTAGTTTGTGGTGTTCCACAAGGATCAATTCTTGGCCCCTTACTCATTCTTATCTATATAAATGTTGTATCTAAAATATGCAACCAGGTCTCTCCCTCCCTCTCTCTCCCTCCCTCCCTCCCTCCCTCCCTCCCCTCCCTCCCTCCCTCCCTCCCTCCCTCTCTCTCTCTCTCTCTCTCTCCCTCCCCTCTCTCCTCTCTCTCTCTCTCTCTCTCTCTCTCTCTCTCTCTCTCTCTCTCTTACTCTTCGCAGATGATACTAATGCCTTCAGCTTTCACAAAGATATAAATACACTATATGACAGAGTAAATGAGGAAATGGGCATACTTATAGTGGCTTGCGCCCAATAAACTCTTATTAAATGTAGACAAAATATCACATATGTTATTCATATACAGCAAAATATTCGACAGAAGTAAAATACCAAACTCCTGATCAACAACAAAGAAATTGCGCAAACAAACTTGGCTAAATTTCTAGGTGTTCTTTTGGACATCGACTTATCCTAGAGCTGCCACATAGATTATATTAGCAAAAAGTCACAAAACACCTCGGTGTGTTACGACGACTAAAACCATTTATCCCAAATAAAACACTTAAGACACTGTACACAACACTCATTCTTCCACACCTAACATATTGCAATGCAATCTGGACAAATACACACAAAACAAAACTCAGCAAGTTGGCTGGATTGCAAAAGAGAAGCATCAACTTATTCACAGACAAAAAAGTACACCAAAATATCTTTAAAAAAGAGAATTTATTAAAGCTGACAGATATTGGCAGTATGCAGCTGTATACCATGGTATATGACTTCCATCACAATATCTTGCCCAGCTCAATGTCACAGATTTTCATAAAAACCGAAAACATCCATGTTTTATTAAATGTCTTTGTATTATATATGTATTATAGTGTGGAGATACACGAATATTAATCTAAGTGCTTGTAAGCTTCATTGGCAATGCCTTAATTACAAGTGTAGTTCGGATCAACCAGTCGGATACCGGCGGATCTGTACCAGCTACTAACAAGCGCGACACACAACACGCATTTTCCTTCGCTATGTGTCGGGGTTTTATCTCGTAGCTTGCAGTTGTCCAACCCACCGCACTAAAACACTTTTGTAACTCCCCATTTACAGGAGTAATTTGGAACTTCTGATAATTGGTCACGAATATCAATATCTACCTCGGAACACAAATTTGCGGTGAGGCCTTTATGGCCTGAATATGTGAGTCTACAGATGTAGAGGCAGGATGTTCTTTGATGGATGGCTCGCCGGATCTGCCGGCCACGCCTAAAAGTGGTATTTCAATCACCGCCGCAATAATATCGTGTAGGTTCTTTCGACTTTCGACCGCAGCAAGTGAACTCTGCCCAGTGCGTTTTCAGAGCTGGCTGACGTACCAAGCACCGTGAAGCTTTGTTTTGTATCTTCATTTGCATCTGACAACGCCCGCTTGTGATCGGGTTGTTTACACCTTCCATCCGTGCTATCGGTGTACGGGAACTTTCTTCACCACGTAGTACTGTCGTATCTTTTGCTGACTGCTCGTTAGACATTCTATTAGGCTTACAGTGCTGAGCGATGTATCCCTCCCGCAATGAGTGTCCATGCGGGAGTCTTGTTTGCGGAAAACAGCTTGCGGGAACCAACCTGTGGGAACTTTCCAGCTTCCGGAGAGCGCATCATCTCACGTCGACTAAGGATTGACGTATCAATTTCAGTAACACGGTAGTCTAACTTAAGAATGACTACCAAGTATTCGAGTAACTATACTTCACAGTTTAATTATTTCTCTATATAGGTTTTGTTAATTATATTGTATCCGTAAAAAACGGTCCCGATGACTAAAAGGAACCGTAACGGTCTTAGGACCGCTAGTTATAATTTCTGTATAATTTGTTCATTTTCCTCAATGTGTTGCTAACCGCACTGTAGTAGGTTCGTTAACCTGTACTGATATATATATATATATAGTGATCATTTGATACCGTATTGATTGTTCTGGTTAGATTATGTATATATATGGCCAGTAGCCATCCGTTCATATGTTTTGTTTATTCATAGAAAATATAGGACTGCAGTGCACGTAGGAAACACTATGCAACAACACTTATATATGCAGCACTTTCTCCCGCCACCAACAATTTTTTACTGAGGTCGCTGTCCGTGCTATAACTCTGTTTAGCCCGGCATGCTACCGACTAAACCTTTTCTATTCAGCTCAATAGGACAGGTTCAAAATGATTTGAGACACTTTCTTCATTACATACTGTGTAATATACTCTTCTCTTCCGGTAGTGCGATAATCTAACCATGCACTCCCGTAAGACTCATAAGTAAGGTTTTGTCTCTCTTCATGTTCCACTCAGCCTTGTGGCTTCTTACTTGTTTGGATGTCCCCATCCGCACCATGGGCTGATCCGACTCTGGGAAACTGTTGGGGTTTCCATGCGGTGATGTCCAGGGTGCGGTATCACACACATTCCCAGGTATCTTTGGATACCAAGTAGTTAGCACTTTAAGCCAATGTAGGAAAGCACTGCGAAAACACTATTAATTATTATTTTATTTACTGAACAATCCTCCCGCACCACAGTGCAAAACTGGGCAACTTGTAAATAAACCTAACGACAGGTAAAACGGTTAGTTCCATAGGACCCAGTGACGGGCGAGATACGTACCCCCGCCGAATTCCGTTAGAATGTCTGGGCATAATATTTAGATCTGCCACGCCCTTGCGGGAAGGACATTTATGGTGGGTATTTGTCTCTCTTAACCCCACCATAACGATAGAACAATGGCCTAATAATGCTCTCGTGAAAAGTAACCCATGTCTTGTAATGTTGTATGAGGTTACGGGGCGGGATGTCCGGATTCTTATCCAGTTCGGAGATCTCGCTACGTAACATGTATAAGTGCTGTCTTCAGTAGTGATGTTTTACGGGCATCTGTTCTCAGTGACAGCCATATCTAATAGCTAGGTAGATATCAGCCAGTTGCGGCCTAAAATAATTCTTGTTTTGAAAACAACTAAAAGCTAATTAAGCAAAGCAGAAGGCCCACAAAAATAAAGCGGCAACTACTAATTCAGCATACCAAGAATCACATAAGAAGGTAACGAGGGAATCCATCGGGAGTCCCCTGTCCCGTCTTCACGTAAAACAGTACGCACCCCTATAGTCATAATCTCACTAGGTATGGTCTTTTCTTTCTAAAGCATTTTTGGTTGAAATATTAGAGTGGGCCCATTTTTGCCTACTATTCTTCTCTCGCTTTAAGCAGTGGCGACACATTGCCGAGATGGAGGCCCGCGCGAGGTACTTGCCTCTCGCAAGGATTCAGCGACGAACGGTCCACGCCAGGATAATACTCCTCACCCAAACTAGCACTAGGAGTAGTGCCCGCATGAGGAACATCACTTTTCATCTGAGATAACCTTCTTCCTTTCAGCTTAGAGGTGTAATAACTTATATTACGTTAAATAGCTACGTCTCGTGTACGGGAGCCTCCCTTGCGGGGATACCTCTGCGGACCTACGAGTCTGTGTGGTACCTCCGGGAGACCCATGTTTAAAAGTTCATCTACCTGTCTCGTATTTTCGTATGCTCTTACTGTAGTATTATCTAGAATATTTTTAATTGTTTAGGTAAGCTCATTGTATAGACTTATATTTTTAGGTCACCAAATCAAATCTTGTAAGTCCATAGATCACGAAATTGCTATGGACAGGCATACTGGTGACACAAATTCTTGGGATGAGACAGCTGTGTTTAATGTTCGATGGTCGCACGGCCCAACCGGAACGATTGAGTTCCACCGGCCTTAGGAGCCGGTTTTTGTTTCCTGCAGGGCAGTCTCGTACAAGGTCCATCACCCCGAGACTGGATGCTAACCAGCATCATCACTCGTCGTGCACTTGTGGTGCGGCGAATCGACATAATACACCGGAACGGCCCGACACTACCCGGTGAGCTACACAAGCAACCTATAATGTATATATCATACTGTGTTTAATCTGAAAAATAAAAGTAACTAACTAAAAAAACAATCATTGGTTATTCTGTAGTCACGTGGACGAGACAAAGCATTGTACATCACAATAATGCTGTGTTTTCCATTAATGTCTCATAGAAACATGCACAATCAGTGTTATTATGTAGTCACGTGGACAAAACAAGGGAGTGTGTATCACATTGATGTTGTGTTTTCCATTAATGTCTCACAGAAACATGAACACTCATTGGTTAGTATGCAGTCACGTGGACAAAGCAGGGGATTGTGTATCACATTGATGTTGTATTTTCCATTAATGTCTCACAGAAACATGAACAGTCATTGGTTATTATGTAGTCACGTGGACAAAACAAGGGATTGTGTATCACACTGGTGTTGTGTTTTCCATTAATGTCTCACAGAAACATGAACAATCGTTGGTTATTATGTCGTCACACGGACGATACAAATCATTGTACATCACATAGATGTTGTGTTTTCCATTAATGTCTACAGAAATCTGAACAATCATTGGTTATTATGTAGTCACACGGACGATACAAATCAGTGTACATCACATAGATGTTGTGTTTTCCATTAATGTCTCACAGAAATATGAACAATCATTGGTTATTATGTAGTCACGTGGACGATACAAAGCATTGTGTATCACATAGATGTTGTGTTTTCCATTAATGTCTCACAGAAACATGAACAACCATTGGTTACTATCTAGTCACGTGGACGATACATAGCATTGTGTATCACATTGATGTTGTGTTTCCCAGTAATGTCACACAGAAACATGAACAATCATTGGTTATTGCGTAGTCACGTGGACGAAACTAGGCATTGTGTATCACATTGATGCTATGTTTCCCTGTAATGTCACACAGAAACAGGAACAGTCATTGGTTATTATATGGTCACGTGGGCGAAACAAAGCATTGTGTATCACATTGATGTTGTGCTTTCCATTAATGTCTCACCGAAACCGGAACAATCATTGGTTATTGTGTAGTCACGTGGACGGTACAAAGCATCGTAGGTCACATAGATGTTGGTTTTTCCATTAATGTCTCACAGAAACATAAACAATCCTTGGTTACTATATAGTCATGTGGACCAAACAACGCATTGTGTATGACATTGATATTGTGTTTCCCAGTAATGTCACACAGAAACATGAACAATCTTTGGTTATTGCGTATTCAGGTGGACGAAAGAAGGCATTGAGTATCACATTGATGTTTTGTTTTCTATTAATGTCACACAGAAACATGAACACTCATTGGTAATTATGTAGTCACGTGGACGAAACAAAGCATTGTGTTTCACATTGATTTTGTGTTTCACAGTAATGTCACAAATAAACTTGAACAATGTTTTGTTATTATATAATTACGTGGACAAAACAAAGCATTGTGTATCACGTTGAACTTGTGTTTCCCATTAATGTCACACAGAAACATGAACACTCATTGGTAATTATGTAGTCACGTGGACGAAACAAAGCATTGTGTTTCACATTGATTTTGTGTTTCACAGTAATGTCACAAATAAACTTGAACAATGTTTTGTTATTATATAATCACGTGGACAAAACAAAGCATTGTGTATCACGTTGAACTTGTGTTTCCCATTAATGTCACACACAAACATGAACAATCATTGGTAATTAGAAAGTCACGTAGACGGAACAAAGCATTGTGTATCACATTTATGTTGTGTTTCCCAGTAATGTCACAAACAAACATAAACAATCATTGGTAATTATGTAGTCACGCGGGCGAAGCAAAGCATTGTGTATCACATTGATGTTGTGTTTCCCATTAATACCACATAGAAACATGAACAATCTTTGGTTATTATGTAGTCACGTGGACGAAACAAAGCATTGGGTATCACGTTAGTGTTGTCTTTCCCATTAATGGCACAGAGAAACATGAACAATTATTGGTAAGAATGTAGTCACGTGGACGAAACAAGGCATTGTATATCACATTGATGTTGTGTTTTCCATTAATGTCTCAGAGAAACATAAACAAGCATTGGTTATTATGCATTCACGTGGACAAAACAAGGCAGTGTAAATCACATTGACGTTGGGTTTCCCACTAATGCTCCGCCCCTTCCCCACCCCACCCCCCCCCCACACACACACACACACACACACACAAGTGCTGGTCAAAAGGACCAACAATTTATTGTAATACAACTCCTCCGAAACAATTGGACGGATTTCAACCAAATTTGGTATGTGAGTTACCCATATCAATGTGGAGTGGATGTGTACATTTACATTTGGTCCCACCGCCGCCACCAACCCCACCCCATCACCCCCACCCCACCACCCCTGGGATAGGGGTGTCAAAAGGTCATGAAATTCAATGTAATGCAACTCCTCCGAAACTGTTTGACGGATTTAAATCAAATTTGGTATGAGTTACCCATATCACTGTGGAGCGGTTGAGAACATTTACATATGGCCCCGCCCCCAGTGTGATGGTGGATGTGGTCAAAAAGTCATAAAAATTGATTGCAATGCCACTCCTCTGACTATGTTGGATGAAATTCAACCAAATTGGATATGTGAGTATTTATCCAATATATAATATAATATAATATCCAATTACTCATATAATTGCGGAGTGCAAAAGAACATTTACATTTGGCTCCGCCCCAAGGCGTTGTTTTCGGGAGTGTCAAAAGGTCAAAGCAGTGAACATGGGGATTTGCGATGATGCGTCTTCGACCGGGCAATCTAGTTTAAGAATTGTAATGTGCATTATTTTGAACCGAATTCGCCTTGAAAGCCGTTTGCTGCTTATGGCGCAGTCACTTCCAGTCCCATTATAGTTCCACAAAACTCAAACTTTCGTGCCTCATAAATATTTTTCTACTTCTTATATCTTGTTGAAAGGGTTAGAAACTGGACAATGGTCTTACATCATATATCTTGTTGGAAGGGTTAGAAACTGGACAATGGTCTGCTTCATATATCTTGTTGAAAGGGTTCGGAACTGGACAAATGTCTGGCTTCATATATCTTGTTGAAAGGGTTAGAAACTGGACAATGGTTTGACTTCATATATATTGTTGAAATGGTTCGGAACTGGACAATGGTCTGACTTCATATATCTTATTGAAAGGGTTAGAAACTGGACACTGGTCTGACTTCATATATCTTGTTGAAAGGGTTATGGACTGGACAATGGTCTGACTTCATATATCTTGTTGAACGGGCTAGAAACTGGACAATGGTCTGAGAAACTAAGACCTCCGCTTTAACAAAGTGTCTTACGAGGTTCAAACGGTTATTTTATGACTCATGATTCAACATTATTTATTCCTATAATCCATACCTACACAATGATAAGGCATATAACATTGTAACGATGTAGACTAAAACAGGTATTAAAATATCCAAACCAATATCAATATGTCATACAAGAAAGAATGGAAATGTATACATTTATATTTAATACGAATTACTAGGCCTACAATCAATCACGTAATCAGGCCGTCTACACCAGCACACACAAACAGATTATGATTGTCTACTCTGGGTGGAAGAGAGAGAGAGAGAGAGAGAGAGAGAGAGAGAGAGAGAGAGAGAGAGAGAGAGAGGGAGGGAGGGAGGGAGGGAGGGAGGGAGGGAGGGAGGGAGAGAGAGAGAGAGAGGGAGGGAGAGAGAGAGAGAGAGAGAGTGAGAGAGAGAGAGAGAGAGAGAGAGATGCATTATTGTTGCCTTTGCCGCATTGTCGTTTCCCCATTGCCATTGCCTTGGCCGTGTTATCGCCGCCGCATTGCCATTGCCTTTTCCGCGTTGTCGCCGCCGCATCGCCGTTGCCTTTGCCACGTTGTCGCCGCCGCATTGCTGTTGCCTTTGCCACGTTGTCGTTGTCGCATTCTCGTTTCCTTTGCCACGTTGTCGCCGCTGCATTGCCGTTGCCTTTGCTGCGTTGTCATTGGAGCATTATCGTTGCCTTTGCCGCATTGTCGTCACCGCATTGCCGTTGCCGGAAACATGCATGAATGTGTACTAAGCTTAGGCAACAGTATGCGATTAGGTTTGCGTGTGTCACTGTATCATCCTGACGTGTTATACCAAGTGGATAGTTGTCATTGACACCACTCTGATGTCAAAATTTTGAATTTTGAAAGTGAAATTAACAGATAATCATTCTGGAGTTCGTTTATCAACAAATTTGGTGAAAGATGTTGCTGTCGTACACAGCAACGTCGTCCATCAAAAATTGCTGGGAAATGTACACTAGTTTCTTTGCTATTGACTCAGTAAAAGATAAAATATTGGCACGAGAGTTGCCAGCAGTAACAAATACCACCACATTGCATAATACTCTTAATAGCAGTAATATGATATAACCGCCATTGAAGCGAAGAGAATTATCATCCGGGTTACCCGTGATTGTTCAAATTGATGTAATAATGGTAACAATCATGATAACAACAAAGACGTCTGAACATGTCTCTGGATAAGGTGACATGAAGAAATCCCGCGAACACATGCTTGCAATAAACACCTGTAATCTAGATGTCTATCCAGGTGAGACGCCTAATAACAGAGATACACAATATAGCTTGCGTGTCTGCGGAAGACATTGTGTGCCATCTAAGTTTAATTCCATCAAGGCGTGTTTGCAGCTAGTGTTATGTAACTCTATGATCAAAGCCAATGTTAAAGATGTCCCATTAAATAGAAACATGTTTGAACGAGATATGAGATGGTTGTTGATTTTTGTTCAATTTACCCAGCATGCAATACTAACCAGCGTGTATGAATCGTTGTAGTAATTGGACGCCATATTCTTTGCATATATTGTCTGTAAAAGTCGGGAATTTTCAAAGAAAGGTCTCCACCTGCAAATTGTTATTTCCCCGACGAAACGCAATTTACTTCAATTTCAATCCAACATATACGAAAGCTCTAGAAAAGTTTGATCTGAGACCGTTCTGGCCTTAGATGGCAACAGCTTCCAGGTATTTTAATTTCAAAATATTCGACATCATACAATGTTGTCATATCGGGTCTGTATAACATAGTTAGCATATATAATGGAGGGATCCGACCTAACACTCAAGTATCCGACATAATAATCACACGCATCTCAAGTTAGCTGTCATTCTCATAATTTCACGTAGGCTACCTGGCTTCGTCATGAACATACAATCGTTCGTCAAGTGTATGAATTGTATATATGTTTGATCGACCTACTAGACTGTTAAATATTGTAAAAGTAATTTGACTGGGCAGACTCAAGTCAAATTAGTTTCAAAATATTCACAGCTTACCTGTATAGTTACCTTGAATATTAGACTCTGGGAATTCAGGTTCAAAAGCGATTCCAATAAGCGTAAATAGCAACAGCTTTCAGCAACATTGTTTTCAAAATAGACATCCTTGAAGCATTTTCATAAACGCTAATGGAGCGATTTTCGCCACTTGGGGTGATGACTGTCTGTGGGGACGTGTGGGGGCCCTAACTCGTATGCTGATTTTGCGGTTAAAAACTAAAACGCAACAGCAACAGCATTCGTCAACGTTATTTCCAAGATAGACACGTGGTTGACCTTACACCATCCCGGCGGAAGAAATATATCAACAACACAACACGGGGATAAATTTGTCCTTTTACCCAGCATATAATTGTTGACTTGTACAGCATACAATCCTATGCCGTGCACCTGTAGTTTCCGAAATAATCATAGTAAGCATCGTAGGAGGGCTCAATCTAAAAATAGAGGCGTGATTTCGTGTCTATATCATGCCGAATCTCGAATGTACGACTCTAAGTTGGATTACCGCGAGTCCAATATTAAATACCCGCCACGGCCGCAAGTCCACCCACGAGTCCTAACTGACTTCCACAAGTCAGACTTCGGCGAGACGGACTAGGTATGATCATATTATTCCTAAAAAAACGTCAATACGTAACATACTGGCTACGAGAGATCACAAGTTGAATTAAATTATATCTAAGGAACTCTGCTTACTGTTCACCGGCGGGAAGCGTAAGTACCTTGATAGAATTTCTCCAAAATTAATGTGTAAGCGTGTGACAGTTTTCGAAATTTTGTGACGTAAAACTCAAAATTAAATCATGTCAGCAATACACACGATAGGATCTATAGAGCCTTATGATGAACAATGTGAGGCCTAGGACCCCTATCTAGAGCGGGTTGAAGAATTCATAGACGCAAATGATGTATCTGACCAGAAGAAAGTACCTGTGTTTCTGGCAGTAATAGGCAGTAAAACGTACATGGACTTTTACGGACAATTGTAGCACCAGAAAAACCCAGTACAAAGACGTATGATGAACTAAGTACAGCACTACGTAAGCATTTGTCACCTAAGCCTTTGATTATTGCAGAACATTTTCGTTTTCATAAACGTGATCAGAAACCAGGAGAGTTAATTTTGCAGTACGTGACAGAAATTAAGAAACTTTCGCAACATTGTGAATTTGGCGATACACTTGATGATGCATTGTGTGATAGGCTTGTTTGCAGATTAACAAATGAAGATTGTTAGATTCAAAAACGCCTTCTTTCAGAAGCTACACCTACATTTGCCAGAGCTTTCGAGATCGCAATCAGTATGGAAAGAGCGTCACAGGATTCACTGGAGTTGACAAAAGGTTGTGAACTTCTAACTGCCCGCTTTTCATAAGATTCAGGATAAACACACACATCAACTTTCGAAACCACAGTCTTATCAGTCAAAATGTTGCCGCTGTAATCATGCTGGCCATTCACCAGACAAATGTCGTTTCAACGAGGAAACATGTCATGGTTGTGGGAAAAAGGGACACATCAGGACAGCGTGTCTCTCGCGTAATAAACGAGTCACAAAACATAATAAATTGGTCCATGCAGTAAACCAAAATGATGAGCAAAGTGATGACAGTGATGGTGACCTGGACGATGCCATACACACCCTCGAACTGTATTCCTTGAGCGCCAACAGTAATGCTGTCTGGGTTTCAGTCGGTATTGAGGACAGGGCAGTACGCATGGAACTAGATACCGGATCTGCAGTTTCGGTCATAAGTAGACGAGACTACTTACCATGATGGGTGGTTGGAACAGTAATCATAAGCAGGTTTCAGAACTTGCGCCCTACTATCAGCGGAAAGATGAACTAATGGTGCAGGATAGATGTCTGCTATGGGGCGCACGTGTGACTATACCACCTAATCTTCATGAAAGAGTGCTTCGTGAACTTCATGTTGGTCATCTTGGTATAGTGAAAATGAAAGGACTTAGTCGAAGCCATACATGGTGGCCTAGAATCAATCAACAAATTGAACACGTTACTAAGGAGTGTCGTAGTTGCCAAGAAATGCAGAGAGCACCAGAATCAGCTCCTTTACACCCTTGGGAATTTCCGTCAAAACGTTGTCAGCATGTTCACATCGATTTTGCCGGACCATTCCTCGGTAAAATGTTTCTGGTTATTGTCGACGCGCATTCAAAATGACCAGAAGTAGTCGTGATGAACTCTACTACTGCACTACAAATGATAGACATACTCAGGAGCGAGTTTGCTAGATGGGGCCTTCCGGAACACATTGTTAGTGATAATGTCCCACAATTCTCTTCAGAAGAGTTCACGTTATTCATGAAACAACATGGAATTTTGCACATTACATCTGCTCCCTACCACCCAGCGGCAAATGGTCTTGCTGAGCGGTTCGTTCAAAGCTTCAAAAAGAGTTTGCATGCATCATTTTATGATTCATCTCCAAAGCTAAATATTCTGTTTGCCTATCGTAATACACCACATGCCACGACTGGATAGACTCCAGCATTGCTTATGTTAGGACACAATATCCATTCTTGTTTGGATCTACTTCGACCAGATGTTGGTAGAACAATTTTTCGTAAACAGCTAGAAATGTCTCGAAAGCAAAGGATGAGACACCTTTGTGTTGGACAGTCAGTCGTAAACAGAAACTATGGTTCTGGGCCTAAGTAGGTTAGCAGGACAATAATACATAAGACAGGACCAGTTAGTTACACGGTAAAAGTTGCTCATCAAATATGGCGTCGTCATCTATATCAGATCCATGCAACGAATATGTCGATTGACAATTCTAGTGATTCAGATTCGAATGTGGTTGTCTACAGTGAGCCAGCACCAACTGTATTCATACCCGTGCCTTCGAATACTGCGCCTATCGTGTCTACACCAGGAACACCAGTTTCAGCAAGTATTGTACCAACAGTGTCAACACATCCACCAGCGTCACCAAATGGAGTCAATACGGAAGCCTCACCAACCAAACAATCTCCCGTTACGTCGGTAAATCCCATAGCTGGAAGACGTTATCCAGTCAGAGAAAATAAACGTGTACCTAAGCGATTGGACTTGTGATACTTTGACTTTGATTTGTATTAGAACTATTAGAGATGGTTTTATTTGTTCTGAACTTCATTTAACTAGTTAACAATTCATGTGTGTGTGTTCTTATCTAAGTGTGAGGGGAATGTTATATTTCTTTCATTTATTAGTATAAGGTAACCTTAACGGCCTTACTTCACGAATACGAAACTACGATACCAAATAATGGTGTATCTCTAGACAATTCCTGTCAAAAGTAAATAGATGTCAAGTTACCGAAATTATTTTGTGTTACTAAAACCCGTCAATGCGTAACAAATATATTTGAGACCACATTAGCTCGCAAATAAAGGGAGGTGTCTGCTGCGCCTGAAAAACTGATGCTGAAATACAAAGTATGAAATGAAAGAATGTGGTTGCCTGTAGAAGTAAGCGGATGAGATCAGATTGCATAGATTAACTATGTTGCGGTTTTAATCAATTTGAAGCATGCTACAAAATATGGAAGTAGCATATGCTGCAGATTTATAAAGAGGAAAAGAGAATACGCGTGCGAGAGAGAGAGAGAGAGAGAGAGAGAGAGAGAGGGAGAGAGAGAGATTGATCAACCAGATGGCGCCTCTGCACACTGATGTGTTGCGTAAGAAACAAAAAGACGATGCTGAAAGAAAGATACACAATGGTAGAGCAGTTGTATCTCGCGGGGGTATGCGCTGGTCCGCCATGTCATTCCATTCCATCACACCACAAGTGCACGATGTGCGGGTGGGCTGGTTTGCTGCGGATCTCGGGGTTGCGGATCCTGTATCACATCTCTCCGGAAGGTAGAACACTGATGTTCCAGTGGGCCATGCAACCATTGCCGCCAAGATTGAACCACATGGTGTCATCCCAACTATTCGTATTCCCGGTATGTTTGTCCACTTTAATTTAGGGCAATGGACGAGATGTTATAATCAAATGGTCACAAATTTGATAATACTATACAAACAGTTCTATGCGTTTGTCAGTAAATGAGTACAATAATACACAACAGAGAGCCATCCGATGTTCTTTCCGCGTGAATCTGCAGAGGTATCCCCACAAGAGAGCTCTGCAACGAAGTCACAAGATAGTGTAATATAAACTAGCATACGCCTAACACACACAAAGAGAATATTGCTGCTGCGAGAGGTAAGTGCCTCGCATGGGCCTCCATCATAGGAAAATGCCTTCAACGCCGAAGCAAAGGAAAGGAGCTGGCAAAAAGGGCCACAGTTTTGTTCAACAGAAGATGCTAAGTGCTGAAAATCCTAGTGAAACTACAGTTAAGGTGTTGCACACTGGTTTACATGAAGACAGAATGTGTGATTTCTGAAGAATTCCCAGGTCACCATCTTATGTAGTTCCAAAGTTACTGCATTGCTAGTTGCCGCTTTATTTATGCGTGCCTTCTGCTGCATCCTAACCTACCAATTGGTTGTTAGTAATGAGAACAAGCTTTGGCCACAAGTGGCAGGGATTACTACCTAACTTTATATATGCTTATCCATCGGGCGCAGATGCTCGGCTTCCCATAAGTTGCCATGCATAGCATCTACCTCCAAGGATAGCATGCGTACATGTTATGAAGTAAGGCTCCTGAATCAAATAATGATCCACTTACCCGACCACGCAACCACATATAACATTACCAGGACAAGGTTCACAGTTCACATAAGCAATATTACAAAGCACCATGTCATTTATGGTGGGGATGGAGAGATGGATATCCACCGCTAGCGTCCTTCCCATGAGGCTGTGATGGGTTCTAAGACCTCACCCACACACTACAATGAATTAGATGGAGATCTGCATCTCGTCCATCACTGCGTGCTACGGAGTTAACATTTCACCTGTCATTAGGGTTACATTCCATGATGCCCAGAGATGCACTGCAGGCTGGTATTACCACATTTTAATTAATAATTATTATTTCGCAGTACTTCCTACATTGGCGTGGTTATCTAATTAACAAGTATCTGAAGATACAGTGGAGATGTATGTAGATCAACACTTTAACTATCACCGCTGGGAAACCTCCGATAGTTTCCCTTGGTTAGATCCTGTCAACGTGTCGATGGGAAATCCAAACAATTAGTAAGCCTTGCGGCTGGTGGATCGTGGCAAGAGACAATAACTCAATATAAATATGATGCCCTATTTTACACAACCTTGCCAGTGCGTGGGGATACATTACCACAACAACCGGAAAAGAAGCGTACACAATGCGTCTCCAATGGAGAAATTGTCCCTAACCACTTTAAACCTATCCTATCGAGCTAAATAGCCAGGTTTAGTCGGTAACATGTCAGGGTCAAGCAATTAGAGCATGATCAGTGGCCTCAGTATAAAATTGATGCTGGTAAGGATATAGTGATGCGGATATATATGTTGCTGTATGGTATTTCCTAGCGTACTATGGTCTACAGTTTTTATAAATAAACAAAACATATTAACCAGATGGCTACTTGCCACATACACAACTAACCAATACACAATCTAATGGATACGATGATAATGAATATGATAATTATAAAGCATCACGGGTCACTAGAACTTACTGTGCGGCTGGTTGAAAGCACCCACAGTAAACAAGGATAATATTCACAGTAAAACAGAAATTATAAGAATGCGTTCATAAGACAGGTCAGGTACCTATTAGTCATCAGTACCATATACGGAAAGAATTAAATGTTCAATAGTATAGCTACTTGAGTACCTATTGGTCATCGGTATGGAACAAGTTCAAGAGTTACAGAAATTGAGGCGCTAACATATAAATAGCGCGATATGGCACAATCTCTAAGGCTGGAAAGATTTCCGTAGAAAGACATCGGCAGGCAGGTATCCGCAGGCAGGGCTTCACAAGCTGGCTTCTCCAGGCAGGTCGGATACGGCACACTCTCAGGACAGTGAAACAGAACAGTTCAGGAGATGTCCAGTAGATAGTCATTTCACTCATACATAATCTAAACAGTTTGTTGTAAAGTTTCTGTCCGGTGATGGTAATACGAAGGTTGGAAGCAACCCATTAACAGAGAGGGCTGCTTATGTAATATTTATGCATGTATAGTAATTGGCACATGGTGTGGGGTACGTTGCATAGCTCTTGCGGTGCACTGGGCAAAGTCCACCCAGACTGTGGTCGAAATGTTAATTAAATCACACACGACATGCAGTGCGGAGGTTGAAGTCCACTTTTCAGTGTAGTTGGCAGATCCGGCGAGTCATCCACCAAGAATAAACATCGGCTCTACAGTCCGTAGGATTACATATGGGCCCACATGACCCTTCCACGGAACGGCTCCCTTAAAAAGGTTTGGATTGGGAGTTATTACTTTACCAAAAACTCGCGGTAGCCGAGGACTCCTTACCACCATGGAGCAACTGAAATCCAAATGCCACCGGATGATGCAGGAATCACCATCGGTTAGCAGTTACACACGTCAATCCCTATGGTCCAGCAGTCCTGTGCAGGCCGGCTTCCACGCCGGTGATGCTCCTGATTCTCGATTTTCACCCCTTTTATACTACTCATGACGTCAGAGCCAAGCGCCTAAGCCAATCAGTGGCCGAGTAGTAGCCAATCAGCGTGCAGCTAGAAGTGGTGACGTCACTATCACGTGCACAGCACATTCTTTATCTATTTATGCATACACGCGATTACGACATCAAGAGAAATATTTTGAAAATAATTTACCGGGATTTTCGACGATAACTCAGACATTTCTGGGCCGATTTTAAAATAGTAAAAGGTTCTGTAATCCTCGTTTTATTCTGATCCTGATCGGTACCAAGAATAACGGGGCGATATAGTTTAAGACATTTACGAGTACCGACTCGGTATGCTATAAGCATGCACTGACTTCTAATTCAGAGGCGTGTTGTCAGGGAAGCTCTGACGCGCGCGCATGCGCACCATGCATTTTAACGGACTTGACTGTTTTTACGAAAACCTCTCTCATCGGGCTTATATACACGTACTATGCTACCCACGGGGGGGGGGGGGGGCGTGCCTGGAGCGAATCTGGAACAGCCATTCCGTACCCAGTTCAGCTGGGATGGCAGGTACCCCTCCTAGTTTGACACCCATGACAAACGATCAACACATCGCAGATCGAACGCACGGGAGCACGCTAGGTGGAAATTATAGACTTTCCTAGTAGGTGCGTAGCTGAGAGGAGAGTGACATGAGAGACTCATGTTTATAAGCGAAGAGCACATAGGGTGCGAAAGAGTTTGGGAGAGAGGCATACTTTTAGTTTTCATTTTTGACCTTGAATTATTTTTCCAGGCCTTTTCTTTTTTTGTTTTATTTTATTTTGCGGTGTGTGCTTACTTTTATTCAGTTATCAAGATTTTACTAAACAATAGCTCGCATGGGTGTTCTCTCGGATGCGGATAATTAAATTTCCGCAGAGAACACCCAAGCTCCAACGTACCATAATTACAATGTAGGATAGATATATAATATAATATATATATATATATATATATATATATATATATATATATATATATATATATATATATATATATATATATATATATATATCACAGATAAAACAGTAAATTACATTTGCATCCTGGGTATATAAAGGGATGCATATATATGTATATAATAATGCGGCCCGTTAGAGCAGATCCGCATGGGTAGCTCTCGCTAATCCACAATCCGTCCCGTCGTGCTGACGCAGGAAGAAAAATAATAAGAAAAATAGTAATAATAATAAATGAAAAATGCTAGTTTATCAGGAAGCCCCAGCGTAGCTGAGACTGCATGACGGTAATAGGACATATTCGCTACGGTGCGTTGTGTACTTACGTCGCACACGGCATGTTTACAATGCGGGGATCCGCAGCGATTATTTATGTGAGACACAGCTACGCAAGAATCTTGCGCAGCTTGTAGGCTGACCGTAGTCAGCCTACAGACGAGGTTTCAATTTTAAAAACATATAATAATAAGAAAAGTATTTCAAAAATAATAATAATAAAGTTCCACATTCCGCACACCTAGTCATAAATCGTGCTGCCACCTCGACAATAATGTCCACAAACATCCGCTGAATAATTGCCCCAGCGAGTCTGGGTACTCTGACTCGTGCAAGACCGACGTGGTGGGTGGTCCTCTGCTGCTGATATATTGCTATTAAAACTGCCCAGGTTGGTAATACTGAAGCTGGAGGAAGGTGCAGAAGTATCCATTGATGCGCTAGTGGTGGTGGTGATAACGATGGGTGTGGTTCTGACTGGTGGTGTAGAAACTGCCAACATTACTGTGTACGTGGTGAAAGTGGTGGTGCTGGTGTTGGCGGTTGGTTTGCTGAGCGTTGTAAACAGAATGAGTGGTCGCGGTGCTGTTGCTGATGAAGATGCTGCGCTGGCGGAAAGTTTTCTAATTTTCACAGCCCTAAGTAACTTGCTGGCGGTCATCCTAAAAATTGCACCGATTTCTCATGAATGTGCGAATCTCTTCTTTCCGGTGTAGGGATGATTTGGCGTAGTCACTTTTCTGATGGCGGGATCTGCGGGAGTGCTGGTGCGCGGTGATGCTTGTGTGCTGCTCTGTGATGCGGGGGTGATGCAGCTGCTTCCGTGAGGTGGACCTCCTCGTCTATTATCAAACTGCACGGAGATATTGAATGGCCGGAAATGTCGTTTGGGCACAGTTACCGGTGTTGAAATTACCACTGAAATTGGCTGGCCGATCACGGATGCTGATGTTGCGGTGATGGGTGATGCTGTCGGTGGTGTTACTGTGGGTGCTGCTGGTGTGGAAACTGCAGGCGATGTATGGACCGGTACTGCAGGTGCTGCCGGTGCTGTTCGTGCTGGTGCGGCCGATGTCGTGGTGACTGTTGCGGTGATGCTGACGTGCAGTGGCTGTGTCACGGATGGTCTTACGTAATGCAGAAAGTCCGGTTGTCGCCGTTTAGTACATTTTGTCTTTGCTATTCTACCCATGGGGAGCACTATAATGGGAAGTCTTGCTTCAAAACAGGGAGCAAGAGCTTCTACGTCTTCACTTTGTTCACCAGGATTTAACGTAACCACGAGAACACAATGTTTCTCATTTAGCGTGTGTGTCACACTGTACCGTGTAGTTGAATACAGGTATTTACAGTCCGCACAAAAGGCCCGTTGTAGAAGATGATCATGATTAACATGAAGTGTCAAGTCCGAATTTCGAGAGAAGGCACGCTTACAGGGCTGTCTGTTAAGCTGTAA
Organism: Chaetoderma sp. LZ-2023a; assembly: GCA_034401795.1. Classification (NCBI taxonomy): domain Eukaryota; kingdom Metazoa; phylum Mollusca; class Caudofoveata; order Chaetodermatida; family Chaetodermatidae; genus Chaetoderma; species Chaetoderma sp. LZ-2023a. The sequence goes on along the minus strand of CM067372.1, from coordinate 72,806,533 downwards.
CGCAGTACATGGATGCTTCTTCCCGGGATGAGCTGGTGCTGACTCCTCCGAAGTGTCAGACAAGACAAGATCTTCCACAAGTGACACCTTATTTCTGCATAATGGGAACGGTGCGGAACCGCTTAACCTACCCTAAATATCCTATCTCTTCATAACTTTTTCCTGGCCAAATATAGTAATAGCAATAAATTAATAATGAAAACAGTAGATTTGGTTTGCGATATGAAAGTAGTCTAATGCTTAATCTCCCCTTGTGTCGAGTTTTGATGGGAAGACTAAGATTCAGTGCGCGCTTTCCTCCTTTTATACTTTTTGGTGACGTCACAGGAGGGCAGATGACCACACCCGAAAGTTTTAGGGTGAGTCGATCACGCCCTATTTGGAAAGTTTTAATTTTAATGTTCCTGGAATCGGATAATATATGCCTTCCATAGAAGAGAAGTAATCATAAATATACAAATGAAGGATAGTCGCTTTTGTCCCCACTCAGCTGGAAATCAAGTCTCCGATCAACGTTAAAATCCGGAACTACTTATTCCCATGGAAACTCACCTTTTAATTGGCGTGAAGCGGTTTTTCAGATCGGATGCTTATAAACTCGCCTGTTCAGATTTCAGGATGAAACACCCGATGTGGTGTGAGAGAGCGAGATGACGTCAGCGGCCTTGGCCCCAACTCATCACCTCTTGCCTCTCCCATCACGCTGTGGTAGATAGCATTGGGCGGTTCTTTTGTTTAAAGCCTTTGATCCAATTTACTGGAAATTAAAAGTGTAGATCACGTGGTTGTTGTTTTGAAAGCACGTGGTTGATCAGAAACTTAGGCAATATTTATGTAATGGCGGAGTATTGATGCTGGTGATTATTCGTAGCTGATGTGAAAAATGCATGGAATACATGTTTTTAATTCTGTTCCTCAGAACAGCATCCCTGTATATGCGCGCGATCTTATACATGCATCACTTTTTGTCTGTAATAGGTGTACACCAGCCCGTGTTGATCTTGTGGCTGGAATGTGTAGGTAAGAGAATTTTTGAAATTCTCCATGATGTTATACTGTCGAAGTTTTGATGCTGCTTCATCAGCCCGCGTGCTAATTATCTGTATACGCGGTAGAACAGTAGTGTTCTTAATCAAAATTAGGACAATATAGCTGTCTGTAATTATTGTCTGGATTAAACAACTCCATGTCTTGAAGAAATTAAGTGTACTAATTCCGCGAAGCTGGATTGTGTTTCCAGGTGGATGAACTGCCAAGCATCTTCCGCTTATGGGTAGGACTAGTCTCACTCTCACCTAGAGAAAACATAGTTGATTACAATACAGCTCGGAAAATGCGTGTCTCAGTTTTACAATTACAATGCCGTCGTATGGAGATTGTGAATACAGTCATCCTGAGTGTCTGTGTCCCTGTCGTGTTGATGTATTTCATTGATATGCGTGGCTGCTTACCTGTGGATGATTCTTGCGCTGTTGTGACGTTTGACGTTTTTATGGCAGCAAAGGGTGGAGGGGGGAGGAGGGTTAGCTGCAGTGCGGTGTCAACTTTATTGAACATGATGTACTTCGCTCTGTAATGGCCGAGCCTAGGGGTGGGTGGGGGGGGGGAGTTACTTTAGAGTACGGATGACCAAGAAGGGTGCTGTCATAACTTGAATCAATCTTCCTTTCGGTAGCAAATCCTACTCGGACGGACGACAGACTGCCGGCATCTTGCTCTCTTAATAATATTGACTGTTATTATGTGTAAATGACGTATAATATTTTATCTCTTTCTGTACGATGATTCCGGGTGGGTGGGGGGGGGGGTGGAGAATCCCCGTAGCACGTACTGTAGATGGCTGTGGTTTTGTTCCTTCTTTCCGTAAGATCAGTTTTCCGTAAACTGGATAAGAAGGTGTTTGAGAAAAATGTTGACTTGTGTTGATAATGATCGTGTTCTGTTTTAGGGAAGTCCGGGCTGCTGTGTGATGCTGGCATATTGCGGATTGGGCATATCCAGGTTTCCAAGCTGGTGAATGCCGAGTCTGTTGCTATGCGGAAAAGTCGGGTTTGTGGAAAGTGATGAGCTTCCCACAGCTGTGTGGAATGGAATGTTGCGAAAGAAGGTGTCTGTAACTTTTTCAATTAAAAACGCTAGGTGAATGCTACACTTGTTGTTGCTGATGTTGAATGTCCAAGTTACACTATTAAATAACTAGGTATGTATGAGATGTTTGCACAATGGTGAATTGATTTATCCAGGCTTGCGGGCAGGTGTGTTCTGTATGCTCCTGGATTTCTGTGTCTGGTGTGGTGTTCTGACTGCTCACGGGTGCTTTGAAGGGTTGTTGAGGACAGGGGTGCCCTTTGGTTGGAGAGTGTGGTCATCTCCTGTTACACGATGGTTGGTACTTTGTCATAATTTTTAAGTACCGGGAAAATTCGAGGTGAGAGTCTGCTGAACAGGCTGCTTCCCTGCCCACCGCCACCTCCTCTGTAACAGTGGACTCTCTCATATCTGAAGAGTGACAGTCAACAGACGACGAGTGGAGTGTGAAATGGACAGGACGAATGATGTCCGAACTTGGTGCATAGACTAGAGACACGTGTTGGAGATGGGGCAGTGGTGGTTCCAGTGAATGGGTTGAGGGAGTTGGTTGCATGATTGGGGGGCCTGGAGGGGTACACCGAGCTGTGCGGTTGTGGTGTTCTTCACAACAAGCCCAGGCCTCATCCGGCCTCTTCACTCCCATGCTATTTATTATATGATCCACTCCACAAGAAACATGGCCCAGGGAAGCCTCCGCTTCCGCTTGTGGCAACTGTATAATGGGGGGAATATCATGAAGTAGGTGGGAATGGGAAGAGGTCGGCGGAACAACTTTTCCGTCCTTCCCCTTTGACAGTACAAACGATGAAAACCTTCAGATACGACTTCCCAGATCTTGTAGACCTGCTTTGAGGAGGGAGAGGGTGAGTACATATCTCATCATCGTCCTCAGCGTTAGTTGATCATTCACCGGATTCCTGGCTTGATAGGAGAGAGGTCGAACTGGCACCACGATGCTCTGGACTAACGTCTGAATTACTTGTTTCCGTAGAGACATCTGTCTGGGTACCGTTGTCATATGAAACATCCATCCCGATCTCTGGCACTGAGTCATCACTAACACAAGGGTTAAGTCGATTGAAGTGGATGACTGAGGTCAGGCCATCCGAGGCGCGGATACGGTAGGTCACGTCCGACTTCTTAGCTACTACCATATAGGGGCCTTCCCACTGGTAACTCAGTTTACTCAGAATGTTTGCAGAACATCGCAAATCGTGAACCCAAACCATTTTTCCTGCCTCATATGGGTCTCCATGCACTTTGCCGGTCGTGCCATGTTTTCTGACGCCGGTATGCAGTGGATAAAGTTGCTGTCACTAACTCATGGGTCTGTTCTATCTGCTGCCGCATGAACTCTACATAGAGAGATGGTGAATTTTTCTCACCCGGAATCCAGGGCCAAGTCTAATTCATGGCCTAACATTAACCGAGCAGGGGTATAACCCGTGCTGGAATGTATTGAAGTGCGGTATGCCATGAGCACATATGGGAGTCGTAGATCCCAATCTCGACAATCAATGCGTGTTTCCTTGGTTAACATTTCCACCAATGTGCGGTTAAACCTCTCCACCATCCCACCACTGTGAGGATGATAAGCAGTGGTACGGGTTTTTATAATATGAAGCAATTTGCAGAGCTCGGAGATCAGCCGGCTCTCAAAATTACTTCCCTGGTCAGACTGCAGCTCATACTGCATACCAAACTGGCAGAACACATTGCTTGCCAAGACCTCCGCTACTGTGGATGTCTCTTGGTCTGGCAAAGCAAATGCTTCTACCCATTTCATAAAATAATCTTGCAATACGAGGATGTACTTGTTTCCTTCATCCTGTAGTTTGTATCGACCGGTCGGGTACCAGCCGTACCAGCTAAGCTGAGTACGCGCCGCCCATCCTGAATTTGTTTCCTGAACACACACTCTGGGTAGAGCCATAAGCGTGTATGAGCCTGTGAGAGAGATCGCGTTGAGAAAACGTTAAAAACGCCTGATGCACATGCGCGCGTCAAGATGCTGTTTTGATAGAGCGTGTAGTTACGACCAAGATAGGATGACGCTTTTAGTGTACCGAGATGGTACCCTGTAATCCTTATTAATTGCCTGTTCCCGTTAAATCTGGCATTAATCAAGACCAGAATTCAACAGGCTTTTTAAATCCGTAAACTATTTCAAAATCGGTTAAGAAATGGCTGAGTTATCCACGGAAAACCCTTCTTAATTATCTTCAAAATATTGCCGTGACGTCATAACCACGTGGACACAAAACCTCTAGAATATTCTAGAACATTCTGCTGCGCTATTATTGGCTACGCGCTGATTGGCTGTTGCTCGAACGATGATTGGCTGGAGCTTGCGCTTGTGACGTCACGGTGAGTATAAAAGGAGACGCGATCCAGAGATCGAGAGCATCCTCAGCCAGGGACCGAACAGGTTGGATCTGTACCAGCTACTATCAGCACAACAGACAATACGCATATTACTTCGCTATGTGTCGGGTCTTTCTCCTATAGCTGGCAGTCGCCCAACCCAGTCTACAGATGTAGATGCAGGATGTTCTTTGATGGATGACTCGCCAAATCTGCCAGCCACGCCTAAAAGTGGTATTTCAACCGTCCCCGCACTAATATCATGTGGGTTCTTCTGACTTTCGACCGCAGAAAGTAAACTCTGCCTGGTGCGTCTTCAGAGCTGGCTGACGTACCCAGCACCATGAAGCTTTGTTTTGTATCTTCGTTTGCCTCTGACAAACCCCGTTTGTGATCGGGTTGTTTACACCTTCTATCCATGCCATCGGTGTATGTGAACATTCTTCACCACAGTAGTACTATCGTATCTTTTGCTGACTGCTCGTTAGACATCCTATTAGGCTTACAGTGCTGAGCGATGTAGTCCCGCCATGAGTGTTCTTGCGGAAATCTTGTTTGCGGAAACCAGCTTGCGGGAACCAACCTGCAGGAACTTTCCAGCTTCCTGAGAACGCATCGTCACACATCGACTACGGAATGACGTATCAATTTCAGTAAGAATGACTACCGAGTATTCAAGTAACTATACTTCACAGTAATTATTTCTCTGTATGTATTTCGTTAATTATATTGTATCCATAAGAATGGTCCTGATAACTAAAAGGAACCGTAACAGTCTTAGGACTGGTAGTTATAATTTCTGTATTTGTTGATAATTATTCTCATTTTTCCTCAATGTGTTGCTAACGGCACTATAGTAGGTTCATTAACCTGTACTAATATATATACCTTTGATCATTTGATACCGTATTGATTGTTCTGGTTAGATTATGTATATATATGGCCAGTGGCCATCCGTTCATATGTTTTGCTTATTTATAGAAAATTTAGGACTGCAGTGCATGTAGGAAACACTATACAGCAACACTTATATATGCAGCACTTTCTCCTGCCACCGACAATTTTTCACTGAGGTCGCTGTCCATGCTATAACTAAACCTTTTCTATTTAGCTCGATAGGATAGGTTCAAAATGATTAGAGACACGTTTTCATTACATAATCTGTAATATACTCTTCTCTTCCGGTAGTGCGATAATCTAGCCGGCACTCCGGTAAGACTCATAACTCCAAGATTGTTTCTCTCTTCATGTTCCAGTCAGCCTTGTGGCTGCTTAATTGCTTGGATGTCCCCATTCGCACCATGGGCTGATCCGACTCTGGGAAACTGTTGGGGTTTCCGAGCGGTGATGGCCAGGGTGCGGTATCACACAGATTCCCCTTGTATCTTTGGATACTTAGTAGTTAGCACTTTAGCCAATGTAGGAAAGCACTGCAAAAACATATTAATTATTATTTTATTCACTGAACAAACCTCCCGCACCGCAGTGCAAAACAGGGCAACTTGTATATAAACCTAACGACAGGTTAAATGGTTAGTTCCATAGGACCCAGTGATGGGTGAGATGCGTATTCCCTCCAAATTCCATTAGAATGTCTTGGCATGATATTTAGATCTGCCATGCCCTTACGGGAAGGACATTTACGGTGGGCATTCGTCTCTCTCACCCCCACCATAACCATAGAACAATGGTCTAATAATGCTTTTGTGAAAAGTAACCTATGTCTTGTAACATTTTATGTGGTTACGAAGCGGGATGTCCGGATTCTTATCCAGTTCGGAGATTTTACTAAGTAACATGTATGAGCGCTGTCTTCAGTATCGATGTCTTAGAGCATCTGTTCTCAGTGACAGCCATGTCTAACAGCTAGGTAGATACCAGCCAGTTGCTGCCAAAAATAGTTCTTGTTTTGAAAACAACTAAAAGCTAATTAAGCAAAGCAGAAGGCCCGCATAAATAAAAGAGGCAACTACTAATTCAGCATACTAAGAATCACATAAGACCTTGACGAGAGAATCCATCGGGAATCGCTCGTCCCGTCTTCATGTAAACCGCACGCAACCCTATAGACATAATCTCACTAGGTATGGTCTTTTCTTTCTCAGGCGTTTTTGGTTGAAATATTAGAGTGGGCCCATTTTTGCCTACTACTCTTCTCCTGCTTTAAGCAGTGGCGACACCTTCCCAAGATGGAGGCCTGCGTGAGGCACTTGCCTCTCGCAAGGATTCAGCGACAATGGTCCACGCGAGGATAATACTCCTCACCCAAACTAGCACTAGGAGTAGTGCCTGCAGGAGGCACATAACTTTTCGTCCGAGATAATCTTCTTCCTTTCAACTTAGAGGTATAATGACTTATATTACATTAATTAGTTACGCCTCATGTATGGGAGCCTCCCTTGCGGGGATACCTCTGCGGACCTACGAGGTTGTGTGGTAGCTCTGGGAGCCCCATGTTTAAAAGTTCATCTACCTGTCTCTATGTCTCGTATTTTCGTATGCTCTTATTGTAGTTTTATCTAGCATATTTATAATTGTTTAGGTAAAATCATTGTATAGACTTATATTTTTAGGTCACCAAATCAAATCTTGTAAGTCCATAGATCACGAAATTGCTATGGACAGGTATTCTGGTGACACAAATCCTTGGGATGAGACAGTTGTGTTTAATGTTCGCGATTATGGTCGCAAGGCCCCACTGGAACGATTGAGTTCCACCGGCCTTAGAAGCCAGTTTTTGTTTCCCGCAGGGCAGTCTCATACAAGGTCTGTCACTCTGAGACCGGATGCTAACCAGCGTCATCACTCGTCGTGCACTTGCGGCATGGCTAGTCGACATGATACACCGGAATGGCCCGACACTACCCAGCGAGCTACAATCCGTTGTATTCAAGAGTCAGAGCACATCAATAGCCACTCGCTCCCACGGTGCAGCAACTATCTTAATTTGACGCTAAATAGTATTAGTAAGATAGCAAACCTAATACTATACACCCTTTGGCTTTTCCGGTGTGAGGTCTGTCTCCACCATGGGACGTTGCCCTGTGCTTCAAACAGGAATGCAGCCTCGGCTAGTTGCCTTTCCCGCATATGCGCATTAGACTAAGGACTATGCCTATACAAAATATAATTGGGGAACATGGCCCATAGGACAGTTAGTCGAACATGAGACCCATGCTCATAAAAACATGATCGAGGAACATAGCCCATAGGACACTAGTCTAACATGAGATCGAGAAGCATGCCCATAGAAACATGATTGAGAAACATAGTCCACGATCTTTTCATGTGATGTCCCTCTCAGGCATATACCCTCCCGCTTCCCAAAGAATCACTTTTCATAATCTCTTATCACAGGAGCCATGGCTCGCAATACGAACACTTACCATGGCCTGACTGTACATTGAGCCATATTGACCACACATATGAACTGACATGAGCAAGACAACCGGCCAGCGACCGAGTCGATAGTGATCACCATCTGAGCTCACGCTCATGGGCAACAGATGGTCGGATCCGTATCTGTCTACCAACCATATACGAACTTTGACCATTTTCCCCGGCCTTGCCTGCAGGGCACCTCTAGCAGACCGGGATAAATCTGCAGATTCTCGCCCTCGGTGAGGTTTGTCGCCTCCTACCACGCATGTCTGCTTACTGAGACAGGGTGAACCAAAAACCTCGGTAGCCCGAACAATACGCCGACTAGATGGTACCACAGTAGGATGTTAATTCATCCTTCATTAGACACAGAGGCCTTCAGTATCTCCTCTGCACTATATCCATGATTAACGTGCCACCGGACTCTCGCGAGCCCACTGCTGCCTGTTACCTCCACCCTTCGAGGAGCCTATCTCTCTCTGGTAGAGGTGCAGAATGGTGCTGGCCAACAGTGCGTCTTTGAAATTGGACACCTTTGCCGACCTATGCCTTCAAACTATCGTGAATCTTGATCCCGTGGAATCTCTGTTTTATCCGTGTTATTGTCCATTCAATGGCTAGGTGTCCAGCGTTATCGTGAAGTTGTTCTAATATTGTGTTTCAATAGTGCTCCGGAAGCACTATGCAGTTGTTGAAGTAGAGAACACCATCCTGAATGTAGCATTCTTCAAACCGCTGATAGTAGTATTTTGCCATTGCGGATAATGGTGAAACAGATTCCCTGGGAGGACGTATGCCCTCCTGGATCCATGCGTATATATGTCGTGTTTGCGCATCTGTTGCTTGTTCGTGAGCAACTGTCTCCATGTTCCACTCTGTGCACCGCAATTCGGGGAACACCGGAGATGGCTGTATAGTATTATCATGGTGGTGGCCACTTCTTGTTCATTCTCGAGCCTGATTCTGCTCGAGGCATCGGCATTTCCATGCAATTTGCTGGGTCTATGAACGACGTTGAAGTTGTATGCCTGCAGGGATTCCTGCCACCTCACTACCTGGAATCTGTGGCCCGATCTATCCGGGGTAACGGATACTTATCCTTGATGCTTAGATCATTAAGTCTATATAAAATCACAAAGATCCATCATTTTTGCCTGCTAGTACTATGGGACTGGCCCAGGGGGATGCTGATGGATCGATTATTCTGTTCCGCAACATGTCCTCTACCTGTTGGTGTGCTTGAAGAGTCGTTGTTTCAGTGGAGGTGCTACAACCTACCACTGCCGTTTTACATAGGAAAGAAGGTTGAGTAGATGCGGAATTTGCGGGGTCACATTTTCCGGAGACGAGAGATGTCAGTGCGGCGGATGTGGTGTGCATCGTTGGTACCGACATAGAGAAAGCCGGGTGCGAGTGCATGTATGGTGTAGAGGAGAATTGAGTGGCCACCTGACGTTATGGTTCAGAGGCCGTAGTTGAGCCGTGTTGTGTGAATGGGCACCGAAGTGACTCTGTAATCGGTGCACTTGCTAGTTTGATGGATTCTCTGGCTGTGGGGTGCATCGGTCAGCAGTCGGAGTTGTTGAGGAAGGGCGTGTTTGGTGGCAGTGCGGAAACTGAGGTGTTGGCTGGTCTTGTGGTGGATGTCGCCACGGTGGTGCTGAGTGTAGTGACGGGAGGTTGGTGAGTGCGGAGATCTGTTTAGTAATCTCTTCTAACCTATCGTGCATGTTCTATCGATTGTTATTGTTGCGCTGGTTCCCGCATCCTGGGGCATTGTTGTGGCCCGCACAATGGGATTGGCCATTCCTGTAGATGCGTGATTTTGACCGGTGGTTTGTTCGTTTTGCGCATGCTGGTCGGATGCTGAGGTGGTCGCGGTGGCAGTATTTGAGTCGGTTGTGGTGGTGGCGACATTGACATTATTGACCTCGTTTATGGGATGCAATTGGCAGTGATTGTTTTCTCCCGTTCCAAGAAGTTTTCAATACAAACCGCAGTGGCCATTAACTGTTGTAGGCTACCGTGCTCCATGAGGTATAATTTTTCCTTCAAGGCGGGTTCACCGTTCAATGTGTCGATGAAAGTATCTAGATGTAGGTGGATGACACTCGAGATTAGTGCTGGGGTATGCGTGGGTAGCTAGCCGATGGATGTGACTAGCTAATTCTGGTAGTGTCTCCGCCGAGCGTCGACATAATTTTTTGAGCTGTAGCCGACTGTTTCTCCGAGGGCTGTGTCGCCAAATCTTTCAGACAACGCATTCGCCAATTCCATGTATGATGGTGTGAAGTCTGTGCCAAAGTCTGCCAGGACCTGTAAAGCTTTCCCGGACAGCTTTGCGGCCAAATAGTCTCCCATTTGACGATTACTCCACTGGTTTGTCTTACTTATCATTTCAAATTGCACTTTATAATTAGCCCAATCAGTCTCCCCGCCAAATTCGGGAGGTGGGGTGGGAGAATGATCTGGCCATGTCCTCGTGGAGAAGTGATGGGCGCAAAACCTGGTGGTTGTGCTGGAGAAACGGATGAGAATGCGGATGCTGGTCGGCGTGTTGGTGGTGGTGGTGGTGCTGGTGTCTCCCGCCGATGTTCCGACGATGCTGATGATACCGTGTCCATGAAGGTGTTTCCCATCACTGATGCTGTGCATGATACATGGGTTTCGCCGAATACCGCCCTGATGCGGGTCCATAGACAGGTGTAGGCGTGCTATGTAGACGACGTGGATGTTCTGTTACTTGCTGTGCTGGATATTCCTCATACGGTGGTGTTGCAGGTATCTGACGATGGTGTTGTGTGTGATGTGTAGGTCTCCTGATGTATTGCTGAAAAGGTGTAGCTGCATCCTCTGGTTCATAAGAACCAAATCATTGACCTATGGTCGTGAAGGGTGTTGTTACCCCTGTGGGGGTCTGTGTCATAGTCGTCTGTGATCCAGCATAGATGGCGGTGGCCTATCGCAGAGATCCGATAAGGTGATATATTGAGTTCCCACCTGTGAGGCATCACGGAAGGTCCCCTCGGTGATTGGTGAGAACTCCTGAAGGGGAAATTATTGACTCAGTCAGTAGAGCACGAGACTCTTAATCTCCGGGTCGTGGGTTCGAGGCCCACATCGGGCGCCACTTGTAGCTTGCGGGGGTATGCGCTGGTCCACAATGTCATTCCATTTCATCATACCGCATGTGCATGATGTGCGGGAGGGCTGGTTAGCTGCGGATCTCGGGGTTGCAGATCTCGTATCGTATCTCTCCGGAAGGTACAAAAAACGACATGCTGAGCCGGTGGAACATTGATATTCCAGTGGGGCCGTGAGACCAATGCCGCCAAGATTGAACCACATGGTGTCATCCCAACTATTCGTTTTCCTGGTATATCTGTCCACTCTAATTTACGGCAATGGACGAGATGTTATAATTAAACAGTCACAACTTGGATAATACTATGCAAACAGTTCTATGTGTTTGACAGTAAATGTGCACAATAATACACAACATAGAGCCATTCGATGTTCTTTCCACGTGGTTCCACCGGAGGTACCACACAGATCCTTGAATCCGCAGAGGTATCCCCACAAGAGAGCACCACAACGAAGTCACTAGATAGTTTAATATAAACTAGTATACCCCTAACACACACAGAGAATATTGCTGTTGCGAGAGGTAAGTGTCTCACACGGGCCTCCATCACAGGAAAATGCCTTCAACGCCGAAGTGGAGGAAAAGAGCTGGCAAAAAGGGCCACTCTTTTGTTCATCAGAAAATGCTAAGTGCTGAAAATCCTAGTGAAACTACAGTTAAGGTGTTGCACACTGGTTTACGTGAAGACGGAACGAGTGATTTCCGAAGAATTCCCAGGTCACCATCTTATGTAGATCCAAAGTTACTGCATTGGTAGTTGCCGCTTTATTTAGGCCGGCCTTCTGCTCATCCTAACCTACCAATTGGTTCTTAGCAACGAGAACAAGCTTTGGCCGCAAGTGGCAGGGATTACTACCTAACTTTAGATATGTTTATCCATCGGGCGAAGATGCTCGGCTTCCCGTAAGTTGCCCTACATAGCATCTACCGCCAAGGATACCGTGCATACATGTTACGGAGTAAGGCTCCTGAAACAATTAACGATCCGGTTAGCCGGCCCCGCAACCACATATAACATTACCAGAACATGGTTCACAGTTCACATAAGCAATATTAGAAAGCACCATGTCATTTATGGTGGGGGATGGAGAGACGGATATCCACCGCTAGCATCCTTCCGGTGAGGGTGTGGTGGGTTGTAAGACCTCACCCAGACACTACAACGAATTGGATGGAGATTCACATCTCATCCATCACTGCATGCTACGGAGTTAACATTTGACCTGTCGTTAGGGTTACATTCCATGATGCCCAGAAATGCACTGCAGGCTGGTATTACATTTTAATTAATAATTATTATTTTGCAGTGCTTCCTACATTGGCGGGGGTATCTAACTAACAAGTATCCGAAGATACGGGGAGATGTATGTAGATCAACACTTTAACTATCAACGCTCGGAAACCTCTGATAGTTTATCAGGGTCGGATCCTGTCAACGTGTCGATGGGAAATCCAAACCATTAGCAAGCCTTGTGGCTGGTGGATCGTGACAAGAGACACTAACTCAACATAAATATGAGGCCCTATAGGTAACTGGCCAATTTTACACAACCTTGCCGGTGCATGGGGCTACATTACCACAACAACCAGAAAAGAGGCATACACTATGCGTCTCTAATAGAGAAATTGCCCCTAACCAATTTAAACCTATCCTATCGAGCTAAATAGCCAGGTTTAGTCGGTAACATGTCAGGCTCAAGCTATTAGAGCATGATCAGCGACCTCAGTGTAAAATTTATTCTGGTGGGGATATAGTGATGCGGATATATATGTTGCTGTATAGTATTTCCTAGAATACTGCGGTCTAGAGTTTTTATAAATAAACAAAACATATTAACTAGATGGCTACTTGCCACATACACAACTAACCAATACACAATCTAACGGATACGATGGTAATGATTATGATAATTATAAAGTATCACAGGTCACTAGACCTTATGGTGCAGCTAGTTGGATAATATTCACAGTAAAACAGAAATTATAAGAATGCGGTCATAAGACACATTAGTCATCGGCACCATATGCGGAAATAATTAAATGTTCAATAGTATAGCTACTTGAGTACCTATTGGTCATCGGTATGGAACAAGTTCAAGAGTTACTGAAATTGAGGCGCTAACATATAAATAGCATGAGATGGCATGATCTCTAAGGCTGGAAAGATTTCCGCAGGAGACATCGGCATGCAGGTATCTGCAGGCAGGTCTCCGCAAGCTGGCTTCTCAAGGTAGGTCGGATACGGCACACTCTCAGGACAGTGAAACAGAACAGTTCAGGAGATGTCCACTAGATAGTCATTTCACTCATACAGAATCTAAACAGTTTGTTGTGAAGTTTCCGTCCGGTGACGGAAATATGAAAGCTGGAAGCAACCCATTAACGAGAGGGCTGCTTATGTAATATTTATGCATGTACAATAACTGGCACATGGTGCGGGGTATGTCGCATAGCTCTTGCAGTGCACCGGGCAAAGTCCACCCAGACTGTAGTCGAAAGTTAATTAAATTACACACTATATACAGTGCGGAGGTTGAAGTCCACTTTTCAGCGTGGTTGGCAGATCCGGCGAGTCATCCGGGGGTATCAAAAATCTCACGGAAGCCGAGGACTCCTTACCACTGTGGAGGAACTGAAATCCAAATTGCACCAGATGATGCAGGAATCACCGTTGGTTAGCAGTTACACACGTCAATCCCGATGGTCCAGCAGTCCTGTGCGGGCCGTCTTCCATGCCAGTGATGCTTCTGATTCTCGATTTTTCACCCCTTTTATACTACTCGTGACGTTAGAGCCAGGCGCCTCAGCCAATCAGCGTCCGAGCAGTAACCAATCAGCGTGCATCTAGATGTGGTGGCGTGGCTATCACGTGCACAGCACATTCTTTATCTATTTATGCATACATGCGATTACGACGTCAAGAGAAATATTTTGAAGATAATTTACTGGGATTTTCGAGGATAACAGCCATTTCTGGGCCGATTTTAAAATAGTAAAAGTCCTGATCGGTACCAAGAACAAGGAGGACGATATAGTTTAAGACATTTACGAGTACCACCTCAGTACACTATAAGCATGCACTCGCTTACAATTCCGAGACGTGTTGCCAGGGAAGCTCTGATGTGTGCGCAGGCGCACCATGCGTTTTAACGGACTTAGTCATTTTTAACGAAAACCTCTTATAGGGCTTATATACGTGTACTATCCTACCCAGGGGTGTGTGCCTGGAGCGAATCCAGAATGGCCATTCCGTAACCAGCTCAGCTGGGATGGCCGGTACCCATCCGGTCGATCCGTGCTACACCGTCACATAGAAGTACTGAGAAGTTATTGTGCTACAACTGGAAGTAATATTGTCAACAACAAGTGATAATAAAAATATGTTAGAGATTAATCATGGTAATGCTGCCGTAAAGTAGACGCCCATAGGAAATTCTATTCTCGGCCATAGAATGAAGAAAAGTGGAAAAAGTTTGTTTTTGTAAATTTTGATGATTTATCTTTCACACAGTACATAGTCACATTGCTCTCCAGATGTATTCCTTATGGAGCCAATGCAAACGCCTATTTGGCTTAGACATCAGGATAGATTTCATTGATATATCTATTAATCCTATTATCGATGTGAATTATTATTGCAATTTCAAGCAAATCATACAGAAAATTACATGTACTTAATATTTTTGGGAATAATTTGACTGAAAGCCATTTCAGGTCAATGTGACTAATTATGAAAATAGCCTATATACATTGTAAAGAAGCTGTGGCGCCAAACCTGCTACATTAATATTGCTCTAAACGATTACACCAATGACTAATTTACTCTAACACCCCTTCTTTAGATGGAATTACTCTTGGCCTAGAACAACAGATGAGTAAGACAAGATAAGTACGTATATTATTCATCTCATATTGTTGCTCTCGGCTAAATATTAAGGACGATAAAATACTAGAAAAGACTGACGAATCATGGCGGTGCATCAAATGTGGTGCAAACTTATTTCCATTTAATAACATTTACAACAATACTGACTTTATGCTATACCACCTAGGTGCAAATTATAACCATGACATGTACACAAATATGAACTCAGGCTTATTTATTAACCCATTAAAACTAAATACACCAAGCCAATGCGCATTCTCTGAAACCGGCTACTGATGATGAAGAAATAATTTTACACAACCAGAATGTGATTATACACTGCAGAAACAATTTAATGGTAAAGAAAAAACATAAAGAAGAGTACAGACAGCACTATTTCCTGTTCTGCATTTCATCCATTTTAATACGAAATATGGACTGAAAAATATTGCTAAAATGAGTAATTTCATAGGGATTACTGAGGCATTGCTGAAACCTGACTCACCCCTCTAAAAGGACTATAGACGAATTTAGAATCACAAGCCTACTAAAAAAGGTGGTGGTGTAGGCATCGCCATAAAAACAACATATAGTTTACTTTGCGGGGAAGATTTGTCAGTAATAAAAAGAATATATTGAAAGTTGAAACCAGTTTCGTCGAAATGCCTATGGAAAAAGGAAATATAATTATCTGTGTTACCTACAAGCCTCCTGGTAGCAACATCAATAATTGTACTGATAGACTAGAGGCTCTACATCAGATGAAAACAAAATAGTATATATTTTAGGAGACTAATATTGATCTATTGAAACAAAATACGTTTACACTCAAGATTTCCTTAATTTAGTAAAAACTCATGGTCTCTATCCAGTTATCAATAAACCAACAAGAATTACTGAAGACATATCAACGATTATGGATGATATTCTCTCAAATAACACTGCATGCACAGGAAATCGACCAGGTGTTTTTGTTGCCGATATATCAGAACATTTACTTATGATCATCTAGTAAAGAACAAGTTGGGATTTAAAAAAAGGAGAATATAGAAAGGTTAAAAAAACAATATGGCAAATACAAATACGAATCTCAGTCATGTGAAGATGCCTATAATATATTCCACTCTATATGTACTAATCTGTATGAAGCTGCATTTCCACTAAGACTGACAAAATCCAACTAAGCCCTAGCCAATGAGATGACTGATAGCTGCCCACCACAAAAAGAATAGGCTATATTCGGCCTTCATTAAATGTCAGACAAAGCATACCAATTCACAATTCAAAAGATATCTCAACAGATTAAACCAAATTATCAGGACATGCAAAATTAACTACAATCATAGTAAGATCGACGAACAAAAAGACAATATAATGGCGACTTGGAAATTATTTACAAGATTATTGAATAAGCATAAAGAATCTGAAACGTCGTCGTTCATCTATGAGAATACCATCATAACAGACAAAAAAGAAATAGCAGACAAATTTAATGAATATTTTAGTAATACTGGGCCTAATCTATCCAATCTAACTCGAATAATACTATACATGACTATCTGACAGGAAGCTACCAATGCTCAGTTTTTTTAGTCCCAACTGATATTGAAGAAATCCACAAGATCATGATGCCAATTAACTCTTCCAAAAGTGCGGGTATGGAAACCTTAAGTTGAAGATTTTTAAAAACTGTGTTGTTGAGATACTAAGTCCCCTAAATCTTATCTATAATTTATCACTAACACAGGGTATATTACCATCATGATTAAAAAGTGCACGTGTAACCCCATTATACAAAGCTAATTATACTCGTCTAACCTTTCTAACCTTAGGCCAATCTCATTACTTCCACTTTTCTCAAAGCTTCTTGAAAGACTATACTACAATAGAACAATTAAATATCTAAATGAAACTTTTCTCTTCCAATCCCAGTATGGTTTTCAAAAAAGCACTCCACAATGTTTGCCATTATAGACATGGTGTAAAATTTATCTGAGTATGTATGGATGATTATTGTGTTCTGCAGCTGTAGTGGTAGAAACACCATATAGCTGCAATCAGTCCGTCTTGGCATATGACCACTGTGTCTTGTCATCAGCCAAAATATTTAGCTTCCTCGTGTCCATTCTATATCTGAGTGTACCGAGTCCTGTTTTTGCGAGGTAACCTCTCAGCATGCTTAACAGATTTATGTAATGGCGCCGTCTCCTGGGTCTATATTTGCTGGCTCTCAGTATGGCGAATTCCATAGGATCTCTATACTGGTGTGTCTTCTAGCATCCTTAGCACACGGCCAAAATGGGCCATCTTTGCTGGGTGACTTTTACGGACAGTAGCCATGTATTACACATCTTGCTTAGTGCATCGTTGGAAATTATGCTGTCTGGCTACCGGTGACCAGCGATGGTCCAGAGGTGTTTGCCGTAGTAAGTATCAACATTATCTAGAGCTGCCTTTAGAGCTGCCCAGCTGTTACAATTATACAGAATCAAGGGTATGCAGGTTGTCTTGTATAAGCGTAGTATTTTTGTGAAGGGCATCTTTGATCTACGAATCCATAGCTTCCATAAGGACTGAAAAGCTATGTTCTCCATGACACAGCGTGCAACGATGTCAGCAGTACTGCAGAGCAGTGAGCCCATGATTTTACTTTCTCCATATCTGAGTCCCTAGTAAAAATGAACACACCGTGGGTGTATTTTTCAACCTTTCCAAAATTATCCTACCATGGTATTAGAGGCACTAGTTATAGAGCTCGGGGATATCCCCCTATTATCCAGTAAACCGTGATATACAATGTACTGTATACCGATACTGTTTGTAGCGCGGATCGGCCGGACAGGTGCGGACCATCCCAGCTGAGCTGGGTACAGGACGACCGCTCTGTTACATTCCAAGCACGCCCCCTGAGTAGGATAGTACGCATGTATAAAGCTATATGAGAGAGGTTTCTGTGAAACGTCTATGTCTGTGAGATCGTGTAGCATGCATGCGTGCGCGTCAGAGCTTCCCTGACAACACGTGTCAGCATTGGGAGAGAATGCATACTAAAGTGTACTGGATTGGCGCACGTACTTTCTTTAAATTCACGTACTCTCGTCGTTGTTTGTAGCTCTTAGGACCGGAATGAGACGAGGATTCTTAAACTATTTACCTTTTTAAAATCGGACCAGAAATGGCCGAGTTATCCTAATTTAGCTCATTGAAATTATTTTCGAAATATTACAAGGACGTCTTAAACACGTGTATGTACTAAATGAATGGGGAAGATGTCTATCACGTGATAGTATCCTCACCCTTCCTATCTGCGCGCTGATTGTCTACAGATCGTGCTGATTGGCTGGGCGTCCTGCCTATGACGTCACAAGTAGTATAAAAGGAGCACAAAACCAAGAATCGACACCACACTTCGTCGAGAGAGAACACGTGGCATGTTGTGTGGCCAGAGCAGTGCAAGACGTGGGCAACTGCTTACTGATTTTGGTTCCCTTATAACCACAGCAGTGCCTCTCGGATTTCAGTTCTTATTCTCTGGCCCGCAATTGAACATCCCCATCTAATTTTTGTAGGCTCTCGGGCGGCCATCCGGGGGCAACTAATTGAATAGAAGAGTCCCTTCACTTCCAACACTTCAGAGGAGCCTTCCTGCGGATGGGCCTCGTGGCCCCGATGTAATTTCTCCAGTATGTAGAACGAGTGGTGAATCTTGGTGGACAACTCGTCAGATCTGCCGAACTACGCTGAAAATTGGCAATCAAACTTCCGCGCAGTATGTTGTGTGTTAATTAACTTTTAGGCCGCAGTCTGGTGGGACTCTGCCTGGTATGCCACTAGAGCTATGCGGTGTACCACGTATGGTGTACCCAGGAATGTACATGCAGTGCAATGGAACGGAGCAGGAGGACGGACAAGCACATACCCCCATGAGCTACAAGTGGCACCCGATGTGGGGCTTGAACGAGAAGTGAACCATGCCTACCCTCAACACACACCCGTTTCAGTCTCCTCCATTCGACAATCAGCACTCCTTAGATATGGAAGTAGCATCATATGATGGGAGAACTGCATGCATGCTCACCGACTATGCCCGAAATTTCCCCGGTGCGGAACTACTAGCACCGATTCAACACAAGTATTTGCCGATCAGCGAGGGCCCCTTCCGTGACGCCTCGTAGGTGGGTACTCAATACATCACATTGTCAGATATCCACAATAGGCACCCAACACCTTTGCCGGAGTGCGGTCGACCACAACAAAGACTCCTATGGGGGGCCACACCAATTCTTCATGACCATTACGTTCACCCTTATCATCAGAAAGTGACCAATGGCCTGCCCCTCATGCATCGTGTCCCGCATCTCCTCCTATCAGAACGTTGTCGCCTTATTGTGCATCTGTACTGCAGCACGAACCGAGAGATGTGGAACATCCTTTTCAATATTATACCAGAAGGAACACATCATCACACAGCACGCACCACACCCGTCAATTTCCTGGACCACCTCCGTACGAAGAACGCCTGTCACAGCAACCTACGGAACTTCCGCATCACATACATGGAGTGCCTCCACCAGTCTATAGACCAACACCTGTCTATAGACCCACATCAGGGCAGTATTCAATGGAAACCATGTATCGCGCACAACATTATTGTCGGGAATCACCTTCACGGACACGGTATCAGCGAGACCAATAGCGGGAACAACCTCGAACACCAACACGCAGACCATCATCCACATTTACACCATTCTTCCTAGTACCACCACCCATGGCCGAGTCATTCTCCCTTCCGAATTCACCAGGGACAGTGACTGGGCCAATTCGGGATCATTAGCCGCACAAACCGATGGACGGATCAACAAATGGGAGAGTATCTGGCTGCAAAGCTGTCGGGCAAAGCACTGCAAGTCCTGGCAGCTTTGGGGTCAGACTCGACACCAACGTTTAGGGAACTGGAAAACGCACTGTCGGAAAGATTCGGAGACACCGCCCTTGGAGAAACAAGTCATCTTTAGCTTGAAAACTTGCGTAAACTAGGTGGGGAGCCCTTGCCAGAGTTAGCAAGTCATATCCGGTGACTTGTTACATGCGCATACCCCAGCACCAATCATGATGGAGTTACGCATCTTCATCTTGATACCGTCATCGACACATTGAGTGGTGAGCCCGCCCTCAAAGAAAAACTGTTTCAGATAGAACATAGTAATTTACAGTCATTAAAAGTGACTGCTGTCAGAATAGAGAATTTCTTGGAGCAGGAAAAAGCCAATCGCCGCCAATTGCATCAAATTAATGACGTAAACGATGCACACCTCCTAATCGCCGCCGACACCACATCTGCACCTACATCTGCATCAGCAACAGACCCGCGCACCACACCATCTGAACACCCCACCAGTTACAATCACACGTCTAGAGGAAGAGGGCATGGCCAGTCCCATCGGGGAGACCACAACAACGCCCCCCCTCCCCGGACGCAGAAACCAGCACAACAATAACAATGGACAAAACATGCATGATAGGTTGGAAGAGATAACAAAAACAGATCTCCATACTCACTAATTTAGTCACCATACTCAGCACCACCATCGCTACACAGTCGACTACATGACCAGCTTCAAGTACGCTAACACACACGAAGCCGCCAAACACCTGTTATGGATGTGGTCAGTCAGGTCACTGGAAAGAACGATGCCCAAATCGGTCTCCATCTATCACTCCAGCAGCTGGCCGATGTATACCGCAACCTAAGTCCTCGTTAAACTAGAATGGGCACCGATTATAGAGTCACTTCGGTGCCCACTCTCACAACCCGGCTCAACTACGGCCTCCAGACAAGGTCAGGTAGCTAACACTACAAATACTACTCACGTGACAATACACCTAAGTCCATGCCAACCATGTACACTGCAACCCCCATTTCAGTCACCAACATCCAGAGTGTCCCTCTGTCTCTGCCAGTACTATCGTCGATACATCCGTCACTTTAGTGAGATTGCATCCCCATTATTCCAGATCACCGAAAAGGATCGACCATTCTAGTGGACTAGTGAGTGTGAAGGTTCCTTCAGGGTGCTGAAGGAACATTTGACAACCACACCAATTCGTGCTCATCCTAACCCTAACCTCGATTTCATCTTAGACACTGATGCATCTGTTATTGCAATAGGTGCAGCTCTATCTCAGGTCACAGAAGATGGGACGGAGAAGGTACTGGGTTACAGTTTGCGTACTCTGAACAAAACAGAGAAACGTTTTGCGACCACTAAGAGGGAATTGTTAGCTGCAGTGTATTTTGTCAAATATTACAAACACTCTGTACGGGCACCCATTTACACTACATACAGATCATGCCTCAGTACGCTGGCTCAGAAACCTAAAAAATCTGGAGGGCCAGGTAGGAGGTGGCAGGAATCCCTGCAGGCCTTTAACTTCAATGTTGTTCATAGACCTGGCTAGCTGAATGGAAATGCCAGTGCCTTGAGCAGAATCAGGCTCGAGGATGAACAAGAAGTGCCCACTACCGTGACACATACAACACAGCCATCTCCCCTGTTCCCGGAGCTGCGGTGTGCAGAGTGAGATCCAGTGACAGTCGCTCACGAACTAGAAACAGATGCGCAAACATGGAATATATACACGTGGATCCAGGAGGGGGTACGTCCTCCCAAGGAATCTGTTACCTCACTTTCTGCGATGACTAAATATTACTATCAAAGGTTTGGAGAATGCCATATACAAAGTGGCTTCCTCTGCATTAATAACCGGATAGTGATTCCTGAGTGTTACAGGGTCGTGGTACTTCAACGGCTACATGACAATGCTGGACATTTAGCCATAGAGAGGATGGCAGATCGCATCAAACAGAGATTCCACTGGATCGGGATATGCGATAGTGTAAAGGCATGGGTCACCAAACGTGTCTGTTTCTAGTTCGTGAGCGACTGTCACTGGATCCCACTCTGTGCACCACACAGGATGGTAGAAAGATTCAACAGAACTCTCATGGAGATGTTAGCTAAGGAAACACACATTGAGTGTCGCGATTAGGATTTATGACTCTCATATGTGCTCATGGCATACCGCACTTCGACACATTGCAGCATGGGGTATACCCATGCTCGGTATACCCATGCTCGGTTAATGTTAGGCCATGAATTAGCCTAACCATTGGACCTGGCCATGCCCAGAATACCAGGAGAGAAAAACTCACCATCTCTCTACGTAGAATTCATGCGGCAACGGATGGAACAGGCCCATGAACTAGTGAGAGAATCATTATCAACTGCAGACCGGCGTCAGAAAACGTGGCATTACCGGCGAGTGCATGGAGACCCGTATGAAGCGGGGAATATGGTTTGGGTTCACGATTCGCGATGTTCTGCAAACGTGCCAAGTGAACTTAGTTACACAGTGGAAAGGCCCCTATGTGGTAGTAGGTAAGAAGTCAGACGTGACCTACCACATCCACGCCTCGGATGGCCTGACCTGTCATCCACTTCGATTGACTTAAACCTTGTGTTCCAGCTAAATATTAAAACAGGCGAGTTTTAAGCATCCAACTTGAATAACCGCATTGCGCTAATTAAAAGGTGAGCGTTCACAGGAATAAATAGTTCTAGATTTTAGCGTTTATCGGAGACGTGATTTTCTGCTGAGTGTGGATGAAAGCGGCTATCCTACCTTCTTATATATATATATATATATATATATATATGTGTGTGTGTGTGTGCGTGCGTG
The DNA here is from genome assembly GCA_034401795.1 of Chaetoderma sp. LZ-2023a. NCBI lineage: Eukaryota > Metazoa > Mollusca > Caudofoveata > Chaetodermatida > Chaetodermatidae > Chaetoderma > Chaetoderma sp. LZ-2023a. Next base: position 72,783,947 of record CM067372.1, on the reverse strand, counting down.
CGTGCGTGCGTGCGTGCGTGCGTGCGTGCGTGCGTGCGTGCGTGCGTGCGTGCGTGCGTGCGTGCGTGCGTGCGTGTGTGTGTGTGTGTGTGTGTATTTGCCTTCTTTGTATGAAGGGAATATGTAATCGGACTCCAGGAGAATGAAAGTTAAATAATTCCATACATGGAGTGACCGGCTCACTCTGGAACTTTCGGGCATGGTCATCCGCCCTCCTGTGATGTCACCAAAAAGTATAAAAGGAGGAAAGCGTGCACTGAAACTTCATCTTCCCTCCAAACTCGACACAAGGGAAGATCAAGCTGTAGGCCATTTTTGTGTCGCAACCCAAATTCTGCTGTTTTTTATTATTATTTTTTCATGTTATAATTGGCCAGGAAAGTATTATGAAGAGATAGGAAGGTTAGGAAAAGTTTAGTTAGGTGCGTGCAGTTCCGCATATTACAATCATGCAGAAGTAGTATGTCGCTTGCAGAAGACTTCGCCTTGTCCGACAGCTTGGAAGATTCGGCACCTGTAAACATCGGCAAGAAATATCCACCTACCTCAACTTCATATGACGGACAGCCATGCAACTGTGCATTTTCCAGAAATTCGGACTTGAAAGTTCACATCAATCACAATCATTTACTTCAGTGGGCATACTGTGTGGACTGCAAGTACTTATATTCTGTCACACGGCACGGTGTAACACATACGTTATCTTTCGAGCATCATGTGTTGGTTGTAATATTAAAGCCTGGTGAGCAAAACGACGATATAGATATCCTCGCACCAGGCTTTGAAAATAGACTTCCAATTGTAGTCTGGGAAGATGGCTAAAACTAAGTGCACAAAATGACGACAACCTAACTTTACACAAGTGGCTTCAGCATCCCCATCCGCAACACAGCCAGCCAGCTTCAGCACTCCAGCAACCATCACCACAACACCGGCAGCACCCGTGAAAGCAACACTGGCAGCACCTACAGCATCGGCCTCGACACCAACTGTAACACCCGCACTGGCAGCACCCGCAGTAACCACACCGGCAGCACTCATCGCCACAACAACATCCGCATCCATGATCGGACAGCCAATCTCGGTAGTGATAACAACCCCTGTGACAATTAATGATTCAGTATTACAGGACATTTCAGACAGTTCTGTATGTCCTTTCAGTTTAGTTATCGACGATGAGATAAGTCTCATTGAAGCCACCATCACCACTTCCACACCGCATGCCAGCACTCCGACATTCACGCACAGCACCATCATCCCAGTAGATCCTGTCATCAGAAAAACTACCACGCCGGACAGACCATACTTAGGGAAACGTCGCCTAGCCCACCAACCCGAGAGCCGAGCGGTACCCAGAACATCCGCAAGTAGACTTATTCAGGCTGTAAAAATTAGGAAAATACCCAGATAACGCAACTTACTGGTCCGATGCTGGGCCGATACTGGGCTGATATTTTAAGTATCGGCCCGGTATCGGCCCAGCATCAGCCCAGTAAGCTGCGCTGTTAGGGTATGCACAGCCACTGGAGCAACACCATCACACAGCATCTCCGCATCATCCAGCAGACCCCAAGAAAGCACCACTACCATCACCACCACCACCACCGTGATGACAGCAACTTCGGAGCCAGCAACCATCAGGACACCACCGATCATCGTCACCACCACCACTAGTGCATCCACCAACTTATCTGCAGCTTCATCAAACCTGAGCACCGAGAACATTATTAACATGGATAACGTAATATCGGCACCAGAAGACCACCTGCCATGACCGTCAAGTACGAGTCGTGAAACTCAAACTCGCTGGGGAAACTTTTCAGCAGACATTTGTGGCCATTATTGCCGTGGATGCAGCAGAATGTGTGACTAGGTGTGCGGAAAATTGAACTATTATATTTTTATTTTTGAAATATTTTTATTTTTAAAATTGAAACCCCGTCCCTTGGCTGACTACGGTCATCCAACACAGCTACGCAAATTATTGCCTAGCTGTATTTCAACAAAATAATTGCTGTGGATTCCTATGTTGTAAACATATGTAATTAATATTACTTCTGCTGTGATATTTCATGTTATTACTGTGTATATTATATATTATATTATACTTTTATATCTTAATTCAGGTAGGTTGGAGCTTGGGCGTTCTCAGCAGAAATTTAGTTATCCGTCACCAGGAGAATGCCCATGCGAGATATAGTTTAGCCAAATCAGGGTAATAAATAATAAAAAGAGCACGCACCGCAAAATGAAAAAAAGAAAAGGCCTGGAGAAATAAATATCAGGCCAAAAATCAAACCCAAAGTATGCCTCCCTTCCAAATTCTTTCGCACCTCTATGTGCTCTTCTCTGATAAACTATGCATCTCTCGTGCCACTACTCCTCTCGGGTACACGCCTACTCGAGAAGTCTATAATTCTCGCCTAGCATGCTCCCGTGCTTTCGATCTGCGATGCCGTATCGTTTGCCACGGGTGTCAAACTAGGAGGGGGTGGTGTAGCGCGGATCGGCCGGATGGGTATAGACTGCCCCAGCTCAGCTGGGTACAGGACGGCCACTCCAGGTACATTCCAAGCACGCTCCATGAGCAGGATAGTGCGCGTGTATAGAGCCATATGAGAGAGGTTTCTGTGAAACTTTTAAGTCCGTGAGATCACGTAGCGTGCATGCGCGCGTCAGAGTTTCCCTGACAACATGTGTCAGCATTGGGAGAGGATGCATACTAGAGTGTACCGAGTCGGTGCACGTAATTTCTTTAAATTACTCCATTTTCGTCGTTCTTGGTACCTATCAGGAGCAGAATGAGACGAAGAATCCAAAACTATTTACCTTGTTAAAATCTGAACAGAAATGGCTGAGTCATCCTAATTTAGCTCATTGAAATTATTTTCAAAATATTACTGGGATGTCCTAAATGCGTGTATGTGCTAAATAAATGGGGAAGATGTCTATGACGTGATAGCGTCCTCGCCCTTTCTATATGCGCGCTGATTGGCTACAGATCGCCCGCTGATTGGCTGGGCGTCCTGACTCTGAATCACGAGTAGTATAAAAGGAGCACAAAACCAAGAATCGAGACCACACTTCGGCAAGAAAGAACAAGTGGTAGGTTGTGTGGCCAGAGCAGTGCTAGACGTGGGCAACTGCTTACTGACCGTGGTTACCCTATAACCGCAGCAGTGCCTCTCGGATTTCACTTCTCATCCTCTGGTCAGCAATTGAACATCTGCATCTAAGTTTTTGTAAGCCCTCGGATGGCCATCTAGGGGCAACTAATTGAATAGAAGACTCCATCACTACCGACACTACCGACACTGCCTTCCTGCAGATGGGCCTCGCAGCCCATATGTAAGCTCTTCAGTTTGTAGAACAGGTTGTGAATCTTGGTGGACAACTCTACAGATCTGCTGAGCCACGCTGAAAAGTGGTATTCAAAGTTCCGCGCAGCATGTCATGTGTTGATTAACTTTTAGGCCACAGTCTGGTGGGACTCTGCCTTGTATGCCGCAAGTGCTATGCAGTGTACCATGGATGGTGTACCCAGAAATGTACGTGCATTGTATAATTACAACTTTTATTGTAGCCATCTATGTATGGGAAACTTTCAAAGTTCCGTTACAGCACGGAACCTTTAGACACTCCGCTTGATTATTGTATTAGTATTATCACTATCTAGTGGACATCCAACTGCAGTCGTTCTTCTTCACCGTTTTTTAGAGTGAGCCGCATCAATAGTTTACCTGCCTATATTTCCCAGCAACTTCAGAATCATGCCATCTCGCGTTCCTCATCTCTAATGCAGCATCTACCATGATTTATTAACTTTTTCCATACCGATGACTAATAGTTTCTTATTTAGCTATTGTATTCATTTATTTCTTTACAGGTACTGATGATTAATAGGTACCGCCCCGGTCGTCTGAGACCGCATTTTAAAATTTATATCTTTTACTGTAAATATTATCCTTATTTTAGTGCTTATGACTAATGAGCACTGCAAGGTCTTATGGCCTGATTGACTCTCAATACTGCGATAGTTAGTTATGTATATGGCAAGCAGCCATCCCAGTAACTTGTTTTGTTTATTTTATATAAAACTCTAGGACCACAGTACGCTAGGCTATACTATACAGCAACATTAATTCCCCATCACTTTTCCCCCAGCATCAATTTTACACTGAGGTCATTGTTCATGTTCACATTACGCGAACCTGACATGTGATCGACTAAACCTGGCTATTTTAGCTCGATTGGATAGGTTTAAAGTAGTTAGGGGCAATCGCTCCATAGGAGTCATTTGTGTAAGCCCCTTTTCCTGAGGTAGCAGATATGTAACACTGCACACTGGTTAGATTGTGTAAAATTGGCCAGTTACCATAGGGCCTCTTATTATATTGAGTGATTGTCTCTTTCTATGCTCTTGTGGAACTGGCGGTCTCCTGCAATCCTGGAATTCGAGTTTCGGGACTGCCGGGCTAGCTGACTCCCGCTGTTTCTACAGAATCCTGGCATTCATACCTTGGAACCTGAAACGCGAGCACCTGCCGCCGGTTCCACAGGCCGATTCAAGACCTCTGTTAGGTGAGTAACCTTTTAGATGTAGCTAAGTTACTACACTCTTCTAGTTGTAAGGCTTATAAATTGTCTGTAATTCCCATCACCACATTGGCATGATCTGACTTGGGAAACTATTGGTGTTTCCGAGCGGTGAAGACCAAAGTGTCGATTTTGCATACACCTCTGTATCTTCAGATACTAGTTAGTATAGATAACCCTGGCAAAGTAGGAAGCACTGCAAAAATAATATTTTTAACCCGGCCAGCAGTGCATCTCTGGGCAGCCTAGAACTCAACCCTAATGACAAGCAAACATTAGTCCCCAGGTCCGGATCTCAAATGATCCTTCCCCGACACACGGGTGATGGATGGGATGCAGATCTCCATCTAACTCTGTACAGTGACTGGGTGCGGTCTTGGAACCCACCACGCCCTCACGGGAAGATCACTGGAGGTGGATATCTGTCTCTCACTCCACACCATAAACTTTTATGCGCTTTTCAAATTGCTTATGTAAATGATGACGTGTCCTAGTGATGTTGTATGTCGTTGCGGTGTGATATGTAACCAGATCGTTATATGATTCTGAAGCTGTCACTCCGTAACATGCTGCCTTTCTGAGGGAGATGCTCTGGAAGGGGACCTTAGGGAAACCGAGCATCTTTGCCAGTTAAGCTCATGTGTCAAAAGATAGGTAGAGATCCCTGCCACTTGTGCCAAAGCTTGGATGTAGAACTAAATGGTAGGCTAGAATTTAGCAGATGGACCGCATAAATAAAGCGGCAAATACCAATGCAGTATCTTGGACCTACATAAGATGACAGCATTTGAATTCTTCAGAAATCATCTGCCCCATCTTCATGTAATACAGCATGCATCACATTAATTATAATTTCACTAGGTTGACTCACATTACACTTAGCATATGTTTGAACAAGAGAGTGGCCCTTTTTGCCAGCTCTCTTACTCCGCTTCGGCGTTGAAGGCACTTCCTGTGACACAGGCCAGCGCGAGGCACTTTCCTCTCGCAACAATAATATTTTTCTCAGTGGTACAATGGTCTACATTAGACTACATAAGTGGCCTCGTTAGGATCTCCCTTGCAGGGATGCCTCATGGATATATATGGATCGGTGAGGTACCTCTAACCAATCCACACAAACAAGACACCAACTGAGTTCTATGTACTGAATATTTTCTCTCGTATACTAGCAAACGAGTACCATTGTTTGTATAGTTGTTTTTAGATTAATTATCATGTCCAGGTTCCTGAATTGAGCTATGGACTGTCATACCGGTGATACGAATAGTTGGGGTAAAACAGTGAGGTTCAATCTCAGCTGGAATGGTCGCACGGCCCCACTGGAATGTTATGGTTCCACCGGCTCTAGAAGTCAGTCTTTGTGCTTTTCAGAGAGTCGTGATACGGGATCCGTTACCCCGAGAACCATAGCTAACCGGCCCTCCCACGCATCCTGTACATGCGGTGCAATGGAGCAGAGCAGTAGGCCGGACCAGCACGTACCCCCATGAGCTACAGTGTACCTTCCCCATGCGACATGCGCTGATGGGTTGAAACTCACGGTGATGTCGTCACCAATTAGTATAAAAGGGGTCTTTCCACCAGCTATTCTTCAGTCAGGACATGGGTCGTCCAGAACAAGGAATGTACATTCTTCTTACCATGTGTTGTTAATCTACACTAACTCAGCGTATTCTGGTTCCTGGTACTCATCTCCGGGGGCCACGGCGACCTCACTACACTGTAACAAATAAGTTAAGAGAAGATTCCCCATCCATCAATTCCAGAGGGGCCTTCTAGACGGCATGACCTTTTGGCCATTTACCATCAGAAACCATCATGTAAGGCTATTTGCTACCTCTGATAGCTCGCCAAATCTGCCATACCACATCTAAAAGGTGGCAAGCAGGAACATACACGTATTTAGTGCTTCCTCATGAGACTTTTCGAACCTCAGTCCAGACATCGGAGATTGCTTTGAACACCGTTAAGAGCTAAGTGGTGTTGATCGTCTTGTGCCATATTTACTATAAACTTAGTCTCCTTATCAATAGAGGCATCTTCACATAGCACCAAGTTTCATGTGCATCATCCAGTATGGCAAATTGTGCTATTTTCCTATGTTTATTTTGTGCCAATGACTATGAAGCAGCAATGTGTCTTCTACACCATTCCTGAGATTGTGCCGACTAAGTAATGGGCAATGTGCGCTGATGACTAACAGGCACCCACTAAGAATCGAGCCAACTCACACTGATGACTAACAGGCATGTCAACTACTGTGTCATTTAGAACATTGTGCTGATGACTAATAGGCGCTTATTATTAATGTAACATAGTTATTTTCTTTTTCTATCGTGTTGATTACAAGTAGGCACCGTAGGTCAGCTTGACATTATTAAACTGTATTAATGCATGTATATGGCGAGCTCCGTTGTAGTTCATTGTATATTTTCCCGTCATATTACTTTTCTTAAGTAGTTATATATATTTTCTAAAAGTGTGCATATGTCAAACATATACTGATAGCTTCATTAATACGTACACTTAACTTTCTATAGTACATCAACACATTCACGTTAGAGTCGTCTCTCGTGCTAATATGGCCCGGGATACAGTGACTAAACATTACTAATATAAAGCTAAGATATTTTGTTAGGATAGAGTAGCCAGGGACAACCACTCAAATGAAGGAGTGCTGTTTTATTGTAAAGCCCCTTTCCCACCGATGCTGCTACGCTACATATGCACGCCGGAATTACATAATTGGCCATCAACCTAAGGCCTCCTAAATTACTTTTGGAGCAGCTGTCTCTTCTACGACTCTCTGGCCTTTTGGCCCACTAATTGTCTTGTAGTCTCCTCCACCGTTTTGGTTAGCGCCGACCCAGGATATCGCAGATCTTTCCTGATGGTGAGAATCGAAATGGCGATGCTCCACTCACTTCCCTTGTACCCTCACTGGTACCATTAGATAGTCCTTTAGCCAAAGTAGAAATCACTGCGCAAACATAATTATAGTAGGTACGGCCTAGCAGTGACTCTTAGGGCATGTTTATTTAACCCTTAAGTAGGTGAATGTTAGGTCCGAGGGAACGAGTCTCATACGGTTCGTTCTTGACACACTCACCGATGGATAAAGACGTAGATCGCCCACTCACTCTAGGGTGACTAAGAGAAGCCAATCTGCTCTCCACACCTTCCAGGCAAGTCACCATAGTCGGCCATCTACTTCTTCCTCCCCGCCATAAATAGATACATGGTTTTTAATGCTTTTATAATGTTGACTTGTCCTTGTCTTGTTATTTGTGGTTGTGCTGCGATGTGGGGACGAGTCGCTCTTCGATTCTGAACCCATCACCAGGAAACATGTATGTGCCATTGGCCTGAGTAGTCTAGTGGGTACGTGCCAAGAAAGGCTACCTGGGCTCATCCGCCAGGAAGGCAACCTGTTATCAAAAACTAGTAGGTCTAGGCCATTAGCGGCATAATCCCCTATGTGTCTGGACCTAATAACTAAAGGTTAGCCTAGCTCCTCTAGTAGGCCCGCCCAAATAAAGCGGTAACAACTAAACAAGCGAATAATATATGAGATGGCAGTGTCGAATTTTTGGGAAGTCGGCATACCGCCTCCACGTAATTCAACAAAAGTTCTTTTATATGAATAACTACACTAGGATAATTCATCACCTCTCTCAAGCATTGGTTAGAATGGGAGAGTGGCTTATGGCCATATCTCCACCTACTCTATGGTGTGGTAGAAGTTTTCCTGTGATGGAGGCCGGCGTGAAGCACTTTCCTCTCACCCCAATTTATTGGCCCGCTTGAGGCATTGGTTTATAGTAAACTAGCAACCTTGTAAGGACACTCCTTTGCAAGAATACCTTCCATATATATAGTGTATTCAGCTTTTATTAAAGATCAGTATCGACTTACTGATTCTACAGAGCATTTAAATTGTAGGACGCTACATTACACAGGTTGCACCAATAGCCGAGATGACACAGTAGTGTTCACTGTAGGTGGCAATGGTCACCCGGCCTCACTGGAACGGGAACGTTCCACTGACCCGAGAGGTCAGTCTTTGTGGTCACCAGTTGCCCGCAGTCTCCCGTCACCATCCCCGAGGCTAGCCAACCAGCATCGTCGGGCTAGCGCATCACTATGTATGAGTCAGATTCTGAAGAGGAACTTATGGAACAACGCGGCGCGCCCAGAGCTACAAGTGGTGCCCGATGTTAGGCTCGATGTAGCGAACCCTTACCCAACATGACTCTCAGCTATTCCAACCACCGTTTTATTTTAATCAATACTACCCCAAACATCACGAGGACACTGGAGAGCTCCTAGGGCTGTAACAAGTAATTCTCAACACATACACATCCCACGTGCGTGATCACCTGCACCACAACGACACCAATATTTGCCGATCGGCGAGGAGGTATTCTTAAATGCCTCGGAAGTGTATATGTCGTTTATTACATTATCGGACTACGTGATCGGCATAAGACATCAATGCCAGATTATGTACACTGACCAAGAAGTCCCCCATGGGGAAATATCAACCTACACGCCCACTGTGCCCAGTGAATCACCACATGATCAGCGGCCTTATGTGCAAAGTAATACACATAGTCCCACATCTCCCCCACTATAATCTTCATCACACCTGCTACAGCGTATCTCACCATCACTGCGGTATGATACATGGAACATGGAGCAACCTCACCCACACATCACCAGAACACATGCACCAATACACACCACTTATCGACCAGGCTCATCCCTTGGACCACCGCCATATGAGGAACGTCCAATACAACGCCCTACAGAACAGCCTAGGCAGATGAGTACCCAGATACCTTGCCAGCAAAAACGCATACACCGACCCATACCTGTGCGAAATCTCCTGGAGTCAGCTGTCCCTTCACACTTCCCTGGACAATGATGCCCACAGGAACACACACATCGCGAATCACCAATATGGCATCATCTACGGATTCCACAAGACATTCGCTGTGATAGGTCATACAGTCCAACACACCATCATCCAACACATAGACGTTATTCACCACCTCCTTCAGCATTTACACCCATCCCTTCCACCGTACCACCCGGATTTGCACCTATAGCACCATATCATGGCACCTGCCAAGTCATCCTTCTGCCAGAATTCAGTGGGGAAGGTGACTGGGACAATTATAGGTGCCAGTTTGAAATAATCAGTAGGATCAACCGATGGACAGATCAACAAATGGGTGAATATCTGGCTGCCAAATTGTCGGGCAAGGCATTGCAGGTCTTGGCCGACTTGGGGTTAAAAACAACAGCTACTTACACAACACTTGAGAATGTCCTGTCAGAACGATTCTGTGACATGGCTCTTGGAGAAACTAGTTGGCTCCAGTTGAAGAACATATGGCGCCGACCTAATGAAACCCTCCCTGAGCTCTCTAGTTGTATTCGGCATTTAGTCACCCAGGTATATCCCAAAAGTCTCCCATTTACATCTGGATACTTTTATTGACACCCTAAGCAGAGAACCTGCACTTAAGGAAAAGCTCTTCATGATTGAGCACGGCAGCTTGCAGATTTTAACAGCAAATCCAGTTAGAGTCGAAAGAGAGAAGACTGTGCGACGTCAAAACCACCTGGTAGATTAGGTAATACAAAGCAACACCCAAACAATAACCCACACTTCACCTCCCTCAGCTACACCTACTGAGGTACTCCAGCACCAAGAACCACCCCCACCCGATCAAAACCTACTAAATCAGACACAACGAGGCAGAGGTCGGGGCCAATCTCATCAATGGGGGGGGGGCAACAATAACGGCCCTGAACAAAACAACAATAATAACGGCCAAAGCAAAAAGACGATTGCAATGTTGGAGGAGATAGCCAATCAAATGGCTTCTCTAACCAATTTGTTTACCACATTGTCCACCACTGTAGGCGCCCAAAATACAGCACACACCACACCACACCACACCCGGATGATTGTTTTGAGTGTGGACAAACTGGCCATTGGAGGGAACGTTACCCAAATCAGCATCCCTCCAATACAACAGTACCTGGTAGTACCACGCCGCAACCAGAGCCATGTTAAACTAACACGGGCACTGAAAGAGGAGTCAATTCAGCACCCATCCACTCATCCCGGCTCAACAACGGCCACCGATCAGCAGCACCGTACAACTGGCGCCATCCCAAGAACAATAGTACCTGCAAAACTACACACATCAAAACACAGTCCCTTCTTTCTTATGTAAAACGGCAGTGGTACACGCAACAGCCTCCACTGAACCCACGTTTATACTGGTACCATGCCCAACCATTATGACACCAAACACATAGTGTCCTCTAGTGGTCTGCAATACTAATCTTCCCTCCACCTACACCTACTAGAGATACTCCATCGGCTAAGTGGCGAATAAACAACATAGACACAAAGATAGGTGATAGGTTAGGCGGTGCTTCTTCTGTGCTTCCAAGCAGCATAGGATGATGCACTGTCCTAAATGGGCAGCTCAGTTACGACTATGTAACAGTGCCACCAATCGTCTCGTACCTGCCACAAATCAAAAGTCACCCCTCAGTTCACCGACACCAACCATTAACACCATTGCTACCACCAACTTTGTCTTCGCCTAAGTAAAACAAGCAGCAGCGTTGACAAGTTGTCCCCTTCCTCACTCAGCCAAATATTACATTAACGGAGGCGATAGCCAAACAGGTCATCTACATAGAGGACCCCACCACCGTAGAGGAAGATAACCAGGGAATTAAACTGGAAACGATTCCTCGTACACAGCATAAAGTTATCTACAAGTGTGCTTGTCTATTCGGCGGTATCTCCACCAGTGCCACTGTAGACACTTGAGCCTCCATCACAGTATTTAACAAGCACTTATATGATAGCATGCCACCTCATGGAGAGCCACCCCTTAAACCTACAAACATATTTTTGCAAACAGCCACTGGTGCTAATTTCCCAGTGGCTGGAATAGTAAACATCGTAATACAGATAGATGAGACGCAATTCATACAGCGAGTTGTCATTGCCTCTATCCAAAACGATGCCCTCTTAGGTACTGACTTTCTCAGTGCCTGCAAAGCCGTAATTCACTGCAGACAACAGGAATTAGACACAGCCGCCGTATACGCTTAGAACCGGAATCATCAATGAATGATACTTGTGCATTGATATTGGCCTCTACAGCCACAGTTGAGCTGTGTCAGGAAGAAATTCTTTGGGCCACCGCACCACAGCTAGGAAAATATACACACACATGGCAATGTTGGAACCTGACCCTGAATAGATGTTAGCCTCTCAATGTGCCAGTCCATGAATGTTAGTAGATACCAGCAATAAGAATTAAATACCTTTCCGGGTAGTCAATGGCACAGCCAACCCTATAACATTTGCACCTGTCATTTGCGTGGCCATTTGGTGGATGTGATCTCAGTGGAAACACACACCAACATATCTACACCTACAATCACATCTGATGAAAGTTTGCCAGAATATATACATGACTTATATTTGCATCCCACAATTGGATTAACGGCAACACACAAACATGACATATGGTGACTACTATATAAATATTGGGATAGTGGCTCATCGGGTGAGATGGACCTGGGAGAAACTCACCTAGTATGGTACTCCATCAACGCAGGGAATAATCGACCAGTACGCCAACCAGTACAGTGTGTCCCCATCCCCAAAGAAGCAGAAGCACACCAACAAATAAACGACATGCTGCGAGCAGTTGTCATTGAACCCTCTGTATCCCCATGGGCCAGCCCCATAGTCCTCACAGGTAAAAAGGATGCGTCATTATGATTTTGCATTAACTACCGTCGCCTTAATCATCTGTGCATGAAAGCCATGTATCCCTTACCATGGATCGATCAAACTCTGGATTCCTTGGCCAAAGTCAAATGGTTCTGCACCCTAGACCTTGCGAGTGGTTATCGGCAGGTGGCCATTGAGGAGGCCAATCTAGCAAAGACAGCACTTGTCTGCAGAGATGGCCTCTTTCAGTTCAGGAAAATGCTGTATGACTTGTGCCCCATGAACCTTTGAATGTCAGATTGAGCAGGTCTTAACCACGTTACAATAGGAGATCTGCTTGTGTTATATAGACGACGTAATCATCTTTGGCTCTGTGTTTGAGAAAACCTTATCAAATTTAGATATGGTGCTGATGCATTTTAAAACCACCAATCTCAAGCTCAAACCAAAGTGTCACTTCTTTAGGTGAAATGTTGAATTCCTGGCCCATGTAATATCTGCTGATGGAGTGGCTACTCAACACGAAAAGACACGCGCCATAGCTGAATGGAAGACTCCAGCTTCAGCAACTAACACCCAGAGCTTCTTCGGCCTATGCCAGTACTATCAGCGATATATCCATCACTTCAGTGAAATTGCCTCACCGTTATTTCAAATCACCGAAAAGGATAAACTTTAAACTAAATTTGTGTGGATGAGTGAATGCAAGGTGTCCATCAAGGCACTGAAGGCATGATTAACGACTGGCCCAGTTCTTGCTCATCCAAATACCAGCCTCGATTTCATCCTAGACACGGACGCCCCTGCCTTTGCAATTGCCGCCATGCTATCCCAAGTCACAGAAGATGGGAACAGAGCAGGTACTGGGCTATGGTTCTCATTCTCTGAATAAAACAGAGAAATGACACAGGACCACCAAGAGAGAACTTTTTTTGTATGGGTGCCCATTTACACTCAATACACTACGCTGGCTCCGGAACCTGAAGAACCCTGATGGCGACGTGGCAGGAATCCCTGCAGGCCTATAACTTCACGGACGTTCATTGACACAGCAAATTGCATGGAAATGCTGATACCTTGAGTAGAATTGGACTCGATGGCGAACCTGACGTAGCCACAACCGTTGTACACGACATACAGCCAATTCCCACCTTCCCAGAACTATGTTGCGAGGTCTGGAATGTGGCCAACCTCACTCAATAACAGGCAACAGACACGCAAGCACAAAATATATACACATGGATCCAGGAGGGTTATGCCCTCCCAATGAATCTATCAGTCCCTTGTCCACTATGGCCAAATAGTATTATCAATGATATGCCTAATGTCATGTGCACAATGACGTTCTTTATATGAACAATTGCATAAACATTCCTGAGTATTTCCAAGTCATGATTTTAGAACAATTACATGACAACGCTGGGCAATTAGCCATAGAGAGGACCACTGAACATCTCACGAACAGATTCCATTGGATCAACATACGCGATAGTGTGAAGGCATGGGTGGCCAAATGCATGCCCTGCCAATGACGTGATGTTAGCCAAAAACACTCCACACTATTACAAACAAAAATAGTTGGTGTGCTATAAGAGCGAGTGGCTATCGATGTGCTCGGATCCTTAAACACGATGGATGAGGGTAACAAATACATACTCGTACTTCAAGATTACTTTACAAAGTGGGTGGAAGCATTCGCTTTGCCGGACCAAGAGGCAGCCACAGTGGCCAATGTCCTTGCCAGCAAAGTATTCTGCTGTTTCAGCATGGCCTGCGAGTTACATTCCAACCAAAGTAGTAATTATGAGAGTCATTTGATCGCCGAGCTCTGCAAATTGTTTCACATAGTCAATGCATGCACGACACCCTCCCATCCGCACAGTGGCGGGATAGTAGAGGTTTAATAGAACACTGCCAGTCATGCTGACGAAGGAAATGCAACTTGATTGTCATGATTGGGATCTGCATCTCCCTTATGTGCTCATGGCATACCAAACTTTGGTTCATACCAGCACGGGTTATGATCCTGCTAGGTTAATGTTAGTCTACGAGTTAGCCTTACCATTGGATTTAGCCATGCCTAGATTCGCTGGAAAAATGAAATTCCCGTCTCTCTACGTGGAACTCATGCATCAAACGATAGAACAGGCACATGAGCTCATCCCTTTCTACTGTACATCAGCACCAGAAAACCTGGCATGATCGCTGTGTACATGGAAACCTCTATGAGGCCGGGAAAATGGTTTACGTTCATGATACCAGATGCTCTGTAAATGTACCTGGTAAACTGAGTTACCAGTGGAAAGGTAAATACAGGTAAAGACAGGTCGATACATGACAGGATTATTGAAGGTTCCGCAGTTGTACTTTCAAGTATGGGAATCAGTTTACCAATAAAAATTCTAGTAGACATAATTGGATATCCTCCTAAAAGAAAAGCGACATAGCTGACTTTACTAACTCCTCGCCATGGAGGTAATATGTGGTAGTGGGTAAGAAGTCGGATGTAACTTACCTGATCCATGCCTCGGGTGGCCTGACCTCTGTCATCCACTTCGATCAGCTTAAACCATGTGTTGGTGAGGATTCAGAGCCTGAGCTCGGACTGGATGATACGCACAACACCGGTATCCAGACCGATGTCTCTATGGAGACAAGCAGTCCCGACATTAACCCAGTGTGCCACAACATGGCTAATGATGGGGACGATGACAAGCTACGTGCTCACCCTCTCCCTCCTCAGATCGGGTCTACTAGGTCTGGTAAGCTGTATCTGAAGACCCTTTCATTTGTATTGTCCAAGGAGAAGGGTGGAAATGTTGTTCCATCTTCCTCTTCCTATTCCCAGCCACTTCATGCTATGCCCCAGATTATCGAGTTGCTGAAGGCTGAAACAGATGCAACCCTCAGCAGTTCTGTTTCCAGCAATGTGGCACATATAATAGCCAGATGAAAATTGTGTTGCTTGAATAAAATAGTATGGTACCTGCCATTATATGTTTATTCCCATGTGGGCGATTCATCATCAACAGCTATAAAGTCCCTGTGTAAATAATACAGCTATAAATCAGATTTTATACATCATTGCAAGCCATGCAGATTTACACCTGTCTTCGAGCAGTGGCCATTGAAGATGATTCAGCATGTTGCTTACACTCGATCTGTTGTGAAATCTGCTGAGTATATTCTAGAGTGGGTCGGATTAGAGTTTTGTAGGCATTCGTTTTGATGCTTGTTGATGCTATATTGAGATTTCTCCTTAGGAAACTAAGTTTCATGTTGGCTTTGTTGCAGATGTTTCTGATGTGTTCTCCACGACCCCCGCACTCCATGCTAGCGAGCCACCCATTCCAGCACCATACAGGAAGCCCAAAGCAGAGACACACCTGCACACATAGAGGAAGCTCAAAGCAGAGACATACCTGGACAAGAAACTCACAAATGAGGAGGTGTATTACAAATCTAGCAAAACATCATCGTTCGATAGCATCATCCATATTGATACTGTCGATCATTAACAGATGATCTAAATACTGTCTTAGTTCTGCCATTGCCATTGCTGTCAGTGGATAGCGTCTAACCCCTAATTCGGTGCCTGGTGGAGTTTTTCAGGCGAGTGACTTATTTACTACTATTGCTAATGATAGGTCAGGAGAAGCTCTCCAGAACTCAAGCAATTTATTTGCATAGTCGCCCAGGTCATGTAATGATCTTGCTACTTTTTTTCCCGCCGTGCCGCACATCCTACACCATGCATGTAACTCCATAGCACTTCGGGGTACCCCATGATTGAGTTTCAAATTCAGTTAGCTTGATTACCTATACAGTTCGTTTCTCTATAGGGCATCACCTGGTGGTAGGGCACATGAACATCTATAATTCCGTATTAGAGAAATGACTTCCTAGGTATATCTTGCAATATATTTTATGAGCTATTTTATGAGACATCTTATGAAACATTTTATGAAACAACATAGCCACAATATGGCTATCCTCTGGGTTGAAGATAGTATTTACCGCTTTTCAAAAAGCTGCATAATCAGGTCTTCATGTTTTACAAATCGACTGGGCCCAAATTCGAGGTGGGAAACATAACGTTAAGTATGCGAGTGTGTTTATCGTGATAGATGGACATCGTTATCCATTACTTTACCGTTTTGAGGCAGAGAAGCATTTAGGCCACTGAACAGCATCCCATGGTCGGAATTCCTCTCCTCAACTTCAAGTTCAGAAATATCCAACCTTAGAGTATGAAGGGGTTGTTAAGCCTGATGAGAAACCCATTAATCTATACACATTGTTTAACTATATAAACAAAGCTTTCTCTGATGAGGTCCATCGGATGATCCATGAAAAACGTATTGGAATCATTAACACAGCAATTACAATGCCTAACTTGAGAGTAGTCAACATGACTCAGGATCGAATCTCAGATAAAGCATTCGTGAATGGTGGGGCATTGCTAGGTAACCCTATGGTCCACGTACATCATAAATTTGATGAAGCTGGAAAGCCGATAGGTAAATACTTTGATAAATCCAACAATAATGAGGAGATATCTGTGACTGATGAGAATATACATCTAGTCTGCACGTCCAGGTCGATACATGACAGGATTATTGAAGGTTCCGCAGTTGTACTTTCAAGTATGGGAATCAGTTTACCAATGAAAATTCTAGTAGACATAATTGGATATCCTCATAAAAGAAAAGCGACATAGCTGACTTTACTAACTCCTCGCCATGGAGGTAAATTCGTTCAGCCAAGCCCCAGAGAAGATTGTCAGAGGGCGCATGACCTCCTCTTCACACTTAAATTTATTCAAAGATTATTCATTCCAAATGTCCATTTGCAGACCAAGAAAAGACTATCTTGGAAAATTTACCAATTGAATGACTAGCTCGGTTATCACCTGGTGGTTGCTCCCACCGCGTTCTGTTCTGAAACTCCTAGTTTATAACTACTTAGTTTTTTATGATTTATTATTTTATAAGCCAAGTGCATACTGTCAGCTATCTAATTTATTTGTCAAGATATAGGTAGCAAACAAAGAAACTATAAAGCTCCCGGACCCACCTGTTCAGGAGAACCCCACACTATCACCGGCTAGCCGGCCTCTCTCTCTCTCTCTCTCTCTCTCTCTCTCTCTTCTTTCCAGGGGTTTTTATGTGGGCTTGTGCCTTGACCCCGCACTGGGGGGCCCCCTCGGTGCTCCTACATTTTGTTTTCTGTCAGTGCAGTCCTACACTAGTGCATGCCTTTGAATTTGTTTCAAACGCAGTACCATCTAGCTGAGGTCTTTTGAGAGATTTGAAGCATGTTTTTTTAATTATAATTCAGCACTGTTATGAACTGAGCCAACGGGGAACCGAACTAGCCTACAAATAATGATATTTATCTTTTATGAATTGTTGTGCAATAATAGCAAACAGATCAATCAGACTGATAACACACTGATAACTACATTTTGAAATTATTGACAACAGTCTACAGCAACACCCCGATAACTACATTTTGAAATTATTGACAACAGTCTACAGCAACACACTGATAACTACATTTTGAAATTATTGGCAACAGTCTACACCAACACACTGATAACTATTTTTTTAAATTATTGACAGTCTATAATATGTATATATGTATATATGTATCCTGGCGTTACTGATGGCAATCTGTAGGTATATATTCCCTCTGCTCTGGGAAACCAGTGTGAATTTGTGAATAATGCATGCATAGCCGAGATAGCGAATGTGTTGTTTTGTTTATGTCGAATTACACTTTAAAATCACTGGTTCAAATCTTGCTATGTATTAATTGTGAAATATTACTCCCAATCACATAAAAATTACACACACTACAGTTCTTACCGATTTAATACTATCGTCATAAAACACCTACAAACGCCAATACTATTACAAAGGATATAGTCCTAGCCGATGTGTAGATTTTTTCCTTAGGATATTTATATCATAGATAACACATAACAGGGTATCAGCTATATCTAGGTAATTTTTTTTTATTAATGCATACATAGCTGAGATAGCAAATGTGTTTTATTATATGTTGAATTATACTTAAAATTGCTGGTTCAAATCTCGCTATGTATTATTAGTAAATGTTATTGAGAGTAAGAGATGATGATGATGATGATGATGATGATTGATGATGATGATTGATGATGATTGATGATGGTGATGATTATGATGATGATGATGATGATGATGAAGATGATTGATGATGGTTGATGATGATGATGATGATTTATGATGATATGATGATGATTGATGATGATGATTGATTATTATGATGATGATGATGATGATGATGATGATGATGATGATGATTGATGATGATTAATGATAATGATTGATGATGATTGATGATGGTGATTGATGATGATTGATGATGATGATATGATGACGATTGATGATGGTGTGCTGATGATGACTGATGATGATTGATGATGATGATTGATGATGATGATTGATGATGATATGATGATGACTGATGATGATGATTGATGATGCTGATGATGATAGACATAATGTTGGATCACAAATACATGCCACGCCTCATGTCTCCCTATAAACAAACTAATCAAACAAACACGTAGTCACGACCGGTGTCACATCGGCATGAGGGGATTATTCACAGGCCCTTCCAGCTGCCCTGGTAACACTCGCTTGACAGAATGCTAAAGTGCCTACTATCTGCACCATGGCAGACTCTAGCATGTTCACAGGTGACACAGAGAATCTGGTGTTGTAGCAGGAACCGTGGGAGCAGACAACCCTGCCCTACCCTTTCTACACCATAGAAGTGCAGGTAGACTCAATTTCCTCACGTGGGTGAAATCGGTCATAGATATTTTTCCGCAGATGGTCGCGGAAAGGATTGTACTGGGGCTCATCTTGGAAGTGGGCCCACTTGGCATCTAACATCATGGCTGTCTGTGAGGCAACCAGCACAGGTATGAGCAGTAAAATAATCTGCATCCTATATATGGAGGGTTAAACCAAACAAGGTGAACCCCTCGAGAAATATCTGTGTCATATCGAGGCCTGTGCCATCCTTGATGCCGATCTTCGTCCCATCTGAGGTGGGTCTTAGTTGCTTCACTTTACCACCAGTTAGAAGCTGCAGTTCTATCACAATGGTGTTGTTTGCGGACTTGTGAGCCTGATAGACTCGAGCAGTTTCACTGAGCCCTTCGCCTTTGAGGAGTGCGACACACCCTCAACTTGTAAGACACCCTCCTGAATATTGATAGCTTCCTCTGGTCTATCAAAGGGGTGACGCAGCAGGAGCTTTCCTCTAGTGACCCCAATCCTATGATCCACTGCAACTAGAGTTGTGCCCTGTCCTATATAGGTCAGGAAAGATGTCCCCCAGTTAAAAAGCTTCCGGACCATGCCATCCTTCTTCACAATGGTGGAGAGTGGGTTGACCTCCAGGTAAATAACCGCTGGAGGTCTATATAGTGGTGTCTATGCTCGGCACTTACCACCAGGTCCAATGTGATACCACACCGCATTCTTTTCGAAGACTACCTGCAGCTGTTTTGCCAGGGTCAACACCACACCATAATGTGACATCGGTGGGGCATGCTTCACACTCGGCTCTAAAACATGAAAGCTGAGATCAGCGTCCAAATTGTTAAAATCCTCAACCTTGTCTGGTGCCTATTCTATCAGGGGTCGAGAATTCAGTTCAGTATCGCATAGAATGGGTTCTCTTCAAGGTAGCTCAGCGTTCCACCATGTATGTACACACCAATGTGTTACATCCGCCACCGGGAAGTACTTACCACTACCACAGCTCACTGACTGAAGTAGGGTTAGATGTGATAGAATATCTGCCAGGTGCCATCAGCAAACTGTGGGAAGCGATCAGCCCCAACATGTTCACCCACATAAATCACCTGTTTGACAGCTCAACCATTAGTCTATGTGCCAGCATGGATGGTCTGTCGGATTCCCAATTAGAGTTTTACGCTGCTGCTACTTGATGATCATCATGATGATGATGGCAATATCATATCAGACCTACCAAGCATTTGCTGAATTGTGGGAAAAGGCAATAGAGGACCCACACACCTCCGGGATGGCAGATATAGTGGTACAGGAAATGCATTGTCGACAATAACCCGAGTGACTACAGCGGGTGAGCTGGTATGAATAGAACGCCAGAGAGGCAAGGAGACAAAGGGACTACAACTCTGTCCAAGAATATAAGAGCCTTATCCGGCAGGAGGGAATCGTAGGGCCAAACTTGTATGATTACTTGGATGGCAAGTGTGATGAGTCTGTAGAAGTTTTGCAGTTGGAAGAGGAGAGGGTGCAGAAATATAAATCCAAGAAATTCCACAAATGGCGGGCATACTATCAGAGTGGCAAGGTGAAGTTCCAGATGTCACGGCTGTGAAAGCAACTGGCCCCTGACATTATTCCGGATGAGGGGTGTTTGAGGGAGGTATGTCTCTACACCAACAAGCTAGTTCGGTTCACCAGGCTTTCCAAGATGAATCCCACAATGACTCATCAGCAGATCCTACAGGTGATGCAGAGCTAGCTCACATTTAAGAACTAGGTATACCATGGCCAAATTGGAGTGGCAAAAGCAGCCTGAACTATATCCCACATTAGCCCCTGAGGAGGGTGGTACCGTACACAGCTGGCGACTCCGGCAGTTTGACACCATCAGACAGAATCTTGTTCATGAGACAGAAAAGTACAGCAGAACATATATTGAAGCTCCAAACCCTGTACCACACAGAGAAACCCAAAGTGCGCCAGCAATACCTCAAATGATCCAATGGGCGGTTGGACATGGAGGAGTTGAAAACGAGATGCTGCGGTGGGGCCGCATTGAAGATCTCTATGGTGTCAAATACTATGTTGCATCCGAGGCTGGAACAGTGGCTTTAAGATGACTACTATAGATGGCCATTCCGACAAACCTCACAACAATCAACCAGAGCCAACCGCCCCTCCTGGGTATTCTGGACCTGCTCGACACATGGTCTACTGGATGACATACAGGACCTAACACCTATTTCGATCACAGTCGATGGGCTGTCCTGCATCAGATTCTCCATCAATCCACGACCAATCACCAACCTTGCAATCACCATCAAGGATGGGAAGAAAGCTCATACCTGGATGGCAGGCCCGAATCTCTTGTTCAGGAACCAACAGCTGAATTTTGCCGTGTGGTGTGCCACAGCAGGATGCGGCATTAGCGTGGGTTTGCTGCACTCCTATTCTGGTACCACCAAAGCTGTGCTCATTGCCAGTTGCCTCAGATTCCATGTGTGTACTACATGGTGGGACGAATCCTGCATGAGCTGGGTGCAAGCCTGCCTGATACGAATGATTTCGAACCGCAGACTGCGGGAACCGCGATCACAATTAGCTACAGCCTTTCAGCAGCCAGTAGACTCCAGCAAGAGTTCAACACCCACTCAGACTATCGTTTCCACAGGGGAGACAACAGCGATCTAGGCGTTATGTATGGCGACCCGAGACGAGACTACTCAGGCTTCCCATATCAAACACCCCAAAAATTTGGCTGTCAGAAGACAGCGATGTTCTCGTTCGATCCAGTCTCAGAGCTTAGGGCACTGGTGCAGAATATGCATATCACCGGAATCAGACAGGACCATGCAGAGGCGTGGAAATACTTTGTCCCACACACAACTTCAGGGCTCACACCAGCAGGGATCATTCGAATCAACCAGTCCCTAGAAGCATTATGTTATTGTCTCCTGACAGCCCAGACCAAGCTGCACCACTCCATAGATGGGGTGAGTGGAAAAGAGGTGCAGGCCATGTTCAGCAGTCTTGTTGAGGACATGATTATTGTGCAGATCCCAGTAGCCTCATTGCCAAGTTCGAGCAAGCCTTACAGAAGGCCCGTCGTAAGCTCGACTTCACTATATCGCCACACCTATGACTTATTTCGAGCAATATGATCGTGAATGTTGAGGATCTGAAAATTAGGGGCCACAATAACATGATAGTCAAGGCGAATTCTCCAGGTGTGCACTTTTGGTTTAACACTGATATCAACTAGTCTGCATATGTCGTCCCGACGCCCATGACACCTAGGTCCCTGTGTTCTCCTACGAGGGTCAGTGCTACCGTCATTCTAACTATCATTCCGACTGTGATTCCAACTGCTGAAACAGTGCTGGATGACAAACAGCGACCCGTGCTGACACCCACCACACAGGCCCGCAGTGCTAGCACTGCTAGCAGGACGATATCCCTACGAGTGGTGTCAGGTCCAGCTATTGCTGTGCTCGTCACCAGTCTTCTCCACCGCTAGTAGGTCCTGCTTGTAGAGCATGAGAGCATCCTCTATGGCTCGTTGATGTGCTCAACAGCCTCCTTATGGCCGAAGCCAACCCCTCCTCTCTACCTTCGGTGTGACCAGTGGCATGCCCAGCCTCATGGCCCTCAGTCACATGTGTACCGATCTCCTCTCAGAAGTAATCTATGGCCCCAACCTGTATATCATCCAACATCCAGTGTTCATCATTAGTATGGATATCGAATACTCCATCCCACTTCCCTACCATTAGGAGATCTTTGAAATCAACCCTAGCCTTCTGGAGAGCTAGAATTACAGGATTCTTAGTGGGTGTCCTGGGGAGACCTAGTGACCTGCCCTGGACACTGTCAAGCCTCTGATAGAGCATCGAGTCAATAATTCCTTCATACTACATGGCAGTGTTGTCTCCTCTATGGCAGTCAGTATCTCCGCATCAGACGGAGGTGGGACCTTGGCTCACTCGTGGATAATGTTGATGTCACAAAGTAGTCATCGGACCCTGTCAATCGGCAGCTGTACTATTTTTTTCTTGGAGGCAGTGTGGCCACCAACTGGTTTCTTCTGCCCTCCAAAGATGATCTGCTGGAGAACTTTACCAAACATCACCATTTAAAACCTGTATATAGAGACGTTAAACATGCGGCAGTATGTACAGCATCCAGATGGGCAGTTGAACCCATAGCCTCACACCACACTGACCCTCGGAAGGACTGTCTGATAGTCAATCGACCTAGTATCCATGATGCGAACCCTTTATCCACAGCGGGGAAGTTCATCGACTTCACCCTTTTGGGACAGATCCATGAGATTAGGACCATGACGCTCAAGTTCAAGCATAAGAGCACAGCGGTGAAGGAGGTAGAGCTCCAGCAGGTGGTGAGTAGGTGGGAGATTATGCAGAGGAACAACACCCTGGACACCACCTATGTGAACGATGAGTACCGGGTCCTGGCTCCACTGGCTCATGGACCTTCCTATTACGCGAAGGGGAAAGGATACTATGCTGTCAGATGTAATGAACGCTTCACAGAATTCGACTTACAACCAGACATAGAAATATCTGTCGCAGTGCCACTCTTCTCTCTCCTCGAGAACATACACGTGAACCTGGCCTTGATGCAGGACAAGCTGTTCCTCCAGGTGCACACTGAACATCTTCCAGATGTAATGATGACCTCTCCACGACTTCAGGCCTGGCATGATGAGAACGACCAGGAACTAAAACGTGTGGGCTTTAGACAACGAATCCTCCATGTAGAGTGAGAGCATCAGCAGGTCCAGGCCATGGCTAACCAGCGTCTAGAGTTGACATTGCAATGAGGTGCCTCAGATTGCGTTGCTGTAGCAGTCTTGGCTCAGAAGGGAGGGTTGGTCCAGGAGGTGGGGGAGCTAGACGACTTCAAATTTGTGGTGGCTGGGACCAACGTTCTCAGTGAGGTGCGTGATCTGGCTGATTGCTGTCTCTATCAACAGCAAACGAAGTCGCATGATTTACTCTGCCTGACCAGTGGTCATGAGGATCTCGAGTCTGTGCTCGAAGGTCAATACCACCTCGGAGGACGGGACATCCCACCTAACCATGGCAACCAGCTCAGCTTTCATATTGGGAACCTGTTTGGAGAGCGAGGGGGCACTCGCCTGGTCGGGGTAACAGTGCTGTACTTTGGATATGCAAAGGTTAGTGTATCACACACCACTAGTATCCAGCTTGAATGCGCATGGAGCATAACTCCACCAGCTACCACCGCTGCTACAGCAGCCACTACTAGTATGGCCTCGGCCGCTTTCTGACCTCCTGATGCCTCATAGTCGAGCGTCAGCTCAGAGAGCTTTACAACCTTGTGGTACTCATTGAGACTCGTATCAGCATCTTGCATGTTCCGGCTGGCTTGAGCATTTTGTTGCCATTGGCGTGCCTCCATTTAGTGCATATGCTCGAGTGACTTGCTGTACTCAAACTTCTCCTTAGATAGCCTCTCCATCGCCTGGTTATGACGTTTTCTCTCTACCTCCACCACCTTATGGCCAGCAAAGCTGAGACTCCAGTACGCCAACGCAAACATGCCTGCATTCAAGATTGCAGATGTCATGTCTACACAATTGATTTAAATTCACCATATAGTCAGCAGGAACTACAAGCAATGTATGAACCAAAAGCTTTCGAGGATCCAGTTGAGGACTACGATGAGGACCATGATGAGGATGACTATGATGAAGACGAGGACAATGATGAAGATACCTATGATGATGACGCCTGTGATGGTGATGATGTAGAGCCAGAATCCTACCGACTAATCCACCAAGTTACGGGAATGTGTCATACCTACGTGAATGGCTCTCTTGGCCCACTAGTGGCAGCTGGGGCTCTGCTTGCTCTGTTCATGATGAAGACTGGTGAGACGGTCCGCAAAATCGCCAATAATGCTCTCCATGGAGTTGAGAAGATCTCTAAGGCTATTCCAGACATCGCCTTGGGGGTAGGCACATTCTTTGACGTTGCCGGCCCATGGCTCCCATATGTTGCGATAGCACTTGCAGTCATCTGGGCTGCTGACCATTTAAGACATGCTATATAAGATGGCGTCTCGGCATGACCTTATCAAGTCCCTTAACTGGCAAGCCTTTGTCGATAAGCTACACTTCAGTGACACCGCGAGGGCCACGGAGATCAGACAGCAGTGTTCCCAGGTATTCAAAGAAGTGTTCATCTGCAGGGACCACTGTCGGATGAACGACGGTCATCTGATCATCTGTCTAGAGTTTGCCCAAGCTATACAAGAAAGGACAGGTGTCAATGTCAGAGATGTAGTCCGAGAGTTCCCCCGCGCTCTCAGCCATCCTGACTGCCCGTCTTGAAGATCTCTATTACCGGCGCAGCAGCTATTATCGTGAGCCGCATGAGATGCTCGAGGCTGCACGTCACAAGGGTCATAGATTCACCTTGGAGATGGTTAGCCAGTGGCTTACCATGCAGGCGATGTGGCAGATCTACAGACCTCGTCCATGGCACATTCAGTATGCACACTTTAATGAACCTGTCCCAAACAGAGTCCATCAGGCTGATGTGCTGTTCCTTCCGCATGATCGGGTCTGTTCCAGAGGAACATGCAAGACCTACAAGTATGCCCTCACCATCGTCGATGTCGCCAGTAGATACAAGGTGGCTGTGCCTCTCATGGATAAGTCTGCGGGTCAGATGGCTGCCATGTTCCAGAATATCTATGAGGACCCACTAAATCCCCTCCCGTGGCCATAGCTGCTGCAAATGGATCAGGGTAAGGAGTTTAGAGGTAAAACTGCGGCCCTCATGCTGAAACATGGTGTGCCAATTAGGTGAAGTGAGGTGGGACATCACCATGCCCAGGCTGTCATTGAGCATTGGAACCTGGCAGAGAAGCTGTTCCCACATCCGTTTGGTCAGGAGATGGCTGTCGTCGTCTCGACTGGGGGGGTCGTTCCAGGGTATGGGTGAGAGGGTTGCCCATTGTGGTAGAGAGATTCAAGGCTGAGGTTACTAGACTGATAGGACAGAAGCCTGCCAATGCCATTCAGCGATCCTCTGTGTCCAACCTCGATGCTCTGTTTAACCTCGATGCTCTGAGGACAGACTTCCGTCCGATTCCCTGGTTCGGTATTTGTATGAGCCTGTTGAGTTGGAGGGTGGACGTAGGCGGGTGACTGACACCAACTGGTCGATATATGTACACAGGATTGACAGGTATGTTGATACGGCTGGACAGCCTATGCTGTACTACCTGGCACACCAGCACAGAGTGCGGAGCAGTCCTAGGTGGCCGTTTGTTGGAGAGGAGCTCCAGCTTATTCATCGGCAGTGCCTACGTTGAGTATATATCCTCCACTGACTGTTGGTTGATGTCAACATTCCATTGGAGTGATTGCATTCTCGTGACCATAAGCCAGGGTGTGAACACCATCGGGAGCGATCCATCGCTTTGTGTCTGAGAGGCTGGGGCCTGTCTTGTTTTAGTAGACCCCATAGAGGTGGTGACCCTCACTTTGCAGCATGTTCATACCATGGTGGAAGACCTTTCGCTCGAAGAGGCATTCTGCTCACAGCAAATCTGTCTAACCACAACATTGTGCACACCCTTTGCCTTCTTGACTTCCTGTTCATCTGACCACCTGATGGAGTACATCTTCGGGCGCAGGCCAACAAACTCCTGGATTGGCACCCTGGCACACTCATCCATCATCTTGCCCAGGACCTTCTTGTTGGCAGTACTGTCTAGCAGGTGTGTTACTGGGTAGTTGTTTGTATTATAGAGGTCGCTCATTGCCGCCATATCAGCATAGCCATCCCCAGTCTGGATCTCCAACAGGAAGCTATCTGTGTCAGTGTACAGGAGCTCGCAGTGGTTCAGCAGCAGGCTTGTGTTGTACATGTGGAGAGCAGCTAGATCATCATCAAACACCTTCACCCGGGAGAAGTTAGGCTTGGCTATTAGGAAGCACAGCTTGTTCTCCTCAGATGACCGCACTAGCTTAACATCCACTCACTTGCACAAGTTCTCCATGGTCTTACCAAAGACAGCGTTATTCATCAGCTTGTAGAGATCCTTAACAAAGTCACTGTTGGCCTTCTTACGGAGCTCTGTGTTGAGTCGGATGTAGGGCTCCATCCACGGTGACGGATTGAAGCATAGAACCCTGTGCACTTCTTCAACCTTCATACCCAGGCTGAGGTAGAGCTTTAGGTTGCGGTAGTGTAGGACATAGCACTCTTTGTCTCTCAGGTTAGGCACCAGTTTTTCTGCTGTCATCTCCATTATCGACTCGGCCAATGCACAGTTACTCTGAGAGCCACTCTCCCTTCACCTTCATCCATTCAGGCGCCAGCAGGTAGGCATTGTGCATATCATGCAGCTCTTGTGGGTATTCAAGGTCAACCTCTAAGATGTATCCCTTTTCATCATCATCGGGATGTTGTGTAATCTCTTTGCCATCATTGTCCTGTTCTGTAGGAACGACCCGCTCAAACCCCCCAGTCGGTAGGTGTTGGCTCATTTCCCAGCCATAGAGATTGTTAGCATACATAATGTGGCTTGTCAGCTGTTGTGGATTATAGCCAGCTAAGCCACAGGCCAATGGGTTGTGTGCCCTAGCACAGCGTTGGCTGACCATTGATACACCACCCCTGAGTCCTTTCTCTATGAAGAGATGCTTGTCGTAGTCAGTGAGGAGCTCCAGCTCCACACCCGTCTTCCTTAGAAGTGCATCCCAGCTCAACCCTGGGCTCATGTAATAGTGTGCTGTGTACAGATGATACTGCTGGAGGCACATGATGCGGAAGCTCTCAGACATCTGCAAGGAGCAGAGTGTCAGACCACAGATAGAGGTTATGATAGTCTCCGATGGGCTGGCAGTGGAACTGGGCCCAGACAGCATGTGTGTGGTTGTAGTTGCTGTCAGATATTCCCTCGCGAGAGAGTTTACTGTAGAAAGCAGCTTGAGATGGGAGAGACGTCTCATTGAAACGGTACCTACCACCTGTCCATGTACTCATAGGGTATACACCTTTGTGGAGCAGGAGCTCATGCTTGACAGTGCTAGGTTCATATTGTTTTGTAATTGGGAACTTTGTGGAACTAGCTACCAGCTTGCCAAGTGATGCTGAGAGGAACTGGGCCGAGTTGATGAACCGCAGCCAATGGAGGCGCAAGGAGATGTACTTCTCCATATTGTTGGGGATGCAGTTGATCTGTCCCTCTGTTTGGGAAATGACCTGCATGATGAGGTGAGAATCATACCCACGCAGGTTGTGGAACACGACTGGGATGGTGGTGGTCTTAGTGTTGAGGTGCGGCTTTAGATTACACACATTGCCTGCTGCTCCCCGGTAGAGACCAGTGATGTGGCAGTGATCTCTGACACTATCTATGACTCTGTCATGAGCTAATGGTCTGTCACGCACATAGCAACTGACTGCAGTTTTATGAGCTCGTCAGTCCTCTCTAGTCATCCCCATCGGCTTAGGGTGAGCGAGCACGGTCGTTATCTTCTCCTCTTCCCATGCCAATCGATCCAGGAAGTGCTTAGCTGCATTTTCTCCTCGATACAGCACTGGTGGTTCACTGACACTGTCATAGCGGACTACAATGTATGAGAACCCACAGATCTCATGGTGGTGCGTTTTCTGTGTGCTGCTCTGAGCCAGGTTCGCCACTGGCCCCTCAATCTTGGTTCTTAGGGCTTCAAAGTCCACATAGATGATGAATGGCATCTTGAGCTGCTTGTGGTAGTTGGTGAACTGTAGCATCTTCCTGTCCTCTGTAGGCATTCTTATATGCATTGGGCTGTCACTGATACCACAGCACTCCGGTTTGTGCTTGATGAGAAGGTCTTCATGAGAATAACAGTGGAGACTCTGCTTACAGAAGTGCTTTCTCTCATTACACCGACTCTGATCATGGAGCAGACGATTCAAGTCCTTAATCCAGGTATAGTGTTGCTTGCCGCCCTTCTCAATAAGCAGCAGATTTGTCCCCGGAATGCCTGGGGCAGCCTCACTCATCTGCAGTGTGTAGACACCCTTTTCATGCCCGAATACATTAATGGGCAAGCCATTCTGCCACTCAACATGCTTAAGCTGGTGGAGAGGGGTTGGAGAGTCTACACTGCTGAGGTCAAGGGTGTCCCAGTGCCCTAAATACGTCGATGTCTGCTGGGGATTACTATGTGCAGGATAAGCAGCAGCCAAGAGAGACCAGCGAAGACAGTGGTCATCATTGTTCTGGACATCAACCACAGCACGTATTCGCTTTATCGAAGCAGGGAGATCGATGTAGGACCACCACTTAGTGGTTGATATCTGGCGATGTTGAGGTACATTGCATCAACCTGGTCGAATGCCCAGCCAGACCCCTCGCTGGTGTAGCTCTCAAGGCCTTCCAGCACCTTGCCTTTGGCCTCCTTCAGAGCCTTGCTAATATTGCTTGCCTTCGGGATGGAATGCTGCTTAGACCAGATAGGGGATTTGTGGTGACCTCTGTCCCATTATTCTCCTCCTTGTGGAGGGTGATCTTGAGAGCAAGTGAGAACTTCACCCCCTTCAGGTCGAGGACCTCTTCCACCAACTTCATCTCGACCTTGTCCAGGTTTTTTATCCAGGAAAGCTAATGGATCTTTTTCCCCATATCCAGGAAGTTCCCATCCCCGCAGTTAGTTCTGGATTGCATGGGGGAACCTTCACAAATCCTGGAGTTTGTCCCTCATTTCTTGGATTATAGCATCAGAACAACTGTCGATCTCCTCATCTGTGAACTTGGGTGGGTTTTTTAGTTATGGGTGGGGGAATTCTCGGAAGTGGTTGGTAGCTTCCTGCGTGGGGCCGGGGTTGGCTTCTCGGGAGTGGTTGGCATCTTCCTGCGTGGTGTTGGGGTTGGCTTCTCGGAAGTGGTTGGTAGCTTCATGCGTGGTGTTGGCTTCTCAGAAGTGTGTGGTAGCTTCCTGCGTGGGGCTGGGGTGGCTTCCCGGGAAGGAGAGCTGCCGGGTTTTCAGCATAAGTAGTACAGCTAATAAGCCCCTGCTGCAACGATCTCGCCAATTTTTTAAGCACTTCATCAATGTCCATAGCAGATATTTACCTATACAGTTGCGTTTCTCTAATATAGGGGATTTTGATGGTATCACCCTTTACTAATAGTGGATTTGTAGTGGAAGTTTTGTACTTGTCTGGCGTGAAGAAACTTATGATGTTGTACGTCTAAATGGAAGATATTCACCTATACAGTTGCATTTCTCTAATATGGGGATTTTTTATGGTATCACCCTTTACTAATAGTGGATTTGTAGTAGAAGTGGAAGTTTTGTACTTGCCTGGCATATTCTGAACAATGGATGGGCCCCACTGGATGAGGGGAGGCTTGTGGTGGGCCCTATATTGTAAAACACATCGC
Organism: Chaetoderma sp. LZ-2023a; assembly: GCA_034401795.1. Lineage (NCBI taxonomy): Eukaryota > Metazoa > Mollusca > Caudofoveata > Chaetodermatida > Chaetodermatidae > Chaetoderma > Chaetoderma sp. LZ-2023a. The sequence continues at coordinate 72,753,314 of CM067372.1, read as the reverse complement.
AGCCAATTTATATATAGGGTGGCCATCAGAACAGAGGCGGTTACAGAAGGCCGACTGTTGTAGACTGTTTTAATCGGTGGTAGCCACGGATCACCGATCAGCGGCTACAGGAGGGAGGTGGGTTGTCAAAACAGAGGCGATATATATGTATATACACACAGATCCATTAATTCATAAACTAACGGATTGGTCCAACACTTGACAGCTTGGTTTCAAAGCCCCTAAGTGCAAGATCTTGCATCTTGGAAGAAATAATCCTAAATTGACTTATGAAATGTCCAGTAGTGAGGACAAAATAAATCTAGAGGCGATCTCAGTTGAAAAAGACCTGGGTGTGAATGTTGATGATGAGTTGAAGTTCTCTACTCACACAGAGGTGCAGGTTAACATGGCCAACACAATTCCGGGTCTTATAAGAGGTCATAATTGTACTTTGACACAGCCTCATTGAAGAGTCTCTTTATTTCCCTTGTATGGCCCACCTGGAGTATTCTAATACAGTTGCAGCACCTTGATATATCAAAGATGAGAAGTTACTTGAAGGAGTCCAAAGGAAAGCGACAAAACTAATACCATCATTGTCATCACTTCAGTACCAAAATAGATTGAAAGCCCTGAATCTTCTGAGTCTTAAATATAGAAGATCAAGGGGGCGATATGATAGAGGTGTATAAGTACACCCATGATATCTACAAAGTGGACAGTAAACTCGTAGAGATTGACCAAAGTACAGTTACACGGGGCCATTCATACAAACTAAAGAAAAACGACTGCAAGACAACCCACCTCCCTCCTGTAGCCGCCGATCGGTGATCCGTGGCTACCACCGATTAAAACAGTCTACAACAGTCGGCCTTCTGTAACCGCCTCTGTTCTGATGGCCACCCTCCCTCGGTGGCTCCCACCACATTCTGTTCCGAAACTCCTAGTTTATAACTACTTGAGCTAATAGGCCATCATATTGTTTGTCCACAATCAGCCATGTGTTTGGGTTTAGGTTCTGGTCATATAGATGGCATTTCATTGAATTATGATCTACTACGTCGGATGCTTTTTGGGTATCCAGAAATGCCGAGTATATATTCTAGTTTGCCTTACTAGCTTCAACCATGTTGTCTGAAAACACCAATGAGGCTATCATTTGAGATAGACCTGACGTAAAACCAAATTGTAGTGATGACTGATTTTAAGGAAGATGTTCCTGAATTCTGTTTAATATTATATTGTCAAAGATCTTCCCAGGAGTGAGGAAACTGTAATTCCACGATATTTACTGAAGCAAGATAAGTCTTTGCCCCGTTTATGTACTGGTGTGATAATACCAGACCTGAAAGCCTGAGGTATTTGCTTACTGGATAATATAACATTGTAGGTATGGGTTAGTGCAGCTAGAATTCTGTCACCATCATATATTATATGCTCTGTACTGATTCCAAATTCATCAGCAACCTTACTCTTGTTGAGCTTCCTAATTGCATGTAGCACTTCATTGGAAGATATAGATTGTGGTTGTTGTTGGCTCTGTTCATATGATTGTCGGATGAGCATCAGGTCTTTTTTAGTCTTATCAGAGCAGGTGGTATCAAAATGTGGTTCATTCTTTGGACTAGCAAGATCTACATAATAATTCGTGAAGGCTCTACATTGTTCCTCCGGATCTGTGATGGTTGTGTCCACTAGCTGAAGCATGGTTGTGGAAGAAGATCGTCCTTTACTTTGTCTGATAAGTTTATAGAAGTTATTGGTGGAGTAACTCTCCATGATTTCAGCCTAGAATCCTTTACGCTGATGGGCTTGCTCTGATCTCGGTTGTGACCGGTTTCTTTTTTACAACTTTCATTTCCAGAGAGATAGGGTGTTTTGGGCCTGGCTGATTATGTGCATGCCAAACTTGATATAGTGTCTTGCCCTGGGACAGGATGTCCTTAACCATGGGAGATGCTTTCCATTTTTGGGCCTTTCAAGCGGACTGATTTCTGCTGGATAGATTGCTGTGCAGCTGAAATAACAGAGCTGTGTACATGGTTAATGAGCAGATCGATATCAGCTGGAGAGGTGATATAATATGATATGATATCATTTACAGCTGAAAGTGAATTAGGCTTGGTGTAGCCTGTCAGCCGGTCATAGCTTGTCCAGTCTAGTCGCTTCTCCACTAAGCATATTGGAGTTTACAAAAGTTTATATGCCTGCTATACAGAACATTTGATTTGCAAATGTTCCAAACTTTATATACACTTTTGTTTTATTTACAAGGGTCACAGCTCATTCTAGAAAGTAGTGATCTGGACCATGGTATATTTACACTATATATATATATATATATATATATATAAATATATACATCTATCCATATATACATCTGCATTTATTTAGTTCTATAGTTGTTCCTACTGTCATGACTGTATGTAGTGTATCTTAGTATATGTTGCACACTAGACATCTGATCAAAACACATAGACCGGTTAATGTGTATTTAGTGCATTCCTTGTCAAGTCTTGCTTTGAAACTATTTAAAGTTGGAGCTGTTACGACATCATCCGGTAAAGCATTCCATGTATCTACTACTCAAATGAGAAAAATTGCTGTCGGAGTGTTGTCTTGCAGTCGTTTTTCTTTAGTTTGTATGAATGGCCCCGTGTAACTGTACTTTGGTCAATCTCTACGAGTTTACTGTCCACTTTGTAGATATCATGGGTGTACTTATGCACCTCTATCATATCGCCCCCTTGATCTTCTATATTTAAGACTCAGAAGATTCAGGGCTTTCAATCTATTTTGGTACTGAAGTGATGACAATGATGGTATTAGTTTTGTCGCTTTCCTTTGGACTCCTTCAAGTAACTTCTCATCTTTGATATATCAAGGTGCTGCAACTGTATTAGAATACTCCAGGTGGGCCATACAAGGGAAATAAAGAGACTCTTCAATGAGGCTGTGTCAAAGTACAATTATGACCTCTTATAAGACCCGGAATTTTGTTGGCCATGTTAACCTGCACCTCTGTGTGAGTAGAAAACTTCAACTCATCATCAACATTCACACCCAGGTCTTTTTCAACTGAGATCGCCTCTAGATTTATTTTGTCCTCACTACTGGACATTTCATAAGTCAATTTAGGATTATTTCTTCCAAGATGCAAGATCTTGCACTTAGGGGCTTTGAAACCAAGCTGTCAAGTGTTGGACCAATCCGTTAGTTTATGAATTAATGGATCTGTGTGTAGACTTTGGTATCGAAAGCAAACATCTGCGCCATGCACTTTACACTGTCTGGCAAGTCGTTGATAAAGACAACAAACAATCCAAGAACACTACCCTGTGAGATGCCACACAGTACAAGCACCCAATTTGATGGTTGCCCATTGACTATCACTCGCTATTGTCTGTTGCTTAAGAAGTTTCCAATCCATTCCACACACTTGCCTGAAATTCCATAACCATTGAGTTTCTGTAGTAGTCTTTGATGGGGCATGGAGTCAAAAGCTTTGACAAAATCGAGGTATATTGTATCAACAGGTACACCTGAGTCCAGGGAAGTGGTCCAGTCATCAGGTACAGCCAAGAGATTTGTGCTGGTCGATCTTCCAGTTAGAAAGCCAAGCTCGAATTCTGTCAAAAGGTTGTTATCATTCATGTGGGACATTAACTTGTCCTTAACTATGGATTCTAGAATCTTACACACGATGCTTGTCAGGCTGACCGGCCAGTAATTTCCTGGACTACTCTTCTTCTGCTTTTTGAAGATAGGGGTGACATTGGCCTCTTTCCATGCTTGTAGTAAAATGCCTTCGTTCAGTGACTTATTAAAAATTATCCACATGGGAGTATTTAGTTTGTGTGCTAGTTCTGCCAGCAATCTCGGGTGCATTCAATCGGGCCCTGTTGACTTTGAGGTGTTAAGCTTCATCAGTTTCTTTGCCACATCTTCTACACTGAACTCAATTTTATCTAGTATGTTTTCACAGTGCATTTCAAAGTTGGGTATTGCACTAGTATCCTCCTTTGTGAACACCCTGCTGAAGAAATTGTTTAGAACTTCAGCTTCGTCCTTGCTTGATGGTACTATAGTTCCATCCCTGTCCTCGAAGTCTGCTACGCTATCTTTTGTCTTCAGTTTGCTTCATACATAGCCTTTGGATTCTGCTTCGCTTCGCTTCTGTAACAATTTTCTTTTCAAACTCCTGCATCGCTTTGCAACATGCCTCCTTCACCTGGTTATGTGCCTTTGCATACTCTTTTTAATCCTTACCCGATCCTGTTGACTTATACTTTTGAAGTCTACTCGTTTTTTCTTTGTCTTCTCAAGGGATAGTGTATTTGTCCACAAGGCCTTACATTTAGTGGACTGTTTTGCAGCTGTTCTAGGAACATTTTTGTCTATGGCATCTAACACTCAACTAGAAAGGATCTTCCCGCTCTCTTCAACAGTCGCATTTTAGGTCCTCCATCCAGTTATAATTTCCTACCATCTCTCTCATTTTGTTGTAGTCACCCTTGGCATAGTTTAATCTTGGCACCTGAACTCCAGCTCTATCTGTGAAACAGGTTAGTTTAAAGCTGAGAACCACATGGTGGCTTTTGCCAAGAGGGGCTTCATAACCTATATCTGTTATCGTATCTTCTTCATTTGTGAGAATTAAATCAATGGTAGTTGGACGTTGCTCTGCTTTAAATTGCGTAGGTGAGGTAACATGTTGATAGAGGAACGCATCTTGTAATGCATTCTTGAATGTGGAGGCCTTGTGGTTGGTGTCAGCTGTGGACATACATGTACCTTTAAGCCAGTCAATTTCTGGATGATTGAAGTCGCCAGTGATCAGCATGTGTGTGTAGTTGTAGTTAGTAGTGATTTGGCGGATATCATTATTTATGGCATCATTATTTTCCACTGAGCTGTTTGGTGACCTATATGCACACCCTATCAGCATGCACTCTCTTTTATTTAACTTAATCTCACACCACACACTCTTTCATCTGCCAGGATTCATTTACTTTGCTAGGAACAGCACCTAATGCCTTCTTTGTATGTATAACCACGCCTCTCATTGATAGGCTAAGATTATCAAAGCAATCATATCTGTCCAGTTACAATTCTGCTGATTGAACTGGAAGATGGCAATTCTTTGGAAGGATCTCTGTCACGCAGATTATATTGGCCTTGTAGAGTGCAATAACGTTGTTTAGTTCTGTACGTTTTTTGATATATTGTCAATATTGGAATATATACAGTTTAATTTGCTATGTTGTTTAATATCAACGTCTGTACTTTTATTTGTTTCCTTGTCTACATTAGAATATATACAGTTTGATGTGCTATTCTGTGTATACAGTGGTTGCTATGCTATGTTCTCTGCTGCTGCAGTGTCGGGTCTTTTTTTCACTGGTTCTCTGTCGTGTTTCTGCCTTGCAACATTTATAACCCTTCCTTCTCTTATCTTCCAGTCTGCAGTCTCACCTTTCTTGGCTGACTCTTGTCTGCAAGTGTCTCTTGTCTTTATTAGCTCTTTCATTTCCTCCCTCTCTATGGGAGTCATACCCCTTTTAATCCATATGTACTTAAATATTTCATCATCACACTCAGTTGTTTTTTTTTGCCATGCTGAGTATCTTGGTGTCGTCCTCCTCAGATGACATCGACACTCATAGGCCGAGCATTTTCACCTCTACGACCCAGCTAGTTTAATGTGTCAAATTTTGCGTTCGTTTCTAGGATATCCGTATATAATTTTTGGACTACGCTTTCATCATGTGCAATCCTCTTCTCTATTACTTCACTATCGCTCTCTGGGATATTGAAGATTACAATGTTTTTCCTCCTGATTTCTATTTCTTTGAGCTCACGAGCAATCTGTCTGGTCAACTCTGATAGATTAAAGTTTGACGCACAAAAACTTTTCAACTCTTCATTTATCTTTGTTTGCTCTGTCCTGACTTTGTCAACATCTGTTTCCACTGCCTTGAATCTGTCCTCTAGTTCATTTCTGATTGCCTCCATATAAACTTTACACTTTTCGTCTATCAGCTTATCTGATTTGACAGCACTTACCGCAGATTCGTTGCAATCAACACAATACCAATGGATGAGTAAAACATTGCTTGATAGTACTCCATGTTCCTCGTTTGACAGGCCTGTGCACCTTAAGCAGAAACACTTTTCGCACCTCTTGCACTCTATAAGTTTATCTCTCTCTCTCTCTCTCTCTCTCTCTCTCTCTCTCTCTCTCTCTCTCTCTCTCTCTCTCTCTCTCTCTCTCTCTCTCTCTCTCTCTTGGGTAAATATATGACAGTATTTCTTGTGCTCAAAGGAGTCTTCTGTATTTTGGGAAGTGGTCTGCATTTCTTTGTTATTTCTTGTGCTTGATGCACTGCCCGATCTACAACAATCCAGTTTTCGAGGACGACCACCCGTGCCTTTCTGCACCACGGGCTTGTCTGGCTTAGGATGCATTGCCTTTTCAGAAAGATTTTCCTTTTTTGTGCACCAAGTTCAAGTTCAAGTTCAAGATTATTTAGTTTGATATAGAATATACATTTACAGTTTCACAACAGGTAGTCCACCAAAGGCAGAGCCTATGTGGCGGTGGACCCCTACATATAACATATAACATATAACAGCAACAGTATAGGACATGAGAATACTGAATACATATGGTTAACATGTTATAGTCCTATATATACATATAGTTAACTGTCTCGCTGCCAAGCCTCTGCAGTCTACATTTTCCATGGAGCCTAACTCAGGGTATGCTGAGTACCTCTAAAACAATTTGACCGAACGTTGTCGGTGGCTAAGCCACAAGCAACTTTCAGTCAAATTTTTTCTAAAATACTCAGCCAATCCAGAGTCATTGCCAATTGGAGTTATTGTCCGCTTCCAGCAGTCCAACAGTTAATAGACGTATGACAATTTACATTTTTACAGGGAAAGACATGACAGAGGGATGTGTGCTTATCTTGCTTAAGTTAATAATTCTATATTACATATTCTTATTATCAATGACAAAGTATTTTTTAGGCTGTGATGGTAGAGTTAGTTGTTTGGTAGTTACAATTATGACAGATATTCTTCTTATTATTAACATTATTATTATTATTATTATTATTATTATTATTATTATTATTATTATTATTTGTTCTGGTGACTGGGTGCAAGTATGAGAATAGCATGCCATGATGGTGTGTGTTTTCCAGAGTCTAGTAGGTTTCTATAATCTTCTTTTTGATATTCTGCTTAAAGTACTGTAGCTTTATGATGTCTGTGCGTGTGCTTGTGTCTGTATTATTCCATAACTGAATTGCTTTGTATGAGGGTTTTTGTTGTGCTGCTTTTGTTTGGTGGTGTGTTGAATGGAGGTTATCTCTTGCTCTTGTGTTGTGAGGATGCAATTGTGTATTGAGCATAAAAATGTTAGATAAGGATGAGGGTAAGTTGCCATTGTGGAAGTCCCTTAAGATTGTGTATAGTTGGAGCCCTCCTATGTCCTCAAGTTTTAAGACCTTTTCTGATTTAAAGATATCCTGGCCACCTGTTGTTTGTGAAAACAATTTAATAGATTGCTTTTGCAGAGATTTTAGTTTTTTTAGTCTAGCTTGAGATGTATTAGTCCAAATAGCATTGCAGTAGGTGATGTGAGGAAGTATCATTGTGCAGTATAGGGTTTTAATAATATTAGGTGTTAGATAGGGTTTCAGTCTGCGAATGATGCCAATGCTTTTTGCTACCCTGGTAGTAATTATTTCAATATGCTTCTCCCATGTTAAATTTTTGTCCAGATATACTCCTAAAAACTTAGCATATTGTGCTTCTTGAATTATCTGGTTGTCGATATAGAGGTTTGGGAGAGCTATTTCTTTTAGTTTCTTAGATTTTGTGAATAGTATATAATTAGTTTTTGATACATCTAAGGACAATTTGTTTACTTTAAACCAGTCTATTAATTTTGCCATTTCATTATTGACATTTTTGTATAGAATTTCTGTATCCTTGTGGCTGCAGAAAGCATTTGTGTCGTCTGCAAAAAGTATTAGTGAGAGATGTTTGCAGACTTTGGGTATGTCATTCATATATAGGAGAAACAGCAGGGGCCCAAGAACTGAACCTTGGGGAACACCACAAACTATATTTTTGTATTCAGAGATAGCCCCATTGAATTGTACACACTGTTCCCTGTTTGACAGGTAACTCTGTATCCAGTTCAATGCAGTACCTCTTATTCCATAGTATGCAAGCTGTTGCAGTAAAATTGTATGATCAATTGTATCGAAGGCTTTGGAAAGATCCAAGAATACACCTAGCGTATGTTCATTATTCTCAAGGGAGGTTGATAATTTTTCTATCATATCCACAATGGCAAGCATAGTAGAGTGTTTTTCTCTGAAACCATATTGAGAAGGATATATGATTGAGTTTTTGTTTAGATATTTAGTAATTCTACTAAAATACAGCTTTTCTAAGAGTTTTGAGAAAAGTGGAAGTACCGAGACTGGCCGATAATTAGTAAACTCAGATACATCTTTAGCTTTGTATATGGATGTCACACGTGCAACCTTTAATCTTGATGGAAATACTCCCTGTGTAAGTGAGAGATTACAGATGTGGTCCAATGGTGTTAGTATTTCTGTTACACAGTGTTTAAAAATGTTCCATTTGAAATTATCGATTACGGCACTTTTAGCTGTGTTAATTTGCATTAGTATTTTGTAGATTTCGTGAGTATCTGTTGGATTTAGGAAAATAGAGTGTTGATAACTACCTGTTAGAAAGTCCGTTATATGTATGTTCGAGCTGGGTTGAATTTTTTGTGATAAATTAGGACCAATGTTAGTAAAATACTCATTAAATTTGTCTGCTATTTCTTTTTTGTCGTTAATGACTCTATTATTATAAATAAACCGTGATGCTTCAGTATTGGGTTTTTTCTTATTTAGTAATGATTTAATCAGTTTCCATGTTTCCTTTATATTATCTTTTTGTTCATCAAATTTATTATGAAAATAATGTATTTTTGCTGTCCTAATTATCTGATTTAGCCTGTTTCTATATTTCTTGAACTGTGAGTCATTATACTTTGTCGGATATTTAATAAAATTCAGATATAACTTGTTTTTCTTGTGACAGGCAGCTATCACTCCTCTTGTAATCCATGGTTTAGTAGGATTTTGTTTAAATTTCTTAATATTTTTAAGTGGAAAGGCAGATTCATAGATGTTAGAGCATATAGTGTGGAAGGTGTTGTAGGCATCTTCACATGACTGGGATTCAATTACCTGGTTCCAGTTTATGTTAGCCATATTGTTTTTGAACATTTCTATATTTTCCTTTTTGAAGTCTCTACAAGTTACTGTTTCTTTTACAAATGATTTTCCTTTTTTGTTTTCTTTTTCTATATAGAAAATAGGTAAATGGTCTGAAATATCTACAACAAAGTTATCTGTTTGATTCTTGCCACTTACAGCATTATTCGAGATGATGTTGTCAATAACAGTAGCCGAGCATTCTGTAATTCTTGTTGGTTTCGTTATAAATGGATAAAAGCCAGATATTTTTAATAAATTTAATAGGTCTTAAGTGTAGAAGCTATGTTGTTTTAACAAATCAATATTAAAGTCACCTAATATATAAGCGGATTTCTTTTCATTTTGTATGGTATTTAGAATTTTTTCGAATGATTTCATAAATTTGTCGTTGTCACTTCCAGGAGGTCTGTATGTGACACCGACAAGTTTATTTTTAGTTTTTTCATTGGGAATTTCAATAAAAATAGTTTCAATAAATTCTTCATTCATTGACAGGTCATCTCTCAAATCATACTGTAAACTGTCCTTTATGTAGATGCCTACACCACCACCTTTTTTAGTTGGCCTGTGTTTTTCAATGAATTTGTAATTTTGCATATTAATTAAGTCCAGTGGTGAGTCAGGTTTCAACCATGTCTCGGTAATTCCTATGACGCTAAATTCATGTGAGCTGGAATCCATAAAGTTATTAAATTTATCAAAATTTTTTAGCAGCGATCTAATGTTAATATGAATCATTGAAAAGGTGATAGCATCAGTACTCTTGATAATATTATCATTAAATTCTTTCTGAAGTATATAGTCACAGAGTGGAAAATTCATACCTTCATTATCAATATCTGTTTCAGAGAAATTTGTGTATTCATTGCCCTGGTTAGAAGTATTTAGCTTGAATGGGTTTACAAGTATGTTTGCATTTATATATGTACTGTAGTCATATTTGGCACCTATGATATTAAGCAGAAATTCAGTATCGTTTTCATAGTGATTAAAAGGAAAATTAGTTTGGTTACATTGAAAACACCACCATGGCTCATCAGAACTCTGGAGTTCTTCATAATCTGTGATAGTTAGCCCTTGGGAGCATCTTAAATGCACCCAATCACCACAACAGTCACATAGAATTGCACGCTGATTAGATTTGACAGGTTTGTTGCAGGATAAGCACGGGAACCGGACAGGCATGGACAGCAAAAAATGGGGTGGCTAAAGGCTATTGCTGGCTACTGTGATGGAGAGATAGTGTTTATCTAATAAAATGAGATTATATATAATGTTAATGGATTAGATGGACATAGTTATGATATTGTCTGACAGTAAGAGAAGATCTATTGTTGGAGTTTGATAGATCACAAGTAAAGCGAGGCGACATATATGGGTAGCGGTGAGCATTTATGTAACCATAAGTTATGCCAGTTAGGCCATGGACAGATATGATAGGATATAGAATCAGAAGGAGCTGGTGAGAATTTCACACTCAGCTCGGTAGGTAAGGTTCTTGAGATTGATTGCTTGCCATATACATGTTGCCAGGCAATACAATCCCATTTTGCAACAGCAAATGTTACGAAACTGGCTACATAGTTAGTATCGGTGCCTTTGTCGCTATTATACAGTTTCATATTAATTCTCTTCGTAAATTAACTATGGTTTGTAGTTTGTTGCAGATCTGCTGCTGATAGTCGTCTATACTTGACTGGTCCCATAGTAGTTTGGTATGACGAATGTGTGCTGTAAGCCCGTCGTCATCACGGTTCTCATACGGTAGGAGGAAAGTACGGACCAAGAAGAAAAGTAAAACTTATTTTCGCGTTAAATCTTACGTGAATTAATGATGATGTAAATATCACAACCCGGATTAATTAATGCTGACGTTGAATGTATATGAATTATGTTATCTTTAGCATGTGTTCATATAAGTGTATCCCCCCCATTTTAACAAAATAACCAGTTTTAGATTCCACTTCAAATTTCGGAAGTCGAGTGACAATCGGGGAATGTCTTGATCTTGATTAGTTAGTGTGGCACATCCAATTGACCTTTTCTCACACAATTCAGATAGGTTTACATTGTTTTTGCTGAAAACGTGAAACTTGTCAATTGAAATCCTATGTATGGGCGAATGTATGGTATCGAAGCCGGCTAAACTGAATAATGTGATCATACTTACTCTTAGTCCGAACAGGGGAAATCTGAATTGCGGCAGTCGATTAAGGAAGGTTAAATTGCATACCAGAACGAATATGACCATTACACACAATTAGATAAAGAAATTGTCAATATTTCAACCATCTCCGTTAGCGCAGTTAATGGATTTTGCCTCTGGATATAACTTTCCCCAATTCATAGAATCGCGATGACGTCATCACAATCAAATTTCCCATAATACCCTGGAAGCGACGCCATTTATAGAGGGGCTAATTTAACATTACGAGCAATGGGCCGTAAAACTTTAATTACATTTTCTTTACTAGCTTTCAAAATTAACTCATGATTTGATGTTTTCTGATACCGGGCGGGTTTATTACCGATACTCAGATACATGATTTAATGGTTTGAGCTTCATGGAAAATGTAAACAATGCATTGCTTACCTTAATGGCAGCCGATCTCAAGATGCCCGTATGTGCGAAACTATGAATTGGACTTCCTCGATTCGAAATAAGTATGAGCACTGCCTTCACTCTATAAGCAGGGATGAAATGCTGCTAGCTGTGTCAAATTACAGTAGATAATTTTATCTGAGTGTGCTCTTCTCATTTAAGAAATATCTCCATTTCCCTGAGTGGATGTAGGTATGAAAATTATCCCCAACTCGATTTCATCAATTCAGAGTTCCACGATTCAGACCAAGTATGATCACCTTTCTTGCGAAACCTGGAAAAAACCCTGACGAAACTGGGCAAAACCTAGTGAAACCTCGTAAAATACTGGTGTATCCACATGCCATCTTGGCTATATCCTTACTCTTACCCCTCAAAAAAAGTGGTAACACATTTATTTCTGTTATTTCAGAATGGGCTATATCCTTATTCTTACCACTCACAAAAAGTGCTAACTCACGTTTATTTTTATTTAATTTTACAGCTATCTTCATATGGCGAAAAAAGCATCATGTAGAAGTATTGTCTTACTTATTAGAATGTTGTAAACATTGAAAACATTATAGATAATTTTATTTATAGTGTTTTAACCAGATTTCATGGCAAACCGAAAGCCCATAGTAACTACCTTCCAAATATCCACATTCTAGGCGACTTTAATGACAGGAAAATTGGTTGGAAAACAAAACTCAGCACAGAACTTGGTGCCTCTTTATCAGATTCAGACGGCCAAGCCTTAATTGACATCTTTGATGAATTTAACATGAAACAGCTAGTATCTTTCTCAACCCGTGAATGAAACACTAGATTTAATCGCAGCAACATTACCCGGTATGTTAATTAACCTTCACTCATCAGACAAATTCAGGAACCATGATGCTGTTATGGCCACCCTTGCCTGCAACATCTCTGACAAAAAGAAACCACATAGACAGTTCTGTCAATATTCTGAAGGAGACTATGGCACTATGCGCAAAGATACATTGGCGTTTGCAAGAATGAAGTACTTCAATGGCCATGAGAATGGCCGCGATATCGAAGCCAATTGGCAACTAATTAGGAATTTTCTAAATAAGACCACCTGAAAAAATGTACCTAGTAAGCTATCTCTCTCCCAACAATCATTACCCTGAATAAACAACAAGATAAGGCCATTGATTAGGCGCATGAACAAAACACACAGTCAGGTTAAAAAGACTGGCGGCCTATGACTAAAAGATAGTTAGAAAGCTCTGTGAAAGCAAATTAAGAAAGAAGTTCTGGATTCTCACAACAACTTTGTCAACAATTTGCTCTATGACATCAAAGCTGACTCGAAACCCTTTTGAAAGTATATTAACAACCAAAAATCTGACAAACAAGGAATCCTGCCACTCAAAACAAATGGAATTTTCGCAGATACTGACCTTGGCAAAGCCGAAGCACTTAACAGGCAATTTATTAGCGTGTTGAATCACCGAAACAACTTTTAACGAAATACCATACTCAATTCCTAAAATGAGCAAAATGGAAAGCATCACCATCAGCCCAAATGGAATAACGAAATTATTAAATGGTTTGTAAACATTAAAGGCAATTTACTCAAAGAACTGTCAACAGAACTGTCAGACATACTATCACATTTTTTCCAACAGTCCTTAGACAAAGGAGTTACCGTAAAATTCTGTAAATATTGCACACTTTCGCTCAGATTACATCTTATAAAAAGCTACTGTGCACTACAATGTATATACAAGGATAAATATTTGTCACCTTTTTTTCCTCATAATTTTTTGTCAGAATCGCAAAATTTAGAGCTGACAATGTGATTTTACGGATCTGGAATCAGTCAGGGACAATGATCGCATTCTATCATGTCTATAATGGTACTACCTCAACTGGGTCATTGAAATGTCTTACTACTGTCTAAATATTGTGTTATGCCTTTATTAAATACCATATTTTGTTGTAAAATGATCAAATAAAACATCATTTAACTTTTTACAGCGTCATTGTTTCCTGTAATTTGTTCTAATTTTTTCAGAGTAGAACATAGAGATGTTTAAAATCCATAGATTGATACCCAGATACGGACATAAATCTGTTAAATAAGAATGATAGAGGTAATGTTTTCCAAGGTGATCTAGAATCTACATAGATGTAGAAAGAAAAGTTTTCTATATGCTAATCGGCACAATGTTTTGACCAACCAGCGGGCAGGATGATGATTATTCAAATCAAATTCGGATTCTAACATGTTCTGATGGAAATTATATTTGTATTTTTATATCGTTCAATAAAGTTTAATACAAAATATTTGCTAAAAGTGTAGGCAAATGATATCCCCATGATTAAACAACAGATTAACGCACACCACAAACTGGATTTTATAAGGAAAGCATATTCAACACGCAGTAAGTCAGAGATTTATTGTTACCCATTTTCATTCACATGTCTCTCGGTCGTACTGCGCTCAATACACGAAAACAAGTTTTTTTCAGGCCGATTTTGGTCAAATTTAGGGGTGCGCACTATGCATGATAGCGCAGTATATACAGAATTTTACGGTATCTCAACTGAATGGAAATCGGCAAACATTTGTCCTTTATATAAAAAAGCTAACAGTCCTTACAAAGTAACTATAGACAGGCTTCCCTCACATGCATTTGCTTTAAGATGCTGGAACACATCATCTTTTCTAATTTAATGAGCCATTTCGAACAAAATAACATCCTAACTCACAGACAACACGCCTTCGAAAATTTCACAGTTTCGAAACTCAACTAATGTCATCAATGATTGTGTTTCATCCATTGATAAAAGGAAACAAGTGGACATTTTTTTTCTCGACTTTAAAAAGCCTTTTGATACTGTTCCACATGAACTTTTGAAATCTAAATTGCACAAATATGGTGTTTCAAAAAACATACTAAATTGGATTGACTCATTCTTAACAGGTCGCAAACAGTGCATAGTAGTCAATGGTGCCAAATCAAACGTTGCTGACATTGTGTCTGGAGTACCTAAAGGAACCATTCTACGCCCATTACTGTTTTCAGTCCACATAAATGATATGGTCCAGGACATTTCCTCAGAGATCAGGCTATTCGCTGTTGATTGCGTATGCTACCTGGAAATTGATGACCCCAAGAACTGTGAGGCACTTCAACAAGACATAAATGTGTTAGGTAACTGGCCTACCACTTGGGGAATGTGCTTCCAACCAGTAAAATGCATCATGACGAGCCTAACCAGAAAAAACCCCATTAAATTCGACTACACACTAAAAGAAACCAGCCTATGTTTTGTTCCATCAGTAAAGTACTTGAACATTAACATCACCAATGACCTAAGCTGGAACAAACACATCACTGAGATCTGCAGCAAATCGTACAGAACCTTAGGACTATTGCGAAGAAATTTATCATTCTGTTCCCAAGAAATCAGACTTCAAGCATACACCCCACGTACATGGGACTGATTAGACCAGTTCTAGAAGATGCAAGTACTGTTTGGGATCCTCATGAGATAACTCTTCAGGACAAACTAGAAAATGTGCAAAAACATGCAGCTAGATTTATCACCTCGATCTACTGCTACAAACCAGACAGTATGACAAATATAATGGAAACCCTAAAACCCCCACCGTTGTCAGACAGAAGGAAACAAAACCATCTTGTTTTGTTCTACAAAGGGCTATAGCAACAAGCAAAGATATCATTAGACAGTCTACAGACTCCAATTCGGAAAACCAAAAACTTGCACAACAGTCACTTCAACTAAATTTATGCAAGAACTGATGTCTAAATTCAGCTTTATTCCCAGGACGATAAGGGATTGGAACAAATTATCACAGGATCTGCTAAGCAATTCAGAAACATCTCCAAATCCTACAAATAAATTATCCGAATTAATCAGAGGCAAAAAACATGTCGAAACCAGCTACTTGACGAATGTGCGGCAAAAATAATGCCCTTTGACTGTTTCGCTATAACTAATCAAATCAAGCGCAAGATATTTAATTTTACCGCTTTCTTCGTCATATGGTGAAAAAAGCATCATAGAAGTATACCATTGCGCGTTGGCTCGCTTGGAAAAACTGTTGTGCCGCACATGCTTGGACTTCCAATCCAAAGAGCCGGGTCTGATCCCGCGTTCAGGCATGTAAAAAACCTGCGCCATTCCATACATCATTCACATGACACATCCTTCGGAGGGTACATAAAGCCATAAGTCCCGTGCCATGTGTTGTCTGTGCCATAGGGGACGTAAAAGAACTCACACTGAGTGTCAGGCCCTGGATCTGGAGCTCAGTTGTGAATACGCTCTGATAGCATAAATAGATGTCAGTCCTGCCATCAGTGTCTCCATGATGCCATAGCTGATGCTTACAGTAGTAGAAGTACAGGTGACGATGTCATAGCTGATGCTTACAGTAGTAGAAGTACAGGTGGTGTGGCATAGCCAGCAGCCTGCTCAAATCACTCCA
This sequence comes from Chaetoderma sp. LZ-2023a, assembly GCA_034401795.1. Lineage (NCBI taxonomy): Eukaryota > Metazoa > Mollusca > Caudofoveata > Chaetodermatida > Chaetodermatidae > Chaetoderma > Chaetoderma sp. LZ-2023a. The sequence continues at coordinate 72,736,945 of CM067372.1, read as the reverse complement.
ACATTGGAGGTAGGGTCTCTCCGAGAGGTGGTAAATACAATAAGAAAGAAAGTGTTGCCTTACTCAGTAAAATGTTGTGGACATTGAGAACATCCTAGATTTGGTTTTAGATCAGATCTAGACCTGGTTTTAACCAGATTTCGGGGCAAACTGAAAGCATATAGTAGGCCTACATAGGAGGAGTTAGAATCAGCGGTCGACTTATACTTATATTCATATCTCATATTTTCGCGGCAAAATTTATTTTTGCTATAAATAAAAAAACAATACCGGCTATTTCCCATGGCGATACTGTAACCAGGAAGTCTAAGATGGAAGCGATGCTGAAGAAGCTGCTGAGCGTGATTTATTTATGGTGCCCACTCAAGCCATGCTTGCTGATAGTGATAGAGACGAGGTTAGGCATGCTCAGAGCAGGAGATTAATGGATTGTACATTGTTTGAAGCAGCTACACAGGCTTACTATACTGCTATTGAGGATAGCTTTGATGCAACAGTTCGGATTGATACAGATATCCCAGAAAGGCCTGGTATTACATCAGTGGCAGAACAGGGACAGAGTCCAAAAACACCTAGCGATTCACAAGGGAGCCTTGCTGCAATGCAGAGCTTTGATATAAGTAGTAAGAGATCTGAGCCGAATTCACAAAACAATACACAGGCATTCAGAATTTGTTCATCAGGTACCTCATTGACTGAGGACAAGGATCTGCATGGGCAAAGACAACATAGCACTGATCAGCTAGTTTTACAAGCAACATTAGCGTGTGATGTAAGTGATCAAGTTCATGATTATGACGGTGATGTTAGAAAATAATCTGAACAGAGCAATGGTGAATTGTTGAGAAGTTCAAAATCTGAATTAGCAAATCAACATAACAGTGAGATGGATGCTACTCAGATAGTATCCAGTTCGCAGAACACAGCAAAAGGTACGAATAAAAATCTAAATGTTTCATCCGACTCAGACCTAGCACAAACATTTATTCTTGAGTCTCCTAATAAAATTAAAATAAAATAAATGTTCACAAACACCTTTTTTCGAAAGATTTCTCACTTTGGTGAGTAAAACGGAAAAATAAAATGGACAAAAAACGTCAACATTATACATTCTGGAGCCTGTGCTCTTCGTACTATATATAAATGATCTGCCTGAATTATATCCTCTCATCAAAACCCTATATGTACACAGATGGCACAAAAGTATCATGTCAAATCAACAGTGGCGAAGACAAGTGAAAACTGCAATCGCATATGAACAAACTGCACGGCTGTTCTAATAAGTGGCTATTGCGCTTCAACCCAGATAAGTGCAGGCTCATGACAGTGGGAAAGAAGTTACATTAAGAAGAAAGAAGTTACCACATGAGAGGAGATCGAAGGGACGACCCACAACACACATTAGCTAAGGTCGACAAGGAAAAGCATCTAGGTGTGACCATTGATGGAAGATTGTCCTTTGAAGAGCACTTAAGCAAAAAAGGCAACACAGATAATGGGACTGATTCGAAGATCATTTGCATGTACATGTATGGACTTAATAGCGTCATGTATGGTTGTACAAGGCATTTGATCGCCCTCACCTCGAGTACGCAAATGCAGTGTGGTACCCACAAAGGAAGAAAGATTTGGTGACAGTAGAGAACGTCCAGAAAGGGGCTACAAAACTCATCCCTGAGCTCCGAGACCTGAGCTGCAAAGAGCAGCTACTGAAGCTACCCAAGCTGACCTACAGAAGCCTGCGAGGCGATATGATCGAGGCATTCAAGATGATGAGAGTCATATACATGTATGACCGTAAGGTTGGCCCAACTATCCCGCTCAGAGACTCCGCAGCCAGAGTGCATCATCTGAAAATTTACAAGATGAGGGCAAATAGTCAGCTACGGGAATACAGCTTTTGTATCAGAATAGTCGACCCGTCGAATAGTTTTCCAGAAGTTGTGAGAGCTCCAACTGTAATGGCCTTTGAAGCAAGACTCGGCAAACACTGGGCAGGACAGGAGATGAAATATTGGTTTGATGTGGCTCTAAAGATCTGGACAATTCCATGGTTGTGTACCATGATTTCTCGACTAAAGGCCACCTTTGAATATAAGACGCTGTCCAAAATTTGACCAAAATCTAACCAAAAAACTCTTGTATTCAAGTATAAGACGCTGTTAAATTTACCAAAAAACGTACCTTTATAAATCGAAAATTGGTATAAAAAATTACCATCACTCAGCGCTATGTTTAATGCACGACTAAAAATTATCATGGTGGAAGAGAAATTATTAAATAGGACCGCCTAAATATCGTGTATCTTCAATAAAGATTGTTTATTACATCAAAATCAATCTAATTTTGGCATAAAATGTCTCCTTGAAAACATAGAAATCATGTGATGGAAACAGAATGTAATGGCTCTTGTGCATTTGGAGGCGCAGTGTGATCTTATGTGCTAACAGGAGTTGGTTATCTGGCTCTTTTGCTATTGGAGGCGCTGTGTGATCTTATGCGTTAACGGAAGTTGGTTATCAAACGGGTATGGGAATATTCAGATGGTCACTAGTTGTAATGGCTCTTTTGCGTTTGGAGGCGCTGTGTGATCTTATGCGCTAACGGGAGTTGGTTATCTGGCTCTTTTGTGATTGGAGGCGCTGTGTAATCTTATGCGCTAACGGGAGTTGGTTATCAAACGGGTACGGGAACATTCAGTTCCTATCGCGCAATGATGATATATAGCAATTTCCAAGTCCAGAATATTTAGATCGGAGTACTCGCTCTAATTAGAATAAAGATCTTTTGCGATTGGAGGCGAATCACGTGGTTTATACATGTATCTTTTCTCGACGCCATTTTATGTAAAATTCTGGATTAATTCTGATGTAATAAGTGATATTTATTAAAGAATAAGCAATATTTAGGCGCCCCAATTTAATAATTTCCCTTCCGCTTGGTGTTTTTGGAGTATACATTAACCATAGTCGTCAGGCGGCGTGAATTGTCTAGGGTAACATTTAGTTCAATTTCTGTGGTATAATCTTTGACTTTTTAAGAAAAATTTCCACCCAAAAATGAGCTCAAGGAATGGTCCCGATTATAGGACACCCCCCCCCCCCCCCCCCCACTTTCTAGTACATGTACTTTGACAAAAAAAATGCGTCCTTTAGTCAAATTTTAACAGTATGTGACATTTGGACAGATATTCTTTAACATTTTCTGTTAAAGAAATAGCTGCAATCTAACTTTTGACTAGGAATATGTCTAGCCATGCTTTCTTAAACAAATGATATGACAGAAATGGATACTCATGCAAAATATTTGTAGCTAAGACATATTTTACATGGTTGCATATGTGACATCACACAAGTTAACAAATTTGACATGGCTGAATTCATTGGTGAAAGTCTGTGAACTGTATTGAGGTATAATGTAATCTTGTTGTATAGGGAAACACAACATGTACTCGTATCCAAATAGAACATCAACTTTATTGAACATCAATACAGAAAATAATTATGGCAACATAACTTGGTTGCGTATGTGACACATCATGGTTGCGTATGTGACATTGTGAAAAAATGGTTATGACTAGAGTGAAAATATCAATGATTTGCAGCAGCATTTGCTATATGATATATATATATATATATATATATTTATATATATATATCAGAATCATATTAGTTTTGAACACAATATAAGAAATTTTCTGTTAAATATTTTGGACTTAATTTGATTGGGTGCTTTTGCTGCCTTAGGCAGCAACGACTTCCAATCAAATTAAGTCCAAAATATTCCACAGTACATTTTGTTTTGAAAACAGGTTAAGTCATTTCTGAGCTGTACTGTATATGTATAGCAAATCATTTCTCAGTAGCTACTCAGCATCAAAATCTTTGTGAAACACATATGCTGTCCATTATGTGTGTGTCAAGAATTTGCAAAATGGCTGATTAATCAATCCAACGTGTTATAAAAATATTATTTCCACATTTCCTCAAAAAAGACACCCGTCTCATCACCATCTTGGTTAACATCCATACGACAAACTGTTTGACAGACGTTTTGCTAGCGAACTGGGCCAAGACATATTTCCCAATTTGAAATTTGTCTGAAACCATCTCAGAAGCTTGTGGCATGACTGGCATAGGTAGGGGATTGGACATGATGGATCTTGATCTCAAATCATAAGTGTTTGGGTTGTATGCATCAGAATAGCTTTTGACCTCGACCATCCTTACCGTAGGTGCAAAAAAATTGTTTCTGTAGGTCGTTCTGTTAGAGCTCTCTGTAACAATACTATTCTATATGGAGCACTAACGTTTGCTAAGAAAACGCTATCCCAGCATCCTTTGCACGATCGTGCAGCTTATGGCATAATATATGCCTCTGTGATGTATGAAGTTGTTTCGCGTGCAATTACGTCACAGATTAAAAACATGTTTTTTCATGAGACCACCAAACATGTTTCGCAGAATAGCAGAGCACTCTCTAACAAAATGTATCGTTCCATAGAAGAAACATGTTTCTGCAGATGTTATTCTAGCAGAGCACTCTGTTAAGTTTTCCTTACGGAACGATCTCCAGATAAGAACCTCTGACTACAACCTGATGAACACGCTTTGTCTCTGGTAGCGTTTTAATATCTTTCCTTCTCTGGTCAAGGATTAGGTTTTGTTAGAATTCATTTCACCTGAGACCAGAATAAGTTTGATCTTTGTTAGTTGAATTCAATGTCTCATAAAAGGATTTTGCATCAGTAACTAGGGCATCAACATGCTGATAAGTACAATCAAGATATATTTTAAACTTCAAACCATAGATAGCTTAACGTACACTCCAATGTGGAAATCGTCTAAAAACAGAGAAAGTTAATTGAGTTACTAAATTCTTTGTGTCTGTTTGTGCTAAAACTTGTTAGTGAACTCTGAAAGGAAAGATCTCATTGTAATGTAGGGTAGACGGGTGCAAAATGGAACATGTTATCCCTGTAATTTTTTTAACAATTGTGTGTTGACACATATGCGACTGCTGTTGTCACATACACAGCTGCTGTTGTCACATATGCAACCAGCCATTTGGGGGGTGAACATGTAGTGTTTTAGTTTAGATACGCTACATTTTAGTAGATTATCATTAGCATGCTTTGCATAAAAAAGCTTTATTTAAAAAATGTGCCTGTAAGTGAAACAGCATAATTTTTATATGTAAGTGGTTGCGTATGTGACAGCTGGGAAGTGTTGAAAGAAATTACGCTCTCTTGCCATAACAACAGCACAGTTCATCCTAAATTTTACATTATCAGACAGATTAACACAGATATAAACTTGTGACAACTAATTACTCAAAACTAGACGATCTTAATAGGAATTTTTTTTAATTTACATTCTTTTTGTATCGCCTGCGAAGCAGGATTGAGACATAGGTATCACTTTTCCGACGGCGGCGGCAACGACATAAACTTTTAAGTTAAGTTTATATCTCAGCAATGCCTGATCCAATTGGAACCAAACTTGGGTGCATGGTAATATACATCAAAAGGAAGGGGCCCGCCGATAAAAAGGCCATGAGGTCAAGGTTACAGGGGTCAATGGTTACAGTATAATCTTTGTTAAAATTTTACGTTAAGTTTTTGCATTAAACAAAAGTTATTGCCTTATATCTCAGCAATGCCTGATCCAATTGAAACCAAACTTGGGTACATGGTGATATACATCAAAAGGAAGCAGCATGCGGTCAAGGTTATGGGGGTCAAAGGTCATCGTATAATCTTTGTTAATATTTTACATTAAGTTTTTGCATTAAACAAAAGTTATTGCCTTATATCTCAGCAATGCCTTATCCAATTGGAAGCAACTTGGGTACATGGTGATATAAATTGAATGGAAGCAGCCCACCGATAAAGCGGTCATGACGTCAAGGTTATGGGGTCAAAGGTCACAGTACATGTATAATCCTTGTTAATATTTTACGTTAAGTTTTTGTGTTAAGCAAAAGTTATTGTCTTATATCTCAGCAATGCCTGATCCAATTGGAACCAAACTTAGTTACATGGAGATATACATTGAAAGCAAACAGCACGCTGATGCAGGCATCATGCGTTCACGGTTATTGGGTCAAAGATCACAGTATAATCTTTGTTAATATTTTACATTACGTTTTTGTGTTGAACAAAAGTTATTGTCTTATATCTCAACAATGCTTGATCCAATTGGAACCAAACTTGGGTACATGGAGATATACATTGAAAGTAAGCAGCACGCTGATGCAGGAATCACGAGGTCAAGCTTATGGTGTCAAAGTTCACGGTATAATCTTTGTTAATATTTTACATGTGTATGTTAAGTTTTTGTGTTAAACAAAAGTTATTGCCTTATATCTCAACAATGCCTTATCCAATGGAACCAAACTTGGGTACATGGTGATTTACATTTAACGGAAGCAGCATGCTGATGCAGACATCATGCGGTCAAGGTTATGGGGGTCAAAGATCATGGTATAATCTTTGTTAATATTTAATGTTAAGTTTTGCATTAAACAAAAGTTATTGCCTTATGTATCTCAGCAATGCCTGATCCAATTGGAACCAAACTTGGATACATGGTTACCTATAATGATAGAAAGCAGCATGATGATGTTGGGGTCACAAGGTCAAAGGTCACTGTGACCATGATACAGGACTCTGTTATTTCAACATTATGTTTTTGCGTTTAGCAAAATTTTTCAGCTTATTTCAGGATTGGTTAAGCCTATTGCAACTAAACTGGGATACATTGTTATCTATAATGATAGGAAGCAACATGATGATGTTGTTGTCACAAGGTCAAAGGTCAAGGTCACTGTAACCTTGATACAAAGCTTATTTCAACATTAACGTTTTGCGTTTAGCAAAACTTCTCGGCTTATATTTCAGGATTGGTTAAGCCTATTGTAACTGAAGTTGGATACATGGTTACCTATAATGTTAGGGAGCAGCATGATGATGTTGGCATCACAAGGTCAAAGGTCAAGGTCACAGTGACCTTGATATAGAACTCTGTTATTTCAACATTAAGTTTTTGCGTTTAGAAAAACTCCTCAGCTTATATTTCAGGATTGGTTATGCCTGTTGCAACTGAACTTGGATACATGGTTACCTATAATGTTAGGAAGCAGCATGATGATGTTGGGCGCAAGGTCAAAGGTCAAGGTCACTTTGAACTTGATACAGAACTCTGCTTTTTCAACATTAAGTTTTAGCATTTAGCAAAGCCTTTCAGCTTATATTTCAGGATTGGTTAAGCCTATTGCAACTAAACTTGGATACCTGGTTACCTATAATGATAGGATGCAGCATAATAACATTGAGGGCAGAATGTTAAAGGTAAAGGTAACTGTGACAAACAGGAGACAGACGAGACATTTAATTCCACGGAATTCTTGTTTAGGAATAAAACACAAGTGGTGACTTTCATTTTTTAAACTCCTCATGGATGGGGTAACCAGACATAATCATAAAACAAACTTCAGAATATGTTACCAGAGGGTGTTGGTTTCAATTTGATATGCAATTTACTAACTTTTCAAGACTTAATTTTCATGGCTTAGTTGATGTTTTCATGGATTTGCCCATCTACAGCAAGACACAACAGTTCAGTTAATCTAGTGAAAGATGAAGTGGAAGATGATCTGGACTCATGAATATGATTTAACCTTTCATCCAGTATCAATATATGGTTACATACGATATATGGTATGACGAGAGCTGGAGCTGCACGGCAAGGAACCTACTAGCCATGTATCTACTCCCATCAATTCATATCATTCTTGACAACACACCGTGAAAGGTGTTTTGGAAGTCAATGGTGAATAAAGCAGTAGACAGATACTGACTTGAGTACAAATGGCCCACCACAGTCATGACAGAATATCTATATAAGCGCTGAATATTCTGAAAACTGTTTAACAGAAGGTTGTTGCATCCTAAAGCAGCAACAACCATCTGTCAAATAGGTTTTAACATCGATCCTTTAATGTATGATATAAAGCAATGACATAAACCGGTGACAGTTACTGGAGTTATATCGCACCAAAATCGGATACATTATAGCCTCTTGTCTAAATATAGTTATCCTATTTTCTGGAAACTGCCGCTGACTTGTCTGCAAGCTATTCAATACACAGCCAAACCTGTGTATAGCGGACACTTGTGTTTGGGGCCATTAAGATGGCGGTTCTTTGATACAGGTGGAATTCTTTACAAATTAAAACATATTCTGTTGAATTTTTTGAAAATAATCTGAATGGAAACCGTTGCTGCCTTAGAGCTTCCAGTCATAACGAGCCTATCATTCCATTGGTAAATTTTCAAAAATAATCATCTTTAGGTTTGCAAATGGACATTTTTTATAAGAAAATTTCTTGAATAGACTTTAGGGTTACAGGGTGGTGGTGGGTGGGCTCGGGAGGGTTGTTCCACTAGGTACAATGAAACAATGTAATATATTCAATTCTCTGTTTTTGCATTGTGTGTGTGTTAGGATATTAATAAACATTGTGTCATTACCGGTAGTCACTAATTATTAGGAATAGTGAGTCTAGAATTTTTAAATGTACATGTATGTCTCGAAAAAGTATGGAATTGTATTGTGCCCAAGGTGTATGAACCCTAGACCGTGGTACATTTTAGGATTCAATGCCGAGCCAGTGAACATGTAAGGTGTCCAGTTATGAAGCAAATCATGTCCATACTCGAGTTCAAACTACATGAAGAATCTGACATACTGAAGAATCTGCGCGTGACAAATAGAACCAAAAGTGAGGATTTCACTGGCTAGGATCTAGGAGTATACCACACAAGGGGTGGTAGACTCCTAGATCCTAACCAATTCAAACTATCCACTCATCTACTCGACCAGCTTGAATTTATGATGCAGAGACTTTGTTTCACTCTTTACCAGCATTGGGAGCTAAAGCTGTCACTTTTATCATCGAACAAGAAAACCGGCTTACGTGTATACCAGAGAAGGGATCCAAGAATGATAATTAATCTAATTCACATGGCGCCATTAGTGTAATTTTAGGTTGTAAAACCATTCTCACTAGAAGTGAGGGATGTCACTTGTCAAGTCAAGTTAGGTATATATATTGAATGACTGGTTTGTGTATATTAACAATAAAGAAATTGAAGAGGCCCCATATGCTAACAGAGGAAATGGTAGCATACTCTACAATATCTCTACCACCATGACCACGGACTGTCGACAGAACCACTGCCAATCCTGCAACCTGCATTTGTACAACAACCTCAACCAATGTCAATGTACTCGCCAGCATTTCTGCCACACACACAACCAGCGTACTAATACATACCACCATACTTGCCAATGTCACAATTTACCCAGACAAGATCAGTGTATCCACTATCATTAGTCCAGTCCACTCCACTGATGAACCAGCCCATACACAATAGACCTGTTCTGCCTCACCCTCAGCATACGATGTATCCTCTCATATTCTCCACCTGGTTACTCTACTGTGGCTCATCCAGTGACGAAGAGGGTAGGTCATATTAAGCAGTTCCTAATTGTAAGCCAATGAGAATAAAATCTTGGTGATTTGTCAAATAGCGCATATGCGTGCGCTTCCAGGCTTCCGCTTGCAGCCTTATCTGACAGTTAGTTACCTGCCTAATAGGGGCAGATTTTATTGTTAATTCTGTGTATAATTGAGCCAGTTAGATATATTAGCATATATATCATAGCGTCTTCGTAATGGTAAGTATCAACACTTTCATTAAAAAAGAAATCATAGATTTCATTTAGTCTTCAGTATGTTTGCTATGTACATGTATATAAATAATTATATAGTTGCTATTAAATAATAAACAAGGACAAATTTGTCCAAAACCCACCTGATGTTTTTCAATTGAGTTGCTGTAAGGTCAAAAGTGTCTATTTTGGAAACATTTTTGCTGAAAGCTGTTGCTGTTGCATTTTAGCTTATTGACCAAAAGATTTGGTGCATGTCTTCCGGACCCTATGATCAAACTTCCACCCAAGTTTGGCCTTCACTCCAGTAGAATCAGAGTTATCAAAAATGTCTTAAGAAGAAGAAGCACTCCATGAAAGCAATTTATACTCGCTTTAACCACTGTGTCTAGTGAAACGGGTAAAATATTTTAACTGGTCATGTCCATAGTTATGTGTAATTGCCCAATGTACAACTGTTTTTATCATTTCAGTAATTAACATGGCCACTGAAATCCGTGCAATAGACACATCAAGTGTGCATCGAATATGCTCTGGTCAGGTGGTCCTAACATTGGCAACAGCGGTCAAGGAGCTTGTAGAGAATAGCTTGGATGCAGGGGCTACACATGTTGGTAAGCAAGAGACACGCACGGTATGAATCTAGTTTATATTCAGTTAACCCTTTAAAACTCATATCCGCCAAAAATGGCTTGTGCAGTGGTCTTGTGAAATGTCCATTTTCCAGACCAAGAGAAGACTATTTTTGAAAATTCACCACTGGAATGCCTAACTCGATAACCTGGCCAGTCATTTCATTGATAAAATTTCAAAAATAGTCTTCTGGATCTGAAAATGGGCATTTTCTATGAGAAGTTGAGATTTTCTTGATCAAATTCAAGGGTAAAATGGTTAAGCTTCTACCTAGACTTAATTTTACGACTAAAAACCAATTTTGAAATACCCTGGTCAGCCCATAACATTGCCTGCTGTAACAAGATTTGATTCAAACTCGAAATACTGGTGTCCAGTCCAAGTATTGATCCATTACGAAGCACGTACGGAAGAATGGCAATCGGACCCGAGCCCTCTATGGTTATCCTATATTGAATCCCATGACAGCGCATCCAGGGATACCATTTCAAGGTGGATTGTGCAATGTATCCAATTTTGCCACAAATCTGCAACCGGTAGGTAAGTAGATTTGGCCAAGGCTCACATTTTCGTAGTGGCCTCCACAGCTCTATTCAACGAAGTTTCTGTCGAGAACATGACAGTAGCCCAGTGACAACAGTCAAGTCGAGTTTTAGCAGCCATTATTTGCGTGACACGATTAGCCCTCATGCATTAGCGATTATGAAAAAATTAATCAAAATTGTAAATATTGTAATTTCACTTTTTTATATTTCTAAAATGTCTACTTTCACGCGCATGCGTGAGCTGTCACTTCCTCTTTGTAGTTTATTGGCTCAAACATGTGCATCTTAGTTTTGTTGTCAAGCTAATTTTTGCATTTTTATTTGCTCAATACTGAATTATTTACTGATTGAATGATGTCTGTCCAAGCAAAATCGCTAGAGGCCACACCAGGACCAAGCCATCAGATGCATTCAATTGTTTTTGTCTAATTTTTCACCATTAATCTATATTGTTATGTGTTTCTGTGACGTGATTTAGATGAGTTAAGCGCCTTTTAAACTGGTCAAAATATTATTTTGCCGCCTTGAATTTCTAATCACATTTTGTTTTTGTGAATGCTCCTTGGACCAGGTAATTTGTTGCCTTCTTCATCTGCCCCCTGGGCACATAGTCCCCTCCTCTTAATCTGACTTCTATGATAAGGGTTTACCAGTTTTCCCTTTAGATTCAGAGGTGGCTCCAGTTGATCCCGGCTTGAGGTACGCTTCGCCGGTAGATCCAGGAGCGAGAGTGATGGCCTCCAGTTCGTGCTTTACTGGTTCCATGGAGCAGCCTACCACTCGCAGTGCCGTACCCTCTTACGGTACTTTTCCTAGCCAGTCTGGGTTAGCATTCTTGGCCTACCCAGAAAGTAATCTGTCTGACCATGAAGACGAGGACTATCTACTGGGTTCACCCAATGAGACCGTGGCTATGGAAATGGACGAATGTACACCCCGAGCGGGGAGCACGGGCGCACTTTCCATGGAACTACTGTGCAGGGGTAGCATTTACGGCCCAGAGGGTTACCCGGTTTCGAGCCGGTGGCCGCTGCATTGATGGGTTTGCTATGGTAGGGCCAGACCATGGTATTGTGCAGTATACACCCATGACGCCATGGCTTCGACTGCTGGTTCAGCTACGGCTCAAACCATGCCGGTCCTCACGGGCCGGCATGGTTTTACCGGCTTGCCCAGGGTATCCATGGCTCCAGCCACTGTTCCGTTTGTGAGTGCTGTTGAGAACGACGAAGACCCGCGCCTAAGTTGAGCACTCGCAGGTGGCCACTGAAGAGGACTGGTCTGATGCCTGCCAATGGATGGTAGGTGTTAGACCAGAACTCAACATGGAACCGTTGACTTCCCAGCAGGACTAACGCTCGTGCTTGGTTGGGAAGCCAGTGATGAGTGCCAAGCCATCTCTGCCGCTAGCAGAGCATATTGTGGATATGATCTCAGCGGCAGAGGCATCCATTAAACACACCCCCAACCACCCCCGGCAGTATGATGTTGTGCCTAAGCAGAGCGCGGATGAGCATGCTGCACTAGATGAAGACACGCAGCCAGGCTCTCAATTTGAGGTGCTCCATAGGGCGTGTATTCATACAGCGCCCCCCCCCCCCCCCTTCATTCCATCTGCAACAGGCCAGAGGTGGTCAGGTCAGAGGCCAGCCCCCAGTGCAGTGTAGGCAGCAGCCATGCCAGCACCAGCTTGTTCCGAGGGACTCCTAAGCTCCGCCAGCACAGCCCATGAACTGAGGTGTATACAGTGCGGGTAGGGGTATGCAAAGATCTGGATGTAGTAACCGTATCTGATGGGCTGGTTGCACAACCACCACACTGGTGCTGCCAGAGACAGTGCCACTCTTGCACTTCTCGTGTTCACCTCTCTCCCTAGGTGGACCCGTGAGAGGCTGCTTGACTTTCCACATGCAAGAGTTCGAAGCGGGTGACTCAGAACCACTTAGTGTTGCCATGGCTTTCAGTCGGTTACCATTCCAACTGGATAATAGGTCTGCCATCGCTACTGTCTCTGGTTCTGCTCTGGACTCAAGATCCAAGAGATCCAGATCAATGGTTGTGTATCGAGGAGGAAATAAAATCCCTCATGCGAAAAGGAGCAATTCAACCGGTACAAAATTGTGCAGTCTTCTGCTCAACGTGTTTCTGGTAACGAAAAGCACCGGAGGGTGGGGACTGGTTTTCAACCTTAAGCCATTGAACAAATTCATAGACACATCATCTTTCAAGATGGAAACAATCAAAACGGTGTGGGTGGGTTGGAGAAAGGCGACATCCCTAGATCAGAAGGATGCTTATTTCCATATTCTAATCGCGAGGAATTTTCGTCGTTTCCTGTCATTTGCATTTCTGGGCCGATAGTGGGAATTCAGTGTTTTCATTTGGAATTTTGATGACTCCTTGTGTCTTGACCAGGGTGGTTCTTGCTATGACAGCATACCGCTGCAGGGGAAACATAGCATTCCACACCTACATAGACGACTGGCTGTTAAAAGCATACAATCAAGAAAGTCTACATGTATCAGCAAATCTGGAGATAGTTTTGAAAACTCTCACAGATCTAGATTGGATAATCAGCCTTCAGAAATCAGAGCTACTCCATCCCAGAAGTGAGCTTGGCTCTTCTGCGGATGAGCTGGTCTTTGGACTTGGCCTCCCTCCCGTCAAATTCACTGACAAATTCTGGCAATATCAGAGAGTATTAGGGAGGTAAGTATTCTTTTGAAATGAAATAAACGAAATCACGGATTTCCTTTTTTACAAGAGAGTTGATACTTACCTCCCTAACATGGACCCGGCCTCTCCGCCCACAGAGGCTCGGTCTTCAGGCTTGTAAGTTGCATTATGTCGGCCAATAGTACTAGTGCGAGGAAGTGACAGCTTGCGCATATGCGAGGTTGGGGATGGCATCCGCCGTGCTCTCAACTGACTCCCTGCCAAGTAGGGGCACATGACTTTTTTAATCGGAGCTTTATTGAGTGAAGGTCGATATTTTAGAAATATCTTGGTGTTAGAGAGGTAAGTATCAACTCTCATGAAAAAAGAAATCTGATTTCGTTTAATAAAAGCCATTGATAACATGTGTTACACCTGAGATCATGGAGCACTCACACAAACATGCTGCATGTCTTCCATCATCATGACTCGAGATGTCCCCAAACCACAAAATAAAAGGTAAGTTCTACATTGTTCTGTTTGAGGTTTTTGTCATGTACATGTACAAGTATTTCGTACTGTCTGATGATGGTTCGTGGTTTATATCAGTCTAATTCGAGTTTTATACAAATGCGAAGTACATTTGATCGATTTCCTATAGTAAGTATGGCACTGTTACAGAAAGCATATAGGTTTTCGAAGAAATTTGATGGTCCCTTCTCTTAAAAAGAGGGAGGCGAGCACATTTTATGAAGCGACGATATCGCTATAACGTCAGTACCAGCTGATCATTTGTTTACTTCCCGGTCACTGTTCTGGTGGTTTCAGTTGCTTTTGTTCCTCCAAAACTAAATGAACTCTTTCAGGGAACAGCCCATCATGCGACCTTGCCTGCCTCCCTCTGAATTCACTTATGAATTCTGGTTATATGATAGAGTATTCATGATAGTAAATATACTCTTGAAGTGAAATAAACAAAATCTAGGTTTACTTTTTTATACCCCGCCAAAAAATTTGGCTGGGTTTTATGTAATGGCGCCGTCCGTCCGAGCAGGCATGCGGGCGGCAGAGTGTTTTCCGGATGATAACTCTGTTACTGTTTGTCGGATCGCATTGAAACTCCATATGGTGGTTGGACTAGGTCTGGGGAAGAAACCTATCAAAATCGACGATGATCCAAAATCCAAGATGGCCACCAGCCACCGGTGGCCATCTTGAAAATTGGTTTCCCCATGATAACTCCTTAACCATGTGTCGGATCACTTTGAAACTTCATAAGATTGTTGGACTAGGTCTGGGGAAGAAACCTATCGAAATCGGCGATGATCTGAAATCCAAGATGGCCGCCAGCCACCGACGACCATCTTGAAAATTGGTTTCCGGATGATAGTTCCCATTACCGTTTATCAGATCGCTTTGAAATGTCATAGAGTGGTTGGACTAGGTCTAGGAAAGAAACCTATCGAAAGCGATGATGATCCGAAATCCAAGATGGCCGCCACCCACCGTTGGCCATCTTGAAAAATTGGTTTCCGGATGATAACTCAGTTACCGTTTATTGGATCACTTTGAAACTTCATAGGGTGGTTGGACTAGGTCTGCGGAAGAAACCTATCGAAATTCACAATGATCCGATATCCAAGATAGCTGCCAGCCACCGGTGGCCATCTTGAAAATTAGTTTCCCGATGATAACTTCGTAACATTTTATCAGATCACTGAAACTTCATAGGGTGGTTGGACCAGCTCTGAGGAAGAAACCTCTCGAAATCAACGATGATGCGAAGTCCAAGATGGCCGCCAGCCACCGGCTGCCATCTTGAAAAATGGTTTTCGGAAGATAACTCCGTTACCGTTTATCGGATCACTTTAGACTGATTGAACTAGGTCTGGTGAAGAAACCTATGTATAGAAATTGACAATGAACCAAAATCCAAGATGGCCACCAGCCACCATCTTAAATTGGTTTCTGGATGATAACTCTTCCCGTTTATCGGATCGCTTTGAAACTTCATAGGGTGATTGGACTAGGTCTGGAGAAGAAACCTATCGAAAGTGATGATGATCCAAACTCCAAGATGGCCTTATTTTCTGATAGCTGTCATTCATTGGGTTGTCATCATGGGGGTGAGAGGGTGTGTGTGTGTGTGTGTGTGGATGGGTGGTATTATGTGCCGTTTGCAGAGCTCTTGTTCATCATTGAGTTTATAGTTACCATCATGAATATGACATGGCCTCTCCATACCCACAGAAGCATGGTCTTATTACATAGTTGCTGAATTGTAGCCAATGATCATTTTCATTGTGTCTTATCATCTTGTCTTGCGCATACGCAGCGGATACGCGACTCAGCTTGCGCATGTGCTAGTTTGACAGCTACTGTAGGCTACCGGCCCAGTAGGGGCAAGATTAATGTTAATTCTGTGTAGAATTGAGCCAGTTAGATACATTAGCATATATCATAGAGTATTCGTGATGGTAAGTATAAACTTCCTCATGCAAAAACAAATCTTAGATTTCATTTAAATTGTAGCAAGACCATCTGGGGCTTTTCAGTTGTGAACATTTTCTCATCGTATGAGAGAATTTTGAAAACTTTAATTTTCAGAGGTTCGCCTTAAAGAATATGGTACTGAGTGTATTGAAGTTGTGGACAATGGTACAGGTGTATCTGAGGAGAACTTTGAAGGACTAAGTATGTATATATAGTGTGTGCGTGCGTGCGTGCGTGTGTGTGTGTTGTGTGTGTGTGTGTGTGTGTGTGTGTGTGGGGGCGAATGTTTGCTAGTGCGTGCATATATGAGTGTGTCCAGTGATATAACTCGGGTTCTACTGGAGGAATAATGAGCAAACCTGTTATTGCTTGTGTGGGAGTTTGTGCTTTTTGTCCCGAGGAAGTGTATCGACATTAACATCAATAAGTCAAGATTATCGAAAGAATTGTATCAAGGCATGCAAGGGTAAGCTAATCTAAATGAGACACGCAGAATTTTCCAGAATGCTTGTTCGGTGGCTATATTTCACCAAAAACTTGTCAATTAATTTTTCAGCTCTGAAACATCACACTTCTAAGCTTCAGAATTTCTCAGATCTGACTTGCGTTGAAACATTTGGTTTTCGCGGGGAGGCATTAAGCTCTTTGTGTGCTCTCGCGTAAGTTTATCCACTTATTGAATATTGATGCAACCAATGATTTATTTGTATTTCCTCTTACTCAGTTTGCTGCACAGTGTATGTTCATACACATCATATATAGCAATGACTTACTCGACTTCTCTCCCTCAGTACTGGACATGTTCGCTGTATAATTCTGAGAAACTCAATTTCTCTTTATCTATATCGACATTGTCGCTCTTTTCAAAGATCATCTCGTCATATTATCATTGATAATGATATTGGTCTGTCTAATTTTAGCATTTATATATAATACTAGAATGAAAAGAGTTAATTTGGTCGGTTTATGTTGTCTTTATTTCTGTATGCAATTCAAAAACATTACTATTAATCCTGTCACTTTTAAAAATGCTCTTCCACATTATTTCAAAACGTATTCTGACTAGTGATGCATGCAGGTGGACAATAGCCCACCAGAAATTATTTACTATTTACATGTATTCTGACTATCCTCTATCTCAGCCGTCAGGCCCTATTGTACCATTTATGGTTTGCCACGTCATACCTTGTCAGATCATACCATACAGTTTTTCCTTCCTACTTGTTTGGTTATCATAAAACATATTCTGTGTCAATATATACATGTATAGGCATGAGCTATTTGCTATTTTCTGATTTTTCTTTTTTTATTATAGTCATATTACAGTTATTACCTGCCATGAGGATGCAGCTGTCGGGACAAAGCTCACATTTGACATTCATGGCCGAATAATAGACAAAGTTCCTCAGCCAAGACAGGTATGGGTAATTATAATGTATTGTATTTTTTCCTAGTACTACGCGAAGCGGAGGATCGCTCAACAGATCAGAATGGCATCCTGTGTGCCGTGTCATATCTGAGAATTAGGTAGAATATTAGATTTTCAATCAAAATTTACTTCACCAGCATAGGCTTATCCAATTTTAACCATTTAACCAATTAGAAAATTTCCATTTGCAGACCAAGAGAAGCCTATTTTTGAAACTTTATCACTGGAATGACTGGCTGGATAGATTTTCAAAAATAGTCTTCTCTTAGTCTGCAATTTCTCAGGATGACTGTTGTTTTTGGCCGACTTGAGTGTTAAATGGTTAATGAAACTCAGATTTGTTCTAAACTGTGTGTATCCATTTTACATCATAATGAATATATTTGGTATAAATATATCTACATTTTTAAAAGTTTGTATAATGTGAACCATTTGCCTATCTTTAAGCCTTTCTTAGTAATGCATGCAACGCAGGTATGGTAAGCAGTTATGCTCTATGCTTCAGTCTTGTATGCTAGATGGATATATACATGCATCGGAAGAAACAACCCCAGGAAAATTAGTTCCACAAATATTAAACAGCGTACCTATATACATGTAGTTACCTTAAATTAGATTCTAGGAATTCAGGTTTCAAAGTTTCAAATCGATTCCAACACGCGTAAACAGAGTGTGGGTCTTAGTTAGGAATGGCTGTATGTAATGACCACGTTTCATCTTGTCGTAATAGTCTGGTCCCTTTTTCATGAGAACTGATAACTTCTATTAGTGTCATAGCAGTAAAATGGATAATCGACTCATCTAATCCTTGTGTATGATATGCATTTGTGTCATGGTTTCATCTCTAGCGTGGCACAACAGTGCGAGTCGATGGTCTCTTTTCCACTCTGCCCGTACGTAAGAGAGAGCTTGAACGTAATACAAAGCGTGAATTTGGCCGCCTCATTCAGGTGTTAAATGCCTATTGTCTCATCAGCACCAGTGCCAGAATTGTCTGCACAAACCAGGTGGGAAGCAAAGGGTGAGTATTGAAGCAAACCTAATGCACTGACACAAGCAAAGGTAATGATTATTAGTTACACCAGTGTTTTGACGTGGGTACAGGCTGTTACCACACGCGCAAACATCGTACATGTATATTTCCGGAGGGTAGCGAGTGAAATATAATTATTTGCGCGTCTGGTAACAGCCTGTACCCACGTCAAAACACTAGTGTAACGAATTTAGTACCCCTCAATCGTCGAAGATAGAGATTTTTTGATAACGTGACTATAATTAGATAAGCTATTCTTGAATTAGACATCTCTAGGCTAGTCCTGCAAGATTGAAATTGACACTTTTTTGCCTTGGCTGTACGCCAAAATCGGCATCTATGGTCGTGTTCACGTTAGTGGGTTAATCCGGAATAACATCATACTTCGGTGTGGGCTTACCATAGACAATTAATTCTACAATTAATTCTATGAGTAATCCATTTCATATCGGTATGTTGATTTCCGTATGTAACACGCTTGTCACGCATTATTTATCATGTCACTAAGAAGTGTACAAGAATGTGATCGGTAATTAATTCGCCGTTTTTATGGCTATGATTAATTTGTCGAGTAATGCATTCGCTATTCGAGTACAAGTGGTTTGCGTGATATACAACCTTGCTGTATCAACAGCTCCCGTTAAATTAGTTTCAAAATACGCAACAACATTCCAGTATAGTTGTCTTGAAATTGAGTCACTTGAAATCTTGAAATTCAACAATTCCAAAGTGGGCGTGTATCTGCCATTTTAGTAACATGCATGTTATTATAATGGGCTATATATGGCTAGCTGCTCAGTAAAACTAAAACATGTTTTTCGCATGGAGGATACCATGTGGTATTGCCCTCGCGTGAGGGAAATACCAGATCATCCATCCCTGATCTTAACCAATCAAATAACAGCATTTAGTCACGAATGTGACATTACTGAGGGTTAATAATTATAGATATTGGTTAGTTATTGATAGTGCTTTGTGAATGTAGGGATCTGATCTGTCATTCAGGTATATGAGGTCATAACCAAATGTGTCACTTCTTAGCTGATGTCACAAACAAAGTACAATGTAATGTAGGCTTGTCACGAAAATGGCAATAGCTTGAATGTTTAAATTGAATGTTTATGACAGCTCCAAGTCAATTTAATTTCAAAATATTCAACAGCTTGCCTTAGTGGATACATATACATATGTACGAAGTTACTTTGAAATTGAAAGTCTGAGACTGCATGGTTGAAATTAATAAAATGTATTGAAACCTGCATAAATGTGGGCAGAGCTTGTCTAGAAATGTGCTGGGAATAGCTTGAGATGAAACCCTCTATTGAATACTAATGTACATTCTGAAAACATTTGAAAACTGAACGTTGGTGTCTTGGACATCTTCAAACTGCAGGCAGCAACAGCATCTAGTCAAATTAGGTTTGACATATTAACCCTTTAATCCTCAAACCGAGCAAAAGTGGCTTGTGTAGTAGTCTTGGGAAGTGTATATTTGCAGACCAAGAAAAAACTATTTTTGAAAATCTATCCCTGGAATTACTGAGTCGATAACCAAGCCAGTTATTCCAGTGGTATATTTTAAAAAATAATCTCTTGGCCTGCAAATGGGCAATTTCTATGAGAAATTTGAGGATTAAACAACTTGCCCTACAGCCTTTTTCTGATGGAAATATTCAGATTTCAGGAATGAAAAAGTTAAATATTCTTCATTCACATTCAAGAGAGTTTTATCCCTTATTATAACAAACATCAAGCGCATTGCCTAGTTCACATATTTAGTGACCAGTTGTATAACTACGTGCCAACTGGTTGTAGACAGCAGAGAAATATTGATAATAAATGCAAGGATTCTCATAAGGGTTGTGGGTATATATACCCTCAAAATGCATCCTGAGACCCCCAGAAGTAGTGGCAGTGGGTTCCATGTAACCCCTGAAAATCTTGTATGAATGTGTAATATGAAGTACATGTATTGGGGTTTTTTCCACAAAAATACCTAGATGTACAAAATCTAGCGTGGATTTCAGCTGGGAACCCCCCAGATTTCAGGTGTGGCGTCCCTGGGACCTCCAAAATTGAGATCCCATGAGAAACACTGACTAAATGCATACTTAATGTTCTCAATATTTTCTAGGTTTTTAAGATTGAAATTTGTACCAGAGCAGGGTTCTGCCCACACTGGTCGGCACTGGTCAGGATTAGCCACCACCCAACAATTTTAACCAGCACTAAAGACTAAACTATCTTTTATAACGACCACTTTTCACATATTTTGTGAAATTAAGCTTTATTTCAAGGAACTTTGTAAAATTTTGGTAAAAATGTCCGGCACTAATTTCATGCTTGGCAGAACCCTGCCAGAGATATATACACTTTTGACGAAAATATGCAGCATAAAATTATTAACCTACATCAGATGACAACTCAGTTAAATAAAACAAGAAAATTTGTCATGCTTATGGGAAAACAAAATTAAGTTTACTGCTTTTCGATTGGCCTAATATTATTTATGGTGTGCTAAAAACATTTTCTGTCGAGTCAAATTCGTCTTTGGCATGCTTTATACTCGTTATGGAGGGCAGAAGTTTTTTGACATCAAGAAACCGGCACACAATATGTACATTTCTGGCATGCAATTTGCTGGCCTGATGGCTAAAATAACTAAGGACTGTTCTTTTGGGCCTTTCCGATCCCAACATCGAATCGGCTTCTTTCTTGGCTTTGTGAGATATACATATATATCACTACAGTTTATATTTTTCATAAGTATATCTAATGTTAACTAACGTATGATGATTATATACACCATGTTAGAATTTTGTATGCTATTATTTCAGTAATAAAAGTACTGTTGTGTCTACAAGTGGAAATGAGACGCTTCGTGAAAATATATCCAATGTATTTGGTGCAAAACAAGTAAGATAGGTTAGATTTATCAGACATGTATCATGTTATATTCTTGTACTGCTAATACTATATCAACTAAACTACACAGGAATGGAGAAATCCAGTATTAGCTATGCCCCGCCCATCTCTAGCTAAGCTCCGCCAACACTTTGCCTGTGTTAGGATCGATCGATCCATGAACTATGAATTTCCAGAAAACTCTACAGGTAGCTGTTGGAATATTTTGAAACTAATTTGACTGGGTTCTGTTGCTGCCTATGGCAGCAATGTTCAGCACCCAGTCAAATTATTTTCATAATATTCAACAGCATGTTTATTAAATAGTAAAGCCATCCAGTTCATCCAACAACACTAAGTCTGTCATCAATTAAGAGTTTGTGATGAACTTAGTTACATTACGTCATTCATGACGTAATTAATTATGACTAGCCTACAGGTCACATATTTGATTATGACATCATAAGATTGATTGGTAAACCGGAATCCTCCATTCGGTTTGAGTAATATATTTGTTTAGCCCTCTCAGACTAGAAGCGACATTCTTTATGATGGAAGGCATATACTGTTGAATAAATTGAAACTAATTTGACGGAGTGTCTGTGGCAACAACGGTTTCCAGTCAAATTAGTTTCAAAATATCCAACAGCTTTCCTGTATAATGATCTTGTAATTGAGACACTGGATTTCCTAGAGATACATAATCTCTAGGCTGTGACAATTAATCTTGAGTGAATGGTTGTAACGATGTTTGCATGCACCATTCCGTTACTTGGCCATTGACAAGGTAACATGAGTCATAATACTTTTACATTCTTTTGATTGGATGTTCTGCGTCAGTAGACTGAGGGATTTAACTCTTTAATGGTCCAATTTGGTCAAGAAAAGGTCATTTAAATTTTCTCATAAAAAATTCATTTTCAGACCAAGAAAGGTTCGGTTTTTTAAAATTAATTAATGGAATAACTGGCTTAGTTATCGAGACCATCATTCCACTAGCTGTTTTCCAATGTGGCATCTTAGAAATTTAAATTTGCAAAGGATTTCGTGGTGATGAGCCCCTGAGGCCCCTAAATATTGGAAGGGGTCATGGTTTCACTCCAGTCAACTATCTGATTATTTCTTGCATTCAAGACCTGTAACATCTTTGTTTATTGTACCTTCAGCTTCAGACACTTTTGGAATTTGAGCAAATAATGCCTACAGAAAAGATCTGTGAAGATTTTGGGATTCCACATCCGGAGAAGATGTCTGTATCTTATAAGTAAGCATCCATCAGGCCATTCAGACGTATTACAGTCCATATTGCTAATGATGTATCTGTATGAAAATAAGGCTTTCATTCAAGTTTGTATGATAATGTTTTACCACATCCGTCACTGACATCATACAGTACAGCTTATAAATAAGATGCCATGATTCTAAAACAAAATCAAAAACATGTTAGTTAGTACAATATTTTAAACATGATGTAAGAAACCTTCTGTTGAATATTTGGAACATAACTGGATTGGAGGACATTGCAGAAGAAGGAGATTATGGTGGACCTGTGTGGTGAATCCATGGTATAGACTCCCGTAGTTGTCTGGGGATCTTTTGCGGTTTCTAACTCTGTGGCATATGGTACACAAAAGGGCTGATTCCAATGAACATGTCGGAATTGACGGAACACTACTAATTCTGTTTCTGTCCAGCAGGAACATTAGCCAAGTCCTAATGGCCCTCAAAGATAAGAATGATAATACAGCATAACAAT
Source organism: Chaetoderma sp. LZ-2023a (assembly GCA_034401795.1). Lineage (NCBI taxonomy): Eukaryota > Metazoa > Mollusca > Caudofoveata > Chaetodermatida > Chaetodermatidae > Chaetoderma > Chaetoderma sp. LZ-2023a. Next base: position 72,713,760 of record CM067372.1, on the reverse strand, counting down.
AATGAGTAAGATTCAGACTTGGATATGACAGTTACAGACCAAGCGGTCGGAAATAATTCACTCTGGAATCAGTATCTAGACCATTTTGTTATAGTAACATAAATTATTCACATTGTTTATGCAATGCATGTAATTGGCTAATTGAAACACTCAATTCATGATTAAATTTATACCACATAAGAATTTGTTCATTTCCAATTCCAGATTTGACAGCGTTGCATTGAAATTAAACCCACGCAAGTTAATAACATTTAGTACCATATTTGCTCTTGCAGAGTGGAGGGGTTTCTGTCCAGTTGTGTGCATGGTCACGGGAGAAGCAGCGCAGACAGACAGTTCTATTTCATTAACAAACGACCATGTGATCACACCAAGGTATTCCGTACACCTATGATTACATAAGTAGTATATTTGTTATTCCAGATACAACATGCTGTACTATTTAGTCACAGGTATTTGGATGATTAGCTCGCCTGGCCTGAGATGTCAAGTGGGATTATGCTATGGCAACCATTCATCCATCTGTAATCTGTCAGTTGTCTCATTTTCCCTTAAACAACCTCTCAAGAACCACTGAACAGATTTCAACCAAATTTGTAAGTAGACATCCTTGAGGCACAGAAATCCAAGTTTGTACAAATAAGCTGATAGATTGATTTGGGTCATATATCCATCTTGGATTTTGTGCTCTTTTATTGGTCATGCAGCCTATCTCCCAAGTATCTTATTGATCTGAAATTTGCTCATGGCATGCTTGGGAAAGGAAGACAAAACCCAAAATATTTGCAATATTTTAACGACATGTATATTGATAAACAGTCTAGCAGATTTGTTTAAAATCAAACACATAATAGGCTTTCCAGTAAGCACTTAAGAAGTCATTGCAAATGGTGGCCATTTTTTATACGCCCGCGTAATGGGTCTCGCCATTCGTCCGTGCATCCGTCTTTTCACTTCAAGAGTATACTTACCTCCCTAATACTCTTTGAATATTGCTAAATATCGGCTTTCACTTAATAAAACACTCAGATTTAAAAAGAAAGGTGCCCCTTATGGGCAGGTAGTCAGAAGTCAGTCAGGCGGATGCCAGCCCCACCACCGCGCATGCGCATGCGCCGATTAGTACTTCCTCTTTGCTAATTTATTGGCAGAGGGGTCACACATGTTTCATGCTTAAGGCTTTTCTGAGCTGTTTAATCGTTTAATTAATATATTAGAAGTGTTTTATTAACCTGGAGTGATGGCAGATCGGATTATTTCGCCGGAGGAGCGCCCAGGACCTAGCCATCAGGTGACTTCTAGTATATTTTAGCGAGTTTATCCCGTTGTAATGTGTTTCTGGGACTCACGTTTATCATGATAAGTGCCTAAAATAATTAGTTTATTTCAAAATGGCGCTATGAAATGCTAATCTCTCTTTGTGTTTATGTCCACAGGTATCTACCTTCGGTTGTTTAGGACATCACATTATCAGAGAGTTGGTTTTTCTCTCCACCAAGGTTACATTTCCTACTAACATTGTTAGGTTTTCTAACCAAAAAATTATGCCCAGTGAGTTGGAGGCCTCGGATGAAGGTCTTCTCACTTTGCCCTCTTGGTCCCCTTCCCTCCCCTCAAGGTGAAGAGAGTTAAGAGGTCATAATGTTGGTGGAGCGTCCGGTTCATCAGATCAGGTGGTTTGTCTATGCTAAAGACTCAGGTACTATAGTTATGATATGAGGCTTTTCAATTATATTTGAAAATATTTATAAAATCTTACTGTCATTTATTACTGTTTATCTGATGTTTGTATAGTCTGTATATACTATCCTGTCGAGTTAGGATGTTCTGGATATGATTACAATTCGTCCTTACACCTGGAGGTTTTGTTTCGGATCAATTTAACTTCTTATTCTTGAAGTTATGACATCATAATCAGCCTTGCGCCTCACTGTCAGTTATAAGTTTTGTCCAACGCTGATTTATTATTATTAGCTTGGGTCTTTATGTCACCTTCCTCCTTGTTTATTTCGTGTTGAGTTTTAATTCAATATCTGTAATACTCATTGTCTTCGTCCTCTGGTGTGTTTCAGAGGCCTGGTTGTCCTTCATGTGGTAGGATGGATAAGTTCTTCCCCCATTTATGCTTCCAGTGCAGCCCATTTGGGCCATTGCTTAAATGTGAGATCTGTAAAAAGTGGGGGGGGTGAGCTAATGTCTGAATTTCTATCAATGCAGACCAGGGAGAAGGCTCCAGAGGAGGAGAGGAAACTTAAGAAAGAGGCTTCTGGTAAGAAGGGTAAGAGGAAGGCCTCGTCCGCTATGGATTTGGAGGCCTTCCGTATTGAGATGATGGGAGAGATGAAGAGGACAATTAAAGATTTGGTCCCAGAGTTGCTTCGTGGCATGCTTCCTGGTCCAAATCTTTCGTTGTCCTCTTCATCTGCTCCGGAGCAGATAATCCCCGCCTCTGAATCGGTTCTATTTAGGGACCTATCAGTTTTCGACCATGATTCAGAGGTGGCCCTAATAGAGGGTGAAATCCCAGTGAGAACACTGGCAGCAGGCTTGCCGCGCCGGTTGTTCGTGGTCAGGTGGCGCTGGAACCTGCCTGCTTATTAGGCCAGGATTATCCGCACCCTGCGGTTACCAGGTCCTCCTATGGTACCTCTCCTGGCCAGTCCGGGTTAGCATTCTTTGCTAACCTGGAGTCTAATCTTTCTGGCCAGGAAGAAGAGGATTATCTGCTGGGTTTTCCTTCTGGCGCTGTGGCCATGGACATTGACATACGTGCACCCCTCGCGGGGAACACATGGGCGACATTGTCCATGGTACTACTCACGCAGGAGTAGCGTTCACGGCGCAGAAGGTAGCCCGGGCTGGTTCTGATGGCCAGTTTTACCGCATACCTCGGCTTGCCAATGGTGTAGCAGGTGCTGGCCAGGGCTGTGGTGTGGCAAAATTTTCCCCACCCAATACCACGGCGCCTGCTACTGGTCAAGCCAGTCAGTTTGGCATGCCTGTTCTTTCAGGCCTGCATGCTTTCTCTGGCTTGCCAGGCGTATCAGTTCCACCAGCAACATGCACACCTGTGATTGCTCAGGAGGATGACGAAGGCCCTCGTCTTGTAGAGCATTCACAGGTGGCCACGGAAGAAGACTGGTCTGACGCTTGTCAGTGGCTAATCAACGTCAGGCCAGATCTTGCCGTGGATCAGTCGGCCTGTCAACGGGACCAGTGCCCGTGGCTGGCAGGAAAGCCGACTTTTACCGCTATGCCATCTTTGCCGTTAGCTGATCATATTGTTGATATATTCACTGCGGCGGAGACGTCCATTAAGGCACATGGACGTTTAGCGAAGGCCCCCCCCCCCCCCCCCCCCCCCCCCCCGCGAAGTGGCAAAGCGGTGCCGTATTACAGCTGATCAATATCAGCTATACGGTGTAGTACCGAAGCCAAGCATGGATGACCGTGCTGCGCTGGGTGAAGATACACGGCCAGGTTCCCGGTCTGACACGGGAGCACTGTGTTCGAACGTTTTGCGTTTGGCTAACACCGCGTTACGTGATGCGGAAGAGAGTTCAAGGGCATCTATTTCAGCGCTTTCGCATGTCTCACAGTTGTTACAAGGGGTAGTAACGGCATCCGCATTACGTCAGCCTAGTCCGGTCACTGTCCAGAGAGCCATCCAAGATGGAATTAACTTGGCTTTGGACTGTTTAACCCTGTCTGTAACCAGGAGTGTCCGGGCAAGGCGCACGTTTGCTCTGGACAACTTGTGCCCGTCCCAGGATTTGTATAATAGGCTGCTGCGTACGCCTATGACAGGTCCTGGTCTTTTTGGAGGTGAGGGATGTAAGCATCTCCAGGAGACGGTTACCCTGGTCAGTAACCAGAGGGCATTACGTGAGGCTCGAGGTGGCGGTGGCCAGGTCAGAGGCCAGCCACCGGCGCAGCGTCGGCAACGGCAGCGTGCGCTTCGGCCAGCAGCGAGGGGGGCTCCTCCGGCGCAGGCAGCCGCCCGCGCACCGTGGTGCGTGCGGTGCGGGCCGTGGTGCGCGAGGATCTGGTCGTGGTAATCGTAACTGACAGGGTGATTACCACAGTAAGAGCTACCCCAGTGCATCTGCACCAGGAGACAGTGCCACTCTTGCGCTTCTTATGTCCACCTCTCTTCCTAGGTGGACCAGTGGGAGGCCGATTGGCCAACCACATGCAAGAGTGGGAACGGTTGACTCAGGACCGTTTAGTTTTGCGATGGCTTTCAGTCGGGTATCATCCCGACTGGATAACAGGTCCACCATCACGACTGTCTCTGGTGCCGGTCTGGACTCAAATTCCAAGAGATCCAGATCAGCGGTTGTGTATAGAGGAGGAAATAAATTCCCTCATACTCAAGGAAGCAATTCAGCCAGCGCAAAATTGCCCGGGCTTCTATTCAACCGTGTTCTTGGTAACGAAAAGCACTGGAGGGTGGAGACCAATTCTCAACCTCAAGCCATTGAACAAGTTCATAGACACACCCAGTTTCAAGATGGAAACTGTGAGATCGGTATTGGCAGGGTTGGAGAAGGGAATGTGGACAGCTTCAATAGATTTGAAGGATGCTTATTTCCACATTCCAATAGTGAGGGGTTTCCGTCGCTTCCTAAGATTTGCATTCCAGGGCAGACAGTGGGAATTCAGGGTTTTACCCTTCGGAATTTCTATGGCTCCTCGGGTCTTCACCAGGGTGGTTCTTGTGATGACAGCATACCTCCGCAGGAGAAACATAGCAGTCCACACGTACATAGACGACTGGCTGTTAAAAGCACACAACCAGGAAAGTTTATCAGCAAATCTGGAGATAGTTTTGAAAACTCTCACAGATTTAGGCTGGATAATAAATTTTCAAAAATCAGAGCTGACTCCATCCCAGAAGTTTGTTTACCTGGGAATGTTCTTCGATCTGGAGATAGGATATGTTTATCCTACTCAGGAGAGGGTACAGATACTCATCTCAGTAATACAGTCAGTGTGCAACAGTCGTCATGTCCTGGCACGGGTTTATCTGAGAATGCTGGGATTGATGGTTTCTCTGGAACCAGTCATTCCTCAGGCGGCCAATACAGTTATTTCTCATGGCACAATGGACCCAGAGTACAGGTTCCCTGGACTCAAGCGTGTCAGTGTTGGAGCCTCTAATTCATCACCTTCAATGGTGGTTGAAGACAGAGAATCTCCTGGCGGGGGTAATGTTAACCCCTCCTCACCCTCAGTTAACGATGTATACAGATGCATCGATGGAGGGGTGGGGAGCTTGCCTGGAAGAATCCACAATATCAGGGCTTTGGAATCTGGAACAGTCAAAGGAACATATCAATCTACTGGAATTAAGAGCAGTAGTCCTGGGCCTGGAACATTTCTTACAGAAAGTTCAGGGCAAGAGTGTTCTAATTCGATCAGACAACTCAACAGTAGTGACTTACATAAACCGCCAGGGTGGAACAAAGTCGCCCAGTCTCTGTATGATGACATGGAGACTGCTTTGTTTGTGCCTGGATCACAGGATTACCTTGAAGGCAGTTCATATTCCGGGAAGGTTAAATCTGTTAGCAGACTCATTGAGCCGAAGGATGAGTGTTTTACCTACGGAATAGCAACTAAATCAATGTGTGGTGGATCGTCTGTTCGACCACTGGGGGAAACCCAACATAGATTTATTCGCAACGAAGAAGAATGTGAAGATGACGACGTACGTCTCTCCGATTCCAGATCCAAGCGCTTTCGCAACAGATGCGCTAGCTATCAGCTGGGTGGGAATGTATGCATACGCATTCCCTCCAGCAATCCTGATTCCAAAAATTCTTCAGAAAATCAGACAGGAGGAGTGCCAAGTGCTTCTGATCGCCCCAAATTGGCCAAGCCGATCATGGTATATGGATCTGCTGGACCTTCTGGTCTGCAATCCGGTTCCTCTGCCTCTGATGGACAATATTATCTTCCAGGGCAAGAACCTTCACAACAATCCGTCAATGTTCTGATTGACTGCGTGGATGTTGTCAAGGAATCTAGAATTAAGGAGGGCTTTTCTGAGCAAGCAGCCATGTTCATGGCAAAAGCCAGGAGGGGGTCAACCTCCAGAGCATATAATTATAAAATCAACAGATTTGCAGAATGGTGCTCAAAAGGGTGTATTAATCCAATGGATTCATCTATTCAGGTAGTAGCCGATTTCCTCTGTCACCTGTATGATGCCTATAGCCTCAAGCCTAACTCTATTGCTGGCTATAAGTCAGCTTTAAAGACAGTTATCCCTTGCTTGGCTAATAGGGGAAGTGATGAAGTAAATACATTAAATACTTTAATCAAAGGCATGGGCAATCTAAGACCAAGGAATCCCCCAGTGATTCCGTCTTGGAGTTTATCACTAGTGCTTCAGGTGCTAGCTGATAGGCCGTTTGAACCACTAAGCTCCATTTCTATGAAAATGTTGATGCTTAAAACTGTATTTTTAATTGCTGCGGCCTCGGCTAGGCGTAGGAGTGAGATGCATGCCTTGTCAGCCGAGGCAGACCGTTTTGTGGTTACAGGGGAAGGCCTTAGGCTTCTACCCAGGATAAATTTCATGGCGAAAAACCAGTCTGAAATATCCGGGTCAACCGATAATTTTACCAGCTTTGACTAGGTTTGATCCTAATTCAAAACTATGGTGTCCAGTCCGAGCATTAATCCGGTACAAACAACGTACTCAAGATTGGCGGACGGACCCAACAGCGTTCTGGTTGTCATATATTGAGCCCCATGGCAGGGCGTCAAAGGACACCATTTCCAGGTGGATTGTAGAGTGTATTCAGTTTTGCCATAAATCCGCCACAGGTAAACAAGTTGACATGGCCAGGGCTCACAGTGTCCGAGGTGTAGTGGCTTCCACTGCCCTATTTAATGGGGTACCTGTGGATGACATTATGTCAGTAGCTCAGTGGCACTGTGAGTCAAGTTTTACTGACCATTATCTCCGTGACACCTCGAATCCTCTCGCCTTATCGATTTTGAAAAGCTAATCTAGGTGTACATATTTTGATGAGGTATCCTCATTTTTTATATATTTCACATTTAATCAATGGAAACATCTACTTTATGGGCTGCATCAGTCTTCTCCAATGGGGAGATGATGACAGCACTAATCTTCCACAAGGTGAGTCTTGTGTGTGTTGTCCATGGTTTTTTGTAATGTCACGTGACCCTTCATTATCAATATGGTAATGGTACTTGTTTTTATGTGGTTCATCATTGAGAGTATACGAAAATGGAGTTTTTTCGTCTGTCCTATAGTACATGGCACTTGTACGTAGAGAGCGTATGGGACATTGAGGTCATTCGAGTCTTCCTCCTAGGAAGGGGGGGGGGTGCGCGCATATGACATTCGGTCATCTCTCATCCATCGGTTTGTGTTAGCTGATGTTTTTTCAAATCCTGACTGTGTTTCACACAGTTTCAGAAGTTTAAGTGCCTTAAACGCAGAAAAGCGTATCGGGAAGAGCTGGTCTTTTGACCTCGCCTCCCTCCCGCCGAATTCCCTGTCGAATTCTGGCAATATCAAAGAGTATTAGGGAGGTAAGTTACTCTTGAAGTGAAATAAACGAAATCACGGATTTCTTTTTTCATGAGAGAGTTGATACTTACCTCCCTAATACGGACCCGGCCTCTCCACCCCACAGAGGCTCGGTCTTCAGGCTCTTAATAGTTGCATGTGTGTCAGCCAATAAATTAGTCAGAGGAAGTACTAGTCGGCGCATGCGCGGTGGTGGGGCTGGCATCCGCCTAACTGTCATCTGACTCCCTGCCCAGTAGGGGCACCTAACTTTTTTAATCTGAGTATTTTATTGAGTGAAAGCCGATATTTAGCAATATCAAAGAGTATTAGGGAGGTAAGTATCAACTCTCTCGTGAAAAAAGAAATCCGTGATTTCGTTTATTTCTAGTTATCTCATTTATTAGTTTGATATTACGTAGCATTTTTCTTCTAATAGGTGAGCAAGTTAGTGAATGAAGTCTATCATATGTACAATAGACACCAGTATCCATTTGTAGCACTGCAGATCTCACTTAACACTGGTAAGCACATGTACACATGCATGGACATGTACACATGCATGCATGCATAGAGAGCCACGACCCCCACGCCAAGATCCACATGCACATGCTCTCACGCACGCAAGCACTCACGCACGCATGCACTCACTCACTCACTCACTCACTCACTCACTCACTCACCCACCCACCCACTCACATGTGTGGTTCATCAGGATCTTGTGGAACCATATGCAAGTCGGAGTACGCTATAACCTGTGTACGAAGTAGGTGGAGCTTATCTAGACATGGGCGGATCATACTTAGAAATATATCCCTCTAGTAGTCTGTGTAGAAACAAAACCATGCATGTGGCACCCTTTCCAGCTTTTGCAAACGCTTATTATTTACTTTGGGGTTCAATTTCGATGAAAATAATTCGAGTTTACATGACGTCAAGTTTGATAAAGATCATCATAGTTGTTTGTTTATCAGTTTCTCAGAGACATGTGCAATGTAATGTAGGTCAAATGTATTTAATTTCTAAATAATACAATACTGCTCAGAAATAAGTTGACATGTTTGCAAAACAAAAACAGAAACATGTTAGTTAGTAAGAAATGTTCTGCTCAATATTTTCAACATAATTGGATTGGAAGTTGCCCTTAGGCATCAATGTCTTCCAATCCAATTATATTCACAATATTCAACAATACAAGTCATTTTATCTTGTTTTGGAAACTGGTTTCTTTATTTCTGTTCTACACTGTAACGCTAATAGTTGAATACCAGTGAGTTACTTTTTAGTAAAATACTAGAATAGCGGAAATATAATCAGATGTATTTCCTTTCCAGAACAGGTAGACGTGAATGTAACTCCTGACAAGAGACAGGTATTTCTACAAGATGAGAGATATCTTCTCACAATACTTAAGGTATGCTATCATGAGATGCTTAACTGATTATTCTAATTATATAATCTGATGTAAACACAAACTGCTATATATCTGCTCCCATAATTTGCTATTAACGTTTTCTTTCTGGAGAGGAGAGATTAAATTTTAGTGTCTTAGCTGTTTGAAACTGAAACCTACATATGAAAAATAACTTTAGATATCAAGTTGAATATCTTTAACCCTTTAACTGTCTGACTGCTGAGTTTGTGCAGACAACATATTCCATCTTTTATATCTCTGGAGCTGCTAAATATTTTGAAAACAATTTGACTGAAAGTTGTTGGTGGCTAGGACACCAACAACTTTCAATCAAATTGTTTTCAAAATATTCAGCATGTCAAGTCTTTGTTCATTGAAATTATTGTCTGGTGTCCTGCAGATGTAAGACAGTTAATGGCAAAATTTTGTCACGGAAATCCACTTATCTGCTTATTGGCTGCACATTTAGGGACTATAAACAGATTTATTTTTTTTAATTGACCACTGAATAGCAGAAATAACCAGAATACTTTGTACTAAAAGTTTATATTTACTTCTGTATATATCCTCTGACTCGTGAACGACTAAAATGTATTTTGACTATATTTTCTTTCAGAGTTCCTTAATCAACATGTTTGATCCACTGTCATCAGTTTGTACCATCAACCAAATACCAACAAATAAAATAGGTATGCTTGGATATGAAGAAATATGTTGAAAGATCTAATCTGAATAGAATCTATGATCTACTATTTTATTCATATTCCCTTTATTTCTGAAATCCTAACTGTCTGACTGTTGCAAGGCATAAGATAATAATTTTAATGAGCAATAACTCTGGACCTGCCGAATGTTTTGAAAACAATTTGACTGAAAGTTGTTGGTGGCTAAGCCACCAACAACTTTCAATCAAATTGTTTGAAAATATTTAGCATTTCCAGAATTAACCTCCCATGGAAAATGTAATCTGCAGAAATTCAGCATGCACACAGTTAAATAGTGTCTTTATAAAGTTTGGCTCAGGTGTTTTCTTCCCTAGTATGGTTACGTGTTTGTCTGATTCAGTTGTTCGTCAGTCTCGTTGCTGTCTTGAGCTATTCAATAGAGGGATCCAATATGTTATTCAAGTATCTGACATCATAATCAGATGACACTTGTTAGCTGATGTCACAAGCAAAATTATATAGGTCCATTACGAGTCCACAGTGACGATGGTGTCTATATCGTGTCATTGATGAATTTACAGTTTAATGAATAATATTTTGAATATTTTGAAACTAATTTAAGTGGAGCTAAGCTCCACACAATTTGTACCGATTTCCCAGAATCCCAATTCCAAGGTAATTATAGCTTCGTATGCTATCATAGTCATGGCATCAACCGTCCACAGTCAAATTAGTTTCAAAATATTCAACTGCTTGCATGTATAATTACCTTGGAATTGGGATTCTGGGAAATCTGTACAAAGCTAGAAATGGGAAGGGCGTAGTTTGAGATGAATCCCACTATTCAGTACATATGTCCCAGCTACATTTCTCCTTGCTGTTTATTTCATATCTTTAACCGTCTGACTAAGTTTTTGCAGACGACATATTCCAAGGGCTATATCTCTAGACCTGCTAAATATTTTGAAAACAATTTGGCTGAAAGTTGTTGGTGGCTAAGCCACCAACAACTTTAGGTCAAAGTGTTTTCAAAATATTTAGCAAGTCAAGAGTTCTACATTAACATGATGAACAATAGAACCATTCTTTTCACACCCTGACAGGTCTGATTATTATTTTCATCATCTTGGTTTGCTGTTAATTCTTTCACATCAAGAGTATACTTACCTCCCTAATACTTTTGATATTGCTAAATATTGGCTTTCACTCAATAAACACTCAGATTAAAACAGTTAGGTGCCCCTACTGGGCAGGGAGTCAGAGCGTAGTCTGGCGGATGCCAGCCCCACCACCGCGCATGCGCAGACTAGCACTTCCTCTTTGCTAATTTATTGGCTGAGAGACAACACATGCTTTCATGATAGGATCTTTCTTTACGCTTTTCAAAGCTTTTTAAGACTATTTAAGAGACGTTTTCACCTGACAAAGATGGCTGAGAGAGTGACTTCGCCACAGGAGGGCCTTGGACCTTTAAATCAGGTGACTTCTAGTAAAATTAGCGAGTTTTGTCCCGTTGTAATGTGTTTCCGGGACTCTCGCTAAACGTGATAAGCGCCTTAATTAGTTGGGTTTTTTCAACTAGGTGCTATACAAGACTAATCTCTCTTTGTGTTTATGTCCACAGGTCTGTGTGAAGGAGAAATAAGGACATGACATCAGCAGAGGGTTTGTGTCTCTCCACCATGGTTCCATTTCCTACTAATACTGTTAGGTTATCTAACCAAAAATTCTATGCCCAGTGAGTTGGAGGCCTATTATAAAGGTCTTCTCACTTTGCCCTCTTGATCCAATTCCTTCCCCTTGAGGTGGAGAGAGTTAAGAGGCGTTCAGTGGTGGAGTTCTCCAGTTCATCAGGTTGGATGGTTTGTCTAGACAAGGTGTCAGGTATTAATTATTGATATGAGAAAGGGAGATAATTAACACTATTTGCCATTGTTATCAGTATTTATCTGATGCTTGTGTAGTCGAAATGTCCATTCTGCACATGTTCTGGTTAAAGATACAATTCGTCCTTGCACTGGGATGTTTGTTGGGATCGATTTTGTCCTGTCATAGGATTAATGACGTCATAATCAGCTTTGCTCTTTAATTACAATTAAAGTTGTCCGAAGCTGGTTTCTCATAAAAATTATGATCTTTATGATCATTTCCTTCTCTTGAGTTGGTTAGTTTCTAAGCGTAACTAGTTTGCTCATACTCCTCGTCCTTTGGCCTTTTTCAGAGACCTGGTTGTGCGTCCTGTGGACGATTTTTGAGGGACAAGTTTGGCCCTCATCTATGTTTTCAGTGTAGCCCCTGTGGTCCCTTGCTTAATTGCGAGATATGTAAGCACTGGGGGGGGCGAGCTAATGTCCGAATTCTTGTGCTTGCAGGCGAAGGACAAGTTGGAGGAGGAGAAAAAGAAGCTGAAAAAAGAGGTCGTAAGTAAGAAGGGTAAGAGGAAGGCCTCGTCCGCGGTGGACATGGAGGCCTTCCGGACCGAGATGTTGGGAGAGATGAGGAGGACAATCAAGGATTTGGTTCCAGAGTTGCTTCGTGGCATGCTTCCTGGACCAAATCCTTTATTGACCTCATCATCTGCTTCGGAGCAGGTAATCCCCACCTCTGAATCAACGTTCCTTAGTACGCTTCCGTTGTTTGAAGATTCAGAGGTGGCCCCATTAGAGGGGGTGTTCCACGGCCCTGGCAGCAGGCTTATTGCCGCGCCCAATAGGGACCGTGGACGGTCGTCGCTGGAACCCGCGGGCTTTTCATCAGTCCAGGGGTATCCGCACACCGCGGCTGCCAGTACCTCGTATGGCGCCTTCCCTGGCCAGTCCGGGTTAGCTCTCTTTGCTGACCCGGAGTCTAATCTTTCCGGCCAGGAGGATGATGATTACCTGTTAGGGTCGCCGTCTGAAGACGTGGCCATGGAATATGACGTTTGTGCGCCCCTCGCGGGGAATACAGGCGCCTTTTTCCACGGTTCTACTCTCCCAGGGGTAGAATCCACGGTTCAGACTGTGGCCCTGGGCGCTGAAGGCCAGCGGTACCGCATACCTCGGCTTGCCGAGAGTGTAGCTGGTGCTGGCCGGGGCCGTGGTGGGGCGGTATATGCCCCGCGCTCTACCACGGCGCCTGCTCCTGGTCAAACCAGTGAGATTAGCATGCCGGTATTATCAGGCCCGCATGCTCTCCCTGGCTGGCCAGGGATATCAGCGTATCCGCCGTCAAGCTCTGTTGCTTGTGCTCAGGAGGAAGACGAAGGCCCCCGTCTTGTAGAGCGCTCGCAACTAGCCACGGAGGAGGATTGGTCTGACGCTTGCCAGTGGCTGGTGAGTGTTAGACCAGATCTGCCCGTGGAGCAGTCGGCTAGCCAGCGTGAACACAGGCCGTGGTTAGCTGGTAAGCCTACTGCTAACGCTATGCCTTCTCTGCCGCTGGCAGAGCATGTCGTTGACATGTTCGAGGCGGCGGAGACGTCCATTAAGTCGAGTGGACGTCTCGCTAAGGCCCCGCGCGAGGTGGCCAGGCGTTGCCGCATCGTGCCCCTGGACTACCAGCGGTACGGTGTGGTACCAAAGCCGAGCGTGGATGACCGCGCGGCTTTGGGTGAGGATGCGCGGCCAGGCTCCCGTTCTGACACGGGAGTCTTGTGCTCGAACGCGTTGCGTTCGGCAAATGCCGCGTTGCGTGATGCGGAGGAGAGTGGGAGGGCTTCGATTGCCGCTCTGTCCCACGTCTCCCAGCTGTTACAAGGGGTAGTAACAGCATCCGCATCGCGCCAGCCAAGTCCGGTCACAGTCCAGCGAGCCATCCAGGATGGTATCAACCTGGCTCTGGACTGTATGACGCGGGCGGTGACCAGGAGTGTCCGGGCAAGGCGCACTTTTGCCTTGGATAATCTGTGCCCGTCCCAGGACCTCTACAATAGGCTACTACGTACGCCTATGACAGGTCCTGGTCTCTTTGGAGGTGAGGGATGTAGACACCTCCAGGAGACGGTTACTCTGGTCAATAACCAGAGGGCGCTGCGCGAACAGTTTGAGGTGCTTCGTCGTGCCAACGTTCGCGCCGCACCCCCTGCGTATCGTCCCCTGCAGGCTCGAGGTGGTAGTGGCCAGGTCAGAGGCCAACCACCATCGCAGCGCCGGCCTCGGCCGCGTGCGATTCGGCCAGCAGCGAGGGGGGCGCAGGCTCCTCAGGCGCAGTCAGCCAGGCAGCCGCCCGCGCACCGTGGTGCGCGCGGTGCTGGTCGTGGCGCGCGAGGATCTGGGCGGGGTAATCGTTCCTGATGGGACGGTTACCGCGGTGAGAACCGCGCCGGTGTTTCTGGCAAAGGAGACAGTGCCGCTCTTGCACTCCTTATGTCCACCTCTATCCCTAGGTGGACCGATGGGAGGCCGATTAGCCGACCACATGCAAGAGTGGGAACGGTTAACTCAGGACCGTTTAGTCTTGCGATGGCTTTCAGTCGGGTATCATCCCGATTGGATGACAGGCCCGCCATCGCGACTGTCTCTAGTGCCGATCTGGACTCCAAATCCGAGAGATCCAGATCAAAGGTTGTGTATCGAGGAGGAAATAAATTCCCTCATACAAAAAGGAGCTATTCAGCCGGCACAGAGGTGTCCGGGCTTCTATTCAACCCTGTTCTTAGTAACAAAGAACACCGGAGGGTGGAGACCAATTCTCAACCTCAAGCCATTGAACAAGTTCATAGAGACGCCCAGTTTCAAGATGGAGACTGTGCGCTCGGTGTTGGCGGGGTTAGAGAGGGGAATGTGGACAGCGTCGATAGATTTGAAGGACGCTTATTTCCACATCCCCGTACACAGGAGTTTCCGTCGCTTCCTGAGATTTGCATTCCAGGGCAGACAGTGGGAATTCAGGGTGCTACCCTTCGGAATTTCCACGGCTCCTCGGGTTTTCACCCGTGTGGTTCTTGCGATCACCGCATACCTCCGCAGGAGAAGCATAGCAGTCCACACGTACATAGACGACTGGCTGTTGAAAGCGCACACCCGGGAAAGTTTGTCGGCCAGTCTGGAGATTGTTTTGAAAACTCTCACAGACTTAGGCTGGATGATCAATTTCCCAAAATCAGAGCTGACTCCATCCCAGAAGTTTGTTTACCTGGGGATGTTCTTCGATCTAGAGACAGGATATGTTTATCCTACTCAAGAGAGAGTTCAGAAACTCATCTCATTAATTCAGTCAGTGTGCGACAGTCGTCATGTCCTGGCACGGGTTTACTTGAGAATGCTGGGGTTGATGGTTTCATTGGAACCAGTCATTCCTCAGGCCGCCTTACGCAGGCGGCCGATCCAGTTATTTCTCATGACACAATGGACCCAGAGTACAGGTTCGCTGGACTCGAATGTGTCAGTGTTGGCGCCTCTGATTCATCACCTGCAATGGTGGTTGGACACAGAGAATCTCTTGGTGGGGGTTATGCTAACCCCTCCCCACCCTCAGGTGACTGTGTATACAGATGCATCGATGGAGGGCTGGGGAGCTTGCCTGGAAGAGTCCACGATATCAGGGCTTTGGAATCTGGAACAGTCAAAGGAACATATAAATCTACTGGAACTAAGAGCAGTAGTCCTGGGCCTGGAACATTTCTTACAGAAAGTTCAGGGCAAGATTGTTCTTATTCGTTCAGACAACTCAACAGTTGTGACTTACATAAACCGCCAGGGCGGAACGAAGTCGCCCAGTCTCTGTATGATGACATGGAGACTGCTTTGTTGGTGTCTGGATCACCAGATTACCTTGAAAGCAGTTCATATTCCGGGAAGGTTAAACCTGCTAGCAGACTCATTGAGCCGAAGGATGAGTGTTTTACCCACGGAATGGCAACTAAATCAATGTGTGGCGGATCGTCTGTTCGACCATTGGGGGAAACCCAACATCGATTTGTTCGCAACGAAGAAGAATGCGAAGATGACGACGTACGTCTCTCCGATTCCGGATCCAAGCGCTTTCGCAACAGATGCGTTAGCTATCAGCTGGGGGAGAATGTATGCATACGCATTCCCTCCAGCAATCCTGATTCCAAAAATTCTTCAGAAAATCAGACAAGAGGAATGCCAAGTGCTTCTGATCGCCCCGGATTGGCCAAGCCGATCATGGTATACGGATCTGCTGGACCTTCTGGTCTGCAATCCGGTTCCTCTGCCTCTGATGGACGATATTATCTTCCAGGGCAAGGCCCTTCACAACAATCCGTCAATGTTCAGATTGACTGCGTGGATGTTGTCAAGGAATCTAGAATTAAGGAGGGCTTTTCTGAGCAAGCAGCCATGTTTATGGCCAAAGCCAGGAGGGGGTCAACCTCCAGAGCATATAATTATAAAATCAACAGATTTGCAGAATGGTGCTCAAAAAGATGTATTGATCCAATGGATGCATCTATTCAGGTAGTAGCTGATTTCCTCTGTCACCTCTATGATGCCTATAGCCTCAAGCCTAACTCTATTGCTGGTTATAAGTCAGCTTTAATGTCTGTTATTCCTTGCTTGGCTAAGAGGGGAAGTGATGAAGTGAATACATTAAATGTATTAATTAAAGGCATGGGCAATCTAAGACCAAGGAATCCACCGGTGATTCCGTCTTGGAGTTTATCGCTAGTGCTTCAAGTACTAGGTGATAAGCCGTTTGAACCACTTAGTTCCATTTCGATGAGACTATTAACACTGAAGACTGTGTTTTTAATTGCTGCGGCCTCGGCTAGGCGTAGGAGTGAGATTCATGCCTTATCAGCCGAGGATGACCATTTTGTGGTTTCAGGGGAAGGCCTTAAGCTGCTACCTAGGATTAATTTCTTGGCTAAAAATCAGTCGTTGAAATATCCAGGTCAACCTATTATTTTGCCTGCTTTAACTAGATATGATCCTAATTCTAAAGCATGGTGTCCTGTCCGGGCGCTTCGCCGGTACAAACAACGTACGGCGGAGTGGCGCACCGACCAGTCAGCGTTATGGTTGTCATATATTGAACCCCATGGCAGGGCTTCTAAGGACACCATTTCCAGGTGGATTGTAGAATGCATTCAGTTTTGCCATAAATCCGCCACCGGGAAGCAGGTTGACGTGGCCAAGGCTCACAGTGTCCGCGGCGTAGTGACATCCACTGCCCTATTTAATGGGGTCCCTGTGGATGATATTATGTCGGTGGCTCAGTGGCACTGTGAGTCAAGTTTTACAGACCATTATCTCCGTGACACCTCTAATCCTCTCGTCTTGTCGATTTTGAAAAAATAACTAGGCATATATATTTTTGATGGGGTTTCCTCATTGCTTATATATTTCACAATTAATTTATGGAAACAACCACTAATTTGGGACTGCATCGATCTTCACCAATGGGAAGAGGATGTCAGCAGCCATTTCAACAAGGTCAGTCTTGTGTATGGGTTGTCCATTGTTGATTGTCTTGTCACGTTACCCGTTATTTATATGATGATGGTTTTGTGTATTTATGTGGTTCATTGTTGAGAGTATACGAAAATGGAGCTTTTCGTCTCTGTCCTGTAGTACATGGCACTTGTACGTAGAGAGCGTATAGGACATTGAGGTCATTCGACTCTTCCTCCCAGGAAGGAGGGGGGGGGGGAGCGCATATGACATTCGGTCATCTCTCATACATCGGGGGTGTTATCCGATGGTTAGTCAAATCCTGACTGTTTTTTCATACAGTTTCAGAAGTTTAAGTGCCTTAAACGCAGAAAAGCGTATAGGGATGAGCTGGTCTTTTGACCTCGCCTCCCTCCCGCCGAATTCACTGTCGAATTCTGGCAATATCAAAAGTATTAGGGAGGTAAGTATACTCTTGATGTGAAATAAACGAAATCAAGGATTTCTTTTTTCACGAGAGAGTTGATACTTACCTCCCTAGATACGGACCCGGCCTCTCCACCCCACAGAGGCTCGGTCTTCAGGCTCTTTATAGTTGCATGTGTATCAGCCAATAAATTAGTCAGAGGAAGTGCTAGTCTGCGCATGCGCGGTGGTGGGGCTGGCATCCGCCAGACTACGCTCTGACTCCCTGCCCAGTAGGGGCACCTAACTGTTTTAATCTGAGTGTTTATTGAGTGAAAGCCAATATTTAGCAATATCAAAAGTATTAGGGAGGTAAGTATCAACTCTCTCGTGAAAAAAGAAATCCTTGATTTCGTTTAATCAACTACACCTACCATGCAAAGATTTAATCATAGCATTACTCTGGTTCAAAAGTAAATGTCTTCTAAGATTAAGATTTAGCATCTTGAAGTTTCCCACACCCTCATAATGAGTGAGAGGGTCCACAAGCAGGTTTATTTAGGTTTTAGCATTCTAAAAATCTGAAAATCTGTCTATCTTTCTGTGTTATTTGAAGAGGAAATTGTTGATTTAACGTTGTCATTTCTTACAGATTCTTGCATCTTTTTTCAGGCAGCATTTTTTCGGCTGTACAAAGACCTTCTTTGTCACCATATAGCGTGCAGCAGAAGAACAGGTAACTATCTCAATGTGTGCATAAACTGTTTAGCTTCTGTTGGTGCTTTAATGGTCACGATTGGTCAAGAATCTCCATATTTCTGCGTAGTAGATGTCCATCTGTAGCCCAAGAAAACTGACCACTGGAATGGTTGGTGGAGTGAGTTCTAGAAAGAATGAAGAAGCTTTTAGGATTTAATCAAATTGGTTTTCTAAATAATCAATAGAGTTTTATTTATATCATTTAGTAATTATCAAGTATTGGTTATATAAGTAAGAGTTCTGAAAATTCTGATTCCTCCCCCCTTGCCATTTCGCGAGGACTTGGGCCTTTGACGCCTAGATCAAGTGTTCTTTGTGACCACATGGGCGATCTCCACCTAGGTTTGTTGAAGATCCATCCAGTAGAAATTTAAGTATCGCATGCACATGCACGGACAAGAATCAGGCCGATGAATGGAGGGATGGACAGCCATGTTGACTACAGCAATCTCATAATGTGGCAAAACTAATAAATACGGCCACAATCAGAGGTGTATAAGCATATATACAACACAAAACTGAGAGAACGATTTAGCCATCTGACGGAATAATAATTAACCCTTTCACCA
Source organism: Chaetoderma sp. LZ-2023a (assembly GCA_034401795.1). Taxonomy (NCBI): domain Eukaryota; kingdom Metazoa; phylum Mollusca; class Caudofoveata; order Chaetodermatida; family Chaetodermatidae; genus Chaetoderma; species Chaetoderma sp. LZ-2023a. The sequence continues at coordinate 72,695,059 of CM067372.1, read as the reverse complement.
ATGTATTCCCTATATCTCATTTTGAAGGCAACCATACAGGAAAATTGTTGAATATTTTGAAAATAATTTGACTGGAAGCCATTGCTGCCGTAGCAATGACTTCCAGTCAAATTAATTTCAAAATATTCAACAGAATAACTTTTATATCATAGACAATTTACTTTTTCAGGGATTTGTCTGTGAAAGGGTTAATGACGTGACAATTTGCGGTTGTATTACATCATGTTGCTGCAGTTATATTATTTTATTATTTTTAGCTCTGACAAACAAATAGTAAATGAATCGTCTACTCAGAGTTCATCTCAACCACAGGTAATGGAATATGTAGCATTTTAAAAATTAAACAAAGGTTTAAATATATTCATTGCAGAATAATATACTTCATGGCTGATTGGATTAAAATTACTGTAACACAATCAATATAAAATACATTTGCCAAGAGAAATTAGAGATTGCAGACCTTCACCATTTGCCGTATCAAGATCAAGGTTGGTGAATCCAAACAGAGTGTCACACACCACCTTTCTTGTGTTAAAATTTGAGCAAAATTTTGCGCGGAGTTTCCGAGATAGCCATAGATCTGGAATTTGATTAGATCTGGCTCAGATTTCTTGAAATGGGGATTTTGCAAATTCAGGTTTGAAACTTACTGATAAAAATTGATTCCGGCATACATATAAAGTGGGCAAAACTTAGCTAGAATTGGGTGAACATAGCTAGAAATGGATCCCTCTATTGTATTGGATCATAAGATATTTAATGGCTGTTGATATTTTTCTTTGCCACGATTGTATGATTATGCCTACCAATGTAGGTAGATCATGGCTATTTTGCATTGACCTTTATAACTATCTATTTATTCACCCAGACTTCCAATTTGTGTGTGATAGCTCAAGTTTTGCTGAAGAGATGTCCACTTGCAGTGATCCTATTAATTTGGAGGTCAATGTTAACGTCACCAAATAAATCTAAAAATAAAATTTGTCTGTACTGTCAAAGTATCAAATGTCAGGATTATGTCGTATTTATAGAATTGCATTTCATCATCTTCTTCTTCTTTTCGTTCGCTGATCATACCGCCAGTCCTGTAAGTGACTATCGACATGATCATAAGCGTTAAGTGCGTGGATCCATGGTTTATTAGTGCGCCGTGCGGCCTGGAACCTCCGTCTTCAGCACTCGAGGTTTCTGTCAGGGTTACCTCACCCTTACCTCCTTTAGTCGCCTCGTACGACACGCAGAGGATACGGAAGGTGTATTCTAAGCCCCACCTACAGGGCAAGCATTTCATCATAATAACTCTCATTCTAAACCCTGCATGTTGCACTTAAGGTCCGCAAAAATTCAAATGATACTAACCAGTTATGGAAATGGAGGATTCCAGTTTCTTGGTTAATCATACGACTTATAATCAACTATTTGACTTGTATGATGACATCATAATAAATTATGTCATTAATGACGTAGCCAAGTTCATCACAAACACTTGATTGATGATGGATTAAGCGTTGTTGTATGAATTGTATGTCTTTACTATTTTAAAAGCATGCTGTTGAATATTTTGAAGCTAATTTAACTGGGCTATGGCAGCAACAACACCCAGTCAAATTAGTTTCAAAATATTTAACAGCTTACTCATGTAGTTTTCTCGAAATTGATAGTCAGGGAGTTCAAGGATCGATCGATCCCAACACGAGTGAGGTCTAGTTGGAGCTTAGATAAAGATGGGCGGGGAATAGCTAAACTTGGATTCCTCCATTGGTCATCAGAAGGCTGATCATGTGAAATGATGACAGTCATGGCACTTAGTATTATCGTCCATATCATGGTATTATTTGTTGAAGGTCACTGCTTTATGTATAGTGTTTTAGTCCTTTAATGAGTGGTCAGATTTATGTCCATTTGTAATCCAAGAGCTGACTACCTCTGAAAATTTATCACTGACATTCCAGTAATAAATTTTCCCAAATATTCTTATCTTGGTCTACAAATGGACATTTCTCAAGACCTATGCAAAGGCCTCTTTGGTAAGAATTTAATGAAAATTAATTTATGGAATTGAATTAAGCTGTATATAGTAAAACTAAAATTCCCTGCAGTAACAATTAGGTTTAATTTTGCTTTCTTTGTTTGAACTTTGTATGCAGGCCAGTATTTCCAGTACATTAGCTGGATTAAAGAGATCATTCTCCAGTGCCTTTGCCAGAGATGATGGTACAACTACTGCTGTATCAAAATCTCCTGGAAGACCTTCAATTTCGACATTAAAACGTGAGTACAATATATAGAATGTTTATTTAATAGATAACTAGTAAATTATTGGCATACATAATGTCTGAATAGCTCTTTTAGTTTGTGTTGTGTCTTTATGTGACATGGCTTTCACTAGCTGCAGATAGTAGACTCATGATTATTTCTCTAGTACATGTATGCCACTATCCTAAGGCTGGGACTACAGTTCCAGCTGCCTTAGGATTATGTTACTAAGTCAAATTTTCAAATCACATAAGTTTCTGCACTCACACATATACTTAGATATCTAGTCCTTTTTCTGAAAATCTGCACATTTTTTGCAAAATATTTTATATATTTCGTTACACTGGCCAACGCAGATAGTGATAGAACAAATTTCACACATTTACTTATATCTATCCAACGACTTTTAATCAATTCCTTGCTTACATCACCATCTTAATTCACATATTTAATTGTCATATACAGTTCAACCTGATCAAATGATCACATGTGGTTGATCGAGTCACCATCTTTTGGATCTGAGAGGCATTTCTTATAGCGGGTCATATGTATTAGCCCTTTAATGGTCAAGCCAGCCAAAACTGACCTCTGCAGTGAAATTTTAGAACATCCATTTGCAGGCCAAGTGCAGACTATTTTAGAAAATGTACAAATGGAATGCCTGGCGCAATAACCGAGCCAGTCATTCCAGTGGTAAATTTTCAAAATAGTCCTCTCTTGGCCTGCAAATAGAAATTCAATAAGCAAATATATTGATTTTCTTGACAAATGTGACCATTGAACGGTTAATATGCCACGAGACTAGTCACTAATCATTTATGCTCCATAATATGGTGTACACATAATTAGTCACCATAAACAGCTGGTACATAAATTGTTCAAATTATTATGTAATAGTCAAGATTGAAATTGTTCAGTGTATGGCCATCTGGTAGGCCAAAAGAATTCTGTGTTTGAAAATTCACCACTAGAATGACTGGTTAGGTTATTGAGCCAGGCAGTGGAAAACTTTCTAAAATAGTCTTCACTTGGCCTGCAAATTGACATTCCGAAATTCCACTACAGATGTAATTTTTTGCTGTTTTGACCATTAATTAGTTATTACTTGTTTTGCTGTAATATGTTTTATATCTTTGTTTATTCATAGAACAGAGATTAGATTCTGCTTTCTCACCATCTGATCTGAAACTAATTCTCACACAGCGTTCAATTCTACATCCTGACAAATCAGAAAGTTGGACAAGAAACAGTGACTGTTTTAGGAATAGATCCTCTGAAATATCCAGTAATTTAATAAGTGAACAAAACTCAAATCTGAGCCCATCAGACACACGTCTTCGCCTAGCAGATGATTCCGATAGTGGGATATCTCCTGCATTGACTAATACATCACATTTGTCACAGTTATCAACTTTACATACAGATGATGATGAGGATGATCTATTGCTAAGCAACTCAGATGGATCACTGTGTAGCATTCCTGCTAGTATCCAAGAGGAACAATCCATGAAATTTAGTTCAGTGGACATAAACTCTAATAGTACAAGTGTATGTGTTAATCAACTTAATGATGATGAAGCTGGTATAGACTCCCAGCAGACTTTTTCATCTAGTAATAATTCTTTGCAATTATGTGACAGTGATAATCTTATAGGGCTGTCTACTGTAGAGAGTATCCGGCATGAAGTAGACACTAGTAGTAGTTCACAGTCAACAAATCAGGACGCACCATCTGATGTCCATGATGATATAGAATTTGAATATGTAAGTACATTTGTTATCCATATTAGCCAAGCGATAGAATTGTGCTGTATTTGTGCTTCAGCCACATTAACCTTTTCCCCGATAGATCATGGAAATGTTTATTCTTTACAATATAAAACTTATCCTGTTGAATATTTTGAAATTAATTTGACTGGAAGCTGTTGCTGCTTAGCGCTTCCAGTCAAAGTCATGGCAAAATAGTCAATAATTTTCCTGTAGGGTTGCCTTGAAAATGAGATATGGGGAATTGATCAGTGAAAGGGCTAATAGAAAATAGATTTTAACTGAAGTTCTTCATTGTACATTAACCCTTTAACCATCATAGACCAGAAATGACAAACTCTTATTTTCTGTTGAATATTTTTTAACTAATTTTACTCAAAGTTGTGGCGGGCTATGACAGCAACATGTCCCAGTCAGATTTATTTCAAAATATTCAACATGTTTTCCTGTATAGTTGTCTTGAAATTGAGGTACTAGAATTTCTATTGTTAACGTGTTAAGAACCATCTTATAGGCATGAGGGATGGAGTCAATGGAGGAATCGAATATTAGCTATCACCGCCCCTTCCTAGCTAAGCTCCGCCCACGCTTTGTCTGTTAGGATCGATCGAACCCTGAACTCCAAGAATCTCTCAAAATATTTAACAGAATTTTTATTAACCCTTTAATGTCTAAATTTGGTGAAGAAAATCAAAATGTCCATTTGTAGGTCATGAGTTTACTATTTTTGTCTCTCCTGCGAAGCAGGATCGAGACATAGGTATCACTTTTCCGGCGGCGGCGTAAACTTTTAAGTTAAGTTTATATCTCAGCAATGCCTGATCCAATTGGAACCAAACTTGGGTGCATGGTAACATACATCAAAAGGAAGCAGCCCGCCGATAAAAAGGCCATGAGGTCACGGTTACAGCTGTCAATGGTTACAGTATAATCTTTGTTAATATTTTATGTTAAGTTTTTGCGTTAAACAAGTTATTGCCTTACATGTATATCTCAGCAATGCTTGATCCAATTGGAACCAAACTTGGGTACATGGTGATATACATCAAAAGGAAGCAGCACGCTTATGCAGCCATCATGCGGTCATGGTTATGGGGTCAAAGGTCACGGTATAATCTTTGTTAATATTTTACGTTAAGTTTTTGTATTAAACAAAAGTTATTGCCTTATATCTCAGCAATGGCTGATCCAATTGGAACCAAACATGGGTACATGGTGATATATATTGAATGGAAGCAGCCCACCGATAAAGCGGTCATAACGTCAAGATTATGGTGTCAAAGGTCACAGTATAATCTTTGTTAATATTTTACGTTAAGTTTTTGCGTTAAACAAAAGTTATTGTCTTATATCTCAGCAATGCCTGATCCAGTTGGAACCAAACTTGGGTACATGGAGATACACATCGAAAGGAAGCAGCAGGCTTATGCAGGCATCATGCATTCAAGGTTATGGGGTCAAAGTTCACGGTATAAAAGTTTTTTGCGTTAAACAAAAGTTATTGCCTTATATCTCAACAATGACTGATCCAATTGGAACCAAACTTGGATACATGGAGATACACATCGAAAGGAAGCAGCACACTTATGCAGGCATCATGCATTCAAGGTTATGGGGTCAAAATTCATGGTATAAAAGTTTTTGCGTTAAACAAAAGTTATTGCCTTATATCTCAACAATGCCAGATCCAATTGGAACCAAACTTGGGTACATGGAGATATACATTGAAAGCGAGCAGCACGCTGATGCAGGCATCACGAGGTCAAGTTTATGGTGTCAAAGTTCACGGTATAATCTTTGTTAATATTTTATGTTGTGTTTTTGCGTTAAACAAAAGTTATTGCCTTATATCTCCACAATGCCTTATCCCATTGGAACCAAACATGGGTACATGGTGATTTACATTTAACGGAAACAGGATGCTGATGCAGACATCATGAGGTCAAGGTTATGGGGGTCAAAGGTCACGGTATAATCTTTGTTAATATTTTATGTTAAGTTTTTGCGTTTAGCAAAACTTCTCGGCTTATATTTCATGATTGGTTAAGCTTATTGCAACTAAACTTGGATACATGGTTAGCTATAATATTAGGAAGCAGCATGATGATGTTGGGATCACACGGTCAAAGGTCACGGTCACTATGACCTTGATATAGAACTTTGTTATTTCAACATTAAGTTTTTGCGTTTAGAAAAACCTTTCAGCTTATATTTCAGGATTGGCTAAGCCTATTGCAATTAAACTTGGATACATGGTTACCTATAATGATAGAAAGCAGCTTGATGATGTTTTGGTCACAAGGTCAACGGTCAAGGCCATTGTGACATTGATACAGAACTCTGTTATTTCAACATTAAGTTTTTGCGTTTAGCAAAACTTTTCAGCTTATATTTCAGGATTGGTTAAGCCTATCGCAACTGAACTTGGATACATGGATCCCTATAATGTTAGGAAGCAGCATGATAACATAACTGTGACAAGCAGGAGCCAGGCGAGACATTTAATTCCGCGGAATTCTTGTTGAAAATTTACCGCTGGAATGGCTAGCTCCGTTACAGAGCCAGTCATTTCAGTGGTAAAATTTCAAAAATAGTCTTCTCTTAGCCCGCAAATGGACATTCCTCATGATTACTGCACAGGCCGGTTTGAGCTGGCATCGTCATGAGAGGATTAAATAATAATGACATGCAATTCATACAACTTAACAGAGCGTTTATAATGGCCTTATATATATGCCATTCATGACGTATTTGATTGTGACATCAGCCTACCTGTGACATATTTTATATTTGATCTACTTGACTGATAGATTGGGTTCCTCTATTCCATGACATCTATTAGCTATTACTTTAAAATCATTCCATTTCTACCACACTCTTCAAATATTAAAACTAACCAGAAATAAACTTATTCCAGTTTTAGTGAATTAAAAACAGGACAGAATATAATAAATGCTACTGGCGTCCATGTCTTTCAAATTATTTGTTTGATTGGTAAAATCCTATTCTTTACACAGGATGCGAAAGTGAAGTTGAAAAGGAAAGTGTGCAGAATTCCCTTTAATCTGCAGAACTTTAAACTAAGTCTGTCCAAAGAGAGTAAGTCTGCATATTATGTTAAAATGTATATATAATATCTTCCCATTTCCAGCACAAATTTGTAGATGTGACTCGCAGGTAGTATAAATAGGTCTGTCTGCTGTCTGTCTGTCTGTCTGTCTGTCTGTCTGTCTGTGTGTCTGTCTGTCTGACTGACTGACTGACTTCTGACAATTTTGGCAAAGCTGCTTACCTATGTCTCAACTATTTTGCACTCCTTATATTTCCGGAACTAATTGTTGTGTTTGGAGCCTAATTTTCTAAGTTTCTGTTTCAAATACATGGACATATGAGTGACATAGGTCCTCTAGTGCTTCTTGTTGATATGGTCTGTCCTAGTCCTGGAAAGTTATGGGATCTGAGCATGTTTTGCCATAGGTCATAAAAAACTCATTGAAAGTTGACCATGAAATTCTATCAAAGCTATTTCAATATAATCATACCCGTTGGTAATTAAGCAGTTAAATACTGTTAAACTAATCTATCTGGAAGCTGCTGATGTGATAGGCAGCCCAAGCTTCCACTCAAATTAGTTTAGAAATGTTTAACAGGATATTTATTAAATTAGAATTGTTTTGTTGTATTTGAGCTCTTAGATTTAGATGTGAGGATTTTTTGTGCCCAAAAAAGATATATTTATTTCACTTCAAGAGTATACTTACCTCCCTAATACTTTTGATATTGCTAAATATTGGCTTTCACTCAATAAACACTCAGATTTAAAACAGTTAGGTGCCCCTACTGGGCAGGGAGTCAGAGCGTAGTCCGGCGGATGCCAGCCCCACCTCCGCGCATGCGCAGACTAGCACTTCCTCTTTGCTAGATTATTGGCAGAGAGATCACACATGTTTTTTTGTGCAATAGCTTTTTCGTACTCTTAAACTGTTTTAGTGGTGTTTGTTTGGAGTGTTAGTCACTTTTTTGGATGGCGGAATGGAATACTTCGCCACAGGAGGACGTTGGACCTTTAAATCAGGTGACTTCTAGTAAAATTAGCGAGTTTTCTTCCCGGTGTATTGTGTTTCCGGGACTCGCGTTTACCGTGATAAGCGCCTTAGTTAGTTGGTTTAGGTCAACTCGGTGCTACCTAGGACTAATTTCTCTTTCTGTTTCTGTCCACAGGTCTGTATGACGCTAGGTTGTGACGTCACAGTTGCAGAGAGTTAGTTTTCTCTCCACCATGGTTCCATTTCCTACTAACACTGTTAGGTTATCTAACCAAATGAAAAATTATGTCCAGTGAGTTGGAGGCCTGGTATAAAGGTCTTCTCACTTTGCCCTCTTGATCCAATTCCTTCCCCATGAGGTGGAGAGAGTTAAGAGGCGTGCAGATGGTGGAGTTTCCGGTTCGTCACGTTGGATGGTTTGTCTATACAAAGTGTCAGGTATCTAGTTATTGATAATGTGGTGATGTTAATTATTGTAAACAATCAAAGGGAGATAATTAACATTTTTGCCAGAAAAGAGTTATCTATATGTATCTGATGGTTGTGTAGTCAACTTATCCATTCAGCATACAATTCGTCTTTGCACTTGGATGTTTTGTTGGGATCGAATTTTTCCTGTCACGGGATTAATGACGTCATAATCAGCTGGCTATGTATTTATTAGCAATTCAAGCGCTATGCTGGTTTTTGATGTATATTGATCTTTATGATCGTTTTCCTTCTCTTTGAGTTGGATTGAGTTTCTAAGCTTAACTAGTTGCTCATACTCCTTGTCCTTTGCCCTGTTTCAGGGACCGGGTTGCGCGTCCTGTGGACGTTTTATGCATGTAAAGTTCTGGCCGCATCTGTGTTATCGATGTAGCCCTTGTGGTCCATTGATTAATTGTGACATATGTAAGCACTGGGGGGGCGAGTTAATGTCCGAATTCTTGTGCTGCTTACAGGCGACGGACAAGGTGGTAGAGGAGGAGAAGAAGAAGAAGCGGAAACGAGAGGTTGTAAGTAGGAAGGGTAAGGGGAAGGTCTCGTCCGCGGTGGATATGGAGACCTTCCGGACCGAGATGTTGGGAGAGATGAAGAGGACAATAAAAGATTTGGTTCCAGGGTTGCTTCGTGGCATGCTTCCTGGACCAGATCCTTTATTGTCCTCATCATCGGCTTCGGAGCAGGTAATCCCCGCCTCTGGATCGATTTTCCTTAGTCCGCTTCCGTTGTCCGACGATTCAGAGGTGGCCCCATTAGAGGGGGCGTTCCACGGCCCTGGCAGCAGGCTTATTGCCGCGCCGATAGGGGACCGTGGACGGTTGTCGCTGGAACCCGCTGGCTGCTTATCAGTCCAGGGGTATCCGCACGCCGCGGTGGCCAGTACCTCCTATGGCACCGTTCCTGGTCAGCCCGGGTTAGCTCTCTTTGCTGACCCGGGGTCTAATCTTTCTGACCAGGGTGATGAGGATTACCTGCTAGGGTCGCCGTCTGACGACGTGGACATGGATGAAGACGTTTGTGCACCCCTCGCGGGGAATACAGGCGCTTTTTTCCACGGTATTACTCACCCTGGAGTAAGGTCCGCGGTTCAGGTGGTGGCCCAGGGCGCTGCTGATGGCCAGCGGTACCGCATACCTCGGCTTGCCGAGAGTGTAGCTGGTGCTGGCCGGGCCCGTGGTAGGGCTATATATACCCCGCGCTCTACCGCGGTGCCTGCTCCTGGTCAAACCAGTGATATTCTCATGCCGGTGCTGTCAGGCCCGCATGTTTTCCCTGGCTTGCCAGGTGTATCAGCGTACCCGCCGTCAAGCTCTACTGCTTGCGCTCAGGAGGAAGACGAAGGACCCCGTCTTGTAGAGCGCTCGCAGTTAGCCACGGAGGAGGATTGGTATGACGCTTGCCAGTGGTTGGTGAGCGTTAGGCCTGATCTGCCCGTGGAGCAGTCGGCTAGCCACCGTGTTCACACGCCGTGGTTAGCTGGGAAACCAACTGCTAACGCTATGCCTTCTCTGCCGCTGGCGGAGCATGTCGTTGACATGTTCAAGGCGGCGGAGTCGTCCATTAACACGAGTGGACGTCTCGCGAAGGCCCCTCGCGAGGTGGCCAGGCGTTGTCGCATCGTGCCCCTGGACTACCAGCGGTACGGTGTGGTACCCAAGCCCAGCGTGGATGACCGCGCGGCTTTGGGTGAGGATACGCGGCCAGGCTCCCGTTCTGACGCGGGGGTCTTGTGCGCGAACGCGTTGCGTTCGGCGAATACCGCGTTGCGTGATGCGGAGGAGAGTGGGAGGGCTTCGATTGCCGCTCTGTCCCACGTCTCCCAGCTGTTACAGGGGGTAGTAACGGCATCCGCATCGCGCCAGCCAGGCCCGCTCGCGGTCCAGCGAACCATCCAGGATGGTATTAACCTGGCGCTGGACTGTATGACGCGGGCGGTGACCAGGAGTGTCCGGGCAAGACGCACATTTGCCCTGGACAATCTGTGCCCGTCTCAGGACCTGTATAATAGGCTACTCCGTACGCCTATGACGGGTCCTGGTCTTTTTGGAGGTGAGGGATGTCGCCACCTCCAGGAGACGGTCACCCTGGTGAATAACCAGAGGGCGCTGCGCGAACAGTTTGAGGTGCTGCGTCGTGCTAACGTTCGCGCCGCGGCCCCTGCGTATCGTCCCCTGCAGGCTCGAGGTGGTGCTGGCCAAGTCAGAGGCCAGCCGCCGTCGCAGCGCCGGCCTCGGCCGCGTGCGATTCGGCCAGCAGTGAGGGGGGCGCAGGCTCCTCAGCCGCCGTCAGCCAGGCAGCCGCCCGTGCACCGAGGTGCGCGCGGGGCGGGGCGGGTCGCGCGAGGATCTGGGCGTGGTTATCGTTCCTGACAGGGCGCTTACCGCGGTAAGGACCACGCCGGTGTGTATGGCGACGGAGACAGTGCCGCTCTTGCATGCCTTGTGTCCACCGCGGTCCCTAGGTGGACCGGTGGGAGGCCGGCTAGCCGACCACATGCAAGAGTGGGAACGGTTAACTCAGGACCGTTTAGTCTTGCGATGGCTTTCCGTGGGGTATCATCCAGAGTGGATGACAGGCCCGCCGTCGCGACTGTCTCTGGTGCCAGTCTGGACTCCCATTCCGAGAGATCCAGATCAAAGGTTGTGTATCGAGGAGGAGATAAATTCCCTCGTACAGAAAGGAGCTATTCAGCCGGCACAAAGGTGTCCGGGCTTCTATTCAACCCTGTTCTTGGTAACAAAACGCACCGGTGGGTGGAGACCGATTCTCAACCTCAAGCCATTGAACAAGTTCATCGAGACGCCCAGTTTCAAGATGGAAACGGTGCGCTCGGTGTTGGCGGGGTTGGAGAGGGGGATGTGGACGGCGTCGATAGATTTGAAGGACGCTTATTTCCACATCCCCATCCACAGGAGTTTCTGTCGCTTCCTGAGATTTGCATTCCAGGGCAGACAGTGGGAATTCAGGGTGTTGCCCTTCGGAATTTCCACGGCTCCTCGGGTTTTCACCCGTGTGGTTCTTGCGATCACAGCATACCTCCGCAGGAGAAGCATAGCAGTCCACACGTACATAGACGACTGGCTGTTGAAAGCGCACACCCGGGAAAGTTTGTCCGCCAATCTGGAGATTGTTTTGAAAATTCTCACAGACTTGGGCTGGATGATCAATTTCCCAAAATCAGAGCTGACTCCATCCCAGAAGTTTGTTTACCTGGGGATGTTCTTCGATCTGGAGACAGGATATGTTTATCCTACTCAGGAGAGAGTTCAAATACTCATCTCGTTGATTCAGTCAGTGTGCGACAGTCGTCATGTCCTGGCACGGGTTTACTTGAGAATGCTGGGGTTGATGGTTTCGTTGGAACCAGTCATTCCTCAGGCCGCCTTACGCAGGCGGCCGATCCAGTTGTTTCTCATGACACAATGGACCCAGAGTACAGGTTCGCTGGACTCGAATGTGTCAGTGTTGGCGCCTCTGATTCACCACCTGCAATGGTGGTTGAATACAGAGAATCTCTTGCTGGGGGTTTTGCTAACCCCTCCCCACCCTCAGGTGACTGTGTATACAGATGCATCGATGGAGGGCTGGGGAGCTTGCCTGGAAGAATCCACGATATCAGGGCTTTGGAATCTGGAACAGTCACAGGAACATATAAATCTACTGGAGCTAAGAGCAGTAGTCCTGGGCCTGGAACATTTCTTACAGAAAGTTCAGGGCAAGATTGTTCTTATTCGTTCAGACAACTCAACAGTTGTGACTTACATAAACCGCCAGGGCGGAACGAAGTCGCCCAGTCTCTGTATGATGACATGGAAACTGCTTTGTTGGTGTCTGGATCACCAGATTACCTTGAAAGCAGTTCATATTCCGGGAAGGTTAAACCTGCTAGCAGACTCATTGAGCCGAAGGATGAGTGTTTTACCCACGGAATGGCAACTAAATCAATGTGTGGCGGATCGTCTGTTCGACCATTGGGGGAAACCCAACATCGATTTGTTCGCAACGAAGAAGAATGCGAAGATGACGACGTACGTCTCTCCGATTCCGGATCCAAGCGCTTTCGCAACAGATGCGTTAGCTATCAGCTGGGGGAGAATGTATGCATACGCATTCCCTCCAGCAATCCTGATTCCAAAAATTCTTCAGAAAATCAGACAAGAGGAATGCCAAGTGCTTCTGATCGCCCCGGATTGGCCAAGCCGATCATGGTATACGGATCTGCTGGACCTTCTGGTCTGCAATCCGGTTCCTCTGCCTCTGATGGACGATATTATCTTCCAGGGCAAGGCCCTTCACAACAATCCGTCAATGTTCAGATTGACTGCGTGGATGTTGTCAAGGAATCTAGAATTAAGGAGGGCTTTTCTGAGCAAGCAGCCATGTTTATGGCCAAAGCCAGGAGGGGGTCAACCTCCAGAGCATATAATTATAAAATCAACAGATTTGCAGAATGGTGCTCAAAAAGATGTATTGATCCAATGGATTCATCTATTCAAGTAGTAGCTGATTTCCTCTGTCACCTCTATGATGCCTATAGCCTCAAGCCTAACTCTATTGCTGGTTATAAGTCAGCATTAATGTCTGTTATTCCTTGCTTGGCTAAGAGGGGAAGTGATGAAGTAAATACATTGAATGTATTAATTAAAGGCATGGGCAATCTAAGACCAAGGAATCCTCCTGTGATTCCGTCTTGGAGTTTATCGCTAGTGCTTCAAGTACTAGGTGATAAGCCTTTTGAACCACTTAGTTCCATTTCTATGAAACTATTAACACTGAAGACTGTGTTTTTAATTGCTGCGGCCTCGGCTAGGCGTAGGAGTGAGATTCATGCCTTATCAGCCGAGGATGACCGTTTTGTGGTTTCAGGGGAAGGCCTTAAGCTGCTACCTAGGATTAATTTCTTGGCTAAAAATCAGTCGTTGAAATATCCAGGTCAACCTATTATTTTGCCTGCTTTAACTAGATATGATCCTAATTCTAAAGCATGGTGTCCCGTCCGGGCGCTGCGCCGGTACAAACAACGTACGGCGGCATGGCGCACCGACCAGTCAGCGTTATGGTTGTCATATATTGAACCCCATGGGAGGGCTTCTAAGGACACCATTTCCAGGTGGATTGTGGAATGCATTCAGTTTTGCCATAAATCCGCCACCGGGAAGCAGGTTGACGTGGCCAAGGCTCACAGTGTCCGCGGCGTAGTGACATCCACGGCCCTATTTAATGGGGTCCCTGTGGATGATATTATGTCGGTGGCTCAGTGGCACTGTGAGTCAAGTTTTACAGACCATTATCTCCGTGACACCTCTAATCCTCTCGCCTTGTCGGTTTTGAAAAAATAAATCGGTTTATATTTTTTGAGGTGATTTCCTCATTACTTATATATATCACAATTAATTTATGGAAACACCCACTTTTTTGGGCCTGCATCAGTCTTTACCGATGGGAAGATGATGTCAGCAGCCATTTTCAACAAGGTCAGTCTTGTTCATGTGTTGTCCGTTGTTGATTGTATTGTCACGATTACCCGTTATTAATATGGTGATGGTTTGTGTATTTGTGTGGTTCATTGTTGAGAGTTACGAAAATGGAGCTTTTTCGTCTCTGTCCTGTAGTACATGGCACTTGTACGTAGAGAGCGTATAGGACATTGAGGTCAGTCGACTCTTCCTCCCAGGAAGGAGGGGGGGGGGAGCGCATATGACATTCGGTCATCTCTCATACATCGGTGGTGTTATCCGATGGTTAGTCAAATCCTGACTGTTTTTTCTTACAGTTTCAGAAGTTTAAGTGCCTTGAACGCAGAAAAGCGTATAGGGATGAGCTGGTCTTTTGACCTCGCCTCCCTCCCGCCAGATTCACTTTCGAATTCTGGCAATATCAAAAGTATTAGGGAGGTAAGTATACTCTTGAAGTGAAATAAACGAAATCTAGGATTTCTTTTTTCACGAGAGAGTTGATACTTACCTCCCTAGATACGGACCCGGCCTCTCCACCCCACAGAGGCTCGGTCTTCAGGCTCTTAATAGTTGCATGTGTGTCAGCCAATAATCTAGTCAGAGGAAGTGCTAGTCTGCGCATGCGCGGAGGTGGGGCTGGCATCCGCCGGACTACGCTCTGACTCCCTGCCCAGTAGGGGCACCTAACTGTTTTAAATCTGAGTGTTTATTGAGTGAAAGCCAATATTTAGCAATATCAAAAGTATTAGGGAGGTAAGTATCAACTCTCTCGTGAAAAAAGAAATCCTAGATTTCGTTTAATGCACAGAATCATAAGGAGAAAATATGTATAACCACCATTATTTTCCCCTTAACGTCATGAAATTTTACAATTCTGGTCATGGAAATGTCAAATCAAGTCTTTGAATTTTACAATTTAAAATGAGTATGAACACTGATTAATAATTATTGTTTGATTTTTGAAAGCTGAGTAGATGGAAGGATAATATTATTATGTCAGTAGCGGGATTCAGTCTGTAGATGAACTCGGGTATCTGATATCATAATCAAATATATCACATGTTAGCTGACGTCACAATAAATTTGACATAACTCTGTCACAAATATCGAAAAGTCTGTCACTAAAATGTACGAATTGTATGTCTTTGATGAATTTACAAACGAAAATCGAAAAGTTTGTCAAAAAAATGTAAGAATTGTATGCCAATTTAATAAGCAATATATTGAATATTTTTTAAACTGATTTGAATGGGAGCTGTTGCTTGCTGCCTATGGAAGCAACATCCCACAGTCAACTTAGTTTCAAAATATTGAACAGCTTAGCTGTAAAATTACATTGAAATTGTGAGTTTTGGACTTGGTGGTTCAAACTAGATAAATTGAATCCAACACGCACACAAAGTGGGCAGATCTTAGGTAGAAATAGGCACGTCATAGCTATAAATGGATCCATATTTTTATTATGATGTCAGATGCTTGAGTGACAGATCAGATCCCTCCATTGATGTTAAGGATATTCTGTTGTAGGATTGAAAGATGGGTGCGTGGATTATAGCCAGAAATTCCATGCGAAGATCAATCCTGGAGACAACACTACAGCCGAGAAGGAGCTACAGAAACAGATCAGGTACATGCTGAACTACTCTTTTCCTTGTTATTTGCTGTATGGGCTCTAGACCACTGAAATTACAAATTCTTAAATACCATGCACTTTCATGTTGCATATTTTGTACAGTAAAATTATCTCCAGACTAGCGTTTCTTCTACTAGCTCCATTTTTCCTATGCTGTGAGAATATGCTACAGAATTAAATCCTCTGTTATTACACTGATTTTAGTTGATCATAAGAACAATTTAGTGTAAGTCATCTCCGAGTCTAATGGTAATATGCTTCACTATATGGCTAATGCGCTTACCAGCCAGCTGGCTGATGAAAAGTACTGATGTGCGGCTATTTTACCTGAATAAAATTCTATTTTGTGAAAACCATGCAGATCTTGTTTTGACAATTACTTTACTTTTTTTACGGTCAAAATGAATCTGATGGTCAATCGTAATCAGTGCCATTATCATGTTTAGTTGGAGCTTTGTTTATAACCATTGGTTCTACTTTTTGGTAAATTGTTCATGGTTTGGTTGTTACAGTTATTTGTTAGCACCTTATAGAATACATGTAATGGGGACCATAGCTTGTTTGTTTTGCCAACCCACACTATCCTTACCTACATTTGTATGCAGCAAGACATTGTAGGCGTTCATGTTCTTGTTTAAGTGAGCAATGTCATCTTTTTCATTGGCATTCATTGTTTGCTGTGTTTTCATTTCAGCAAAGACATGTTTACTGACATGGCGATATTGGGACAGGTGGGTTGTCTTCTCTTATGCTCTGTACCTTTATCTCTAGTTTCATCATTAGTAGTAGTAGTAAAAGCTATCAGCATCGCCTGATTAGTAAATAAACATAATTTTGCACATTTTTTTATTTGTGATTTTGCAGTTTCGAAGCAAGATGCTACTATTTTGATTGAAAAAAAGAGAGCAATCATTTTCTGCATGAAAATACCCAATCAAATGTGCTGTTTTATGTATTACAAAGATGTCTGTGAGCAATCAATGATGGCTGGATTTTTATTTGAACAAGCAGATTTCACTATATAGTATCGAGAATTTGGTGTATACCTTTACGAAATGACACCATAGCAGGACATGAGATTATAGACAAATCATGAATGGATTAGAATTTTGACGTTAATGTACACACTTTTCAGATTTGGAACAAACATGACATTTTTGTGATTTCAATTTTTCTACAATTGCATCATAAAAACAGAGATTTAAAAAAAATTGAAATTCATTCTTTCAGATGTTGATCCTAACTTAGGATCAGTGTCAGAACCAATCTATACCCAGTTGACCAGACCAGTCAGACAAAATTCATTTGTAAATTTAAAAATCATCCAAGCTTAGTTAGCCATTTATGATGTGATCACAGCTTTAAGCAAATGTATATGTCCCTCTATGTCAATGTACATGTATATGTGTATATGTATGACATGCAAGAAATTGAGCATTGAACCAGCTGCTATTTAACCTAGAAATGCCAAAGTTGATGCAAGCAGATGCCTTATATGTATTCTAACAAAATATCTGTTTCAGTTCAACCTTGGTTTTATCATTGCTAAGATGTCAGATGACCTATTCATAATAGATCAACATGCAACGGATGAGAAATGCCAATTTGAAACATTGCAGAAAACAACCACCCTACAAAGTCAGAAATTGCTGTGGTAGGTTCTAAAGGCACTAGGTGCTTTTGGTAAAGAGACGCTGGTGTTCAGTTTGAATAGCGTGTTCTGTAGGCTCCTTATAGTTAGCATAAGACAGTGTTGGCAGCTTATTAACCGTTTAATGGTCAAGAAAAATTGGATTTTTTTTATCTCAGTCAATGACCATTTAGAGGCTCATAGAAGACTATTTTTTAATATTTACCACTAAAATGACTGGCTCGTTTATTGAGCCAGTCATTCCAGTGGTAAATTTCTAAAAGTAGTCTTATCTTGGCCTCTAAATGGTCATTCCTCAAGTCCTCTGCAGAGGCCGCTTTTGACCGGCATGACCATTAAACAATAAAACATCCTCTGAATATATGTTGTTTTGGTTCTTTTGTTAAACACTGAATCACAAAATACATTTGTATGTACTGTAATATCCTTGTACATGTGTCTATGTCAGGATGTTCCATGATGAACATCTACCTGTTCATCCTGCCATCTACTGTATCCATCATCCATCCATGAACCCTTTCTTCAAGCATAAAGATTCTCATACATAACATTGGGTCGGGATTAATTTGGCACTGTTAACCTCGCTTATGTCAACTTAATGTTTTATTGTTAAAGTCAATTGAAAATGGCATCTACAGTCATTCCATCGGTAAATTTTCAAAAATAAAATAAGCATTCGCTAGAGCAAAGATTTTATTGACCATTAATTTATTAATGGCCAAAGCGGCCTGTCTAGGGGTTTCCATTTGGTGTGCAACACAAATCTTTTTTTCTGAATTTCTGTGGTAAATTTACATATATATATATACAGTCATCGCTTGACCTGCCAAAAATTTTACTTTAAAATTTAACTTTTGAAAAATCTTGTACATTAAAGAGCCAATAGATATATGTATCATTGATATATAAGTATCATTTTCAGAGCTTTGAGACACTGTTTATACCAGAGGGCTTAAAAGAATGACCATGAAATTGTTTTTAGCCATGTTACTCATATTTAGCCACTCTGGCTGATTGATGGTTTAATGTTCTCTTGTTTACAGTCCACTCAGTCTGGAATTAACAGCCGCTGGAGAATCTGTAGTCATGGACAATATGGACATATTCAGGAAAAATGGATTTGAATTTTTCATTGATACAGATGGTATTCAATTACAAATGATAATAATACGGATCCGTGCCCATAAGGGGAAGATGGTATTGCATTTATCTCTGTTCATGTGTGGTGTGTTTGCATGTCTGGAGCTGTGTCTACAAAACCACTGATTCTGTTTGGCTAAAGTGTTAGCAGAACAAAAGATCTTACCATAAAAGAGAATTTCCAGACTTTGGCAATGATCTGGATTTATAAAAACCTTAGATCCGGATCAGATCCAATTCTTGATCTATGGATATCTCAGAAAATACTGTCACAATTTTGTTGAAATTTGATTACAATAAATGTTGTGACAATGTGGAACATGATATGAAAAAATATTGAAAATAAAATGTTTTTACAACACGACAAAGGTGAGATTTGAAAGAGTGTTTGCATTCTCTGATTGGTCTGGTTTTAAAATACCAATCTTGAATGTTTTGTTATGCCATGAAGATTATAGAATTAATTCACTTTATCATTCCTTAGTCATTTTTGTCATTCCTTAGTCCTTTAGAGATAATTAGTCAATAAAATTGAATGTGCATTTGCAGGCTAAATGACTATTTTTGAGAATTTACCACGAGAATGACTGACTCGCTTATCAAGATAGTTATTCCAGGAATTAATTTTCCAAGATGGTCTCTTGGCCTGCAACTCGAAAATTCTCAAACAATTTCAGAGCCCTGTTTTGTCTGCCATGACCATTAAATGGTTAATACTGACAATCGGAGCTGATAATATCATAAATAAGCCGCACGATCTTGTGTGGTGCTTAAGCCCTTAACACTAACTCAAGTTCAATGAAAATTTACATATACAATTTGTTCTGTGCAATGTGCATATGCAATCTGCATTCATTCACAGTATAAATTTGAGTGTGTTTACAATTTATTTCATGATGAGTCCCCCGACATCGTCGATGGGGACTGTAGAAATGGGCCCCATCCATGTATCCGTCCATCTGTCCATCCATTAGAGCTGGGCGGTCTGACGGTAGTACCGTGAGGACCGCGGTATACCGTGAACCGATACCGTGACCGTTGACATTTCCAAATACTGTAAATACCGTCCATAATGTTTGAGCAATATTTGAGAAATAGATCCATAAAATCTGACTTGGCCAAGGGTAAAATTAGGTGCTAATAGTGCTAAAAATATAGGCATCCCTAACTATTAGCCGAGGCGAGGTGAAAGGGTCGTTGTAAAAACAAACATCAAGACGTCAATTACAAAATAATGACAGGCAGAATTGTATGTCAAACGTACGTCTTGAAAGTCTCACGGTAAAATTGCTTTATTTAAAACATCTAAACTCATTCTCTGGCCGTCCGCCGGTAGTAATTGCACTATAATATATTCCCTATTCCCATTTCTATTATTTGTAATTTATTACTCCGAGCATTTTGTCACTGAACAAACACGGTAGAATAACAAAATAACATACAAACTGCGTGCTATTCAAACACAGCAGCAATCTCGCAGACACGTATCTGATTGGTTGTTCATGAACTAGACCGTGGGAAAATACATTACTATGCTGAATTTATCAATGAAAATTTACTAAAACGTAGTATTTGTTCGCGCCATTTTGATCATGTGCTAATTTATTAACGACGAGCAGATTTGAAGTCGTTATTTTTTATTTTTCTGGCTTGTTTTAAGAAATTTCTTTAAGGATTAAATCCAGTTTAAGTAATGACGCCTAAAAATTATAGTGTTTTATTTTTTGTAATTCATTTTTCAACTGGCTACACGTCAGAAGTTCGCGGAAATAGCCTTTTACACGCATTGTTCACGTGAAGCATGGCGAGTAACGAGCCTGCACATCGGGTACTCGGTAATTATCAGAAGCTTTGGAATCGGCTATATTCAATGTCGTGTTATATGCATGTGTATAGGGCTGTTTTCGCGAGTAACCAAATATACGACTCCAACAGAAATAAGAGTACAACACTGGCCTCGTTTAAATACTCGCGGATTTTGTCTGGACTCTGTTTGTCAACGCGCTCGACTGCTGGTCGCACGCATTAATAGCAAGAACAATCCAGATTGAAAATAGCGCGCTCCAATGTCTAAAACAGCGGGTTATAGTTAGTGAGTCGACCACACACTTTGACCGATATTCCCGTGAATGATATTGTCAATAAAAATAGTGACCTAATAAAGTCGTGAAACTAAACAGTCGCAACAGCCATAATGTTTTTCTTCTCTAAATCAGAAAGCCAACTTATTTATTTTACCTACATTTACCGTTGATTGGAGATGGAAATGAAAAGGAAATGAAAAAAATTGTTCTAATTTCGTGGCATGCCTCAACCTCAGATGACGGTATACCGTGGTACCGCAGTATTTTTCCATGGTACCGATACCGTCCTGTAAATGTCAATACCGCCCAGCTCTACCATCCATCCGCATTTAGTTTCCGTTCGATAACTTCGTTTAGTGTGAACGGATTCATTTCAAATTTGATATGTCAGCTCCTTATGACAAGACCTCGGTGGGGATTGCATATCGGCGAAACGTGTCCAGACCCTCCGGGGTTATCCCCCTTTATTTCTTGAAAAATCATAAAATATGTGGTTTCCGCTCGATAACTTCAGTTAGCGTGAATGGATTCATTTCAAATTTGCAATGTCAACTCCTTATAACAAGACCTCGGTGGGGATTGCATATTGGCAAAATGTGTCCAGACACACCAGAGTTATCACCCTTAAGTTCTTGAAAAATCATAAAATGTGGTTTCTGCTGGATCACTTCAGTGAGCTTTAATGGATTCATTTTAAATTTGGATTGTCAACTCCTTATGACAAGACCTCGGTGGGGATTACATATCGGCGAAATGTGTCCAGACCCACCGTTGTTATCCCCCTTGATTTCTTGAAAAATCATAAAATATATGGGTTCCGCTCGATAACTTCAGTTACCTTGAATGGATTAATTTCAAATTTGGAATGTCAACTCCTTATGACAAGACCTCGGTGGGGGTTGCATATCAGCAAAATGTCTCCAGGCACACCAGAGATATCGCTCTTGATTTCTTGGAAAATCATGAAATATGTGGTCTCCGCTCGATAACTTCAGTTAGCTTTAATGGATTCAGTTCATATTTGGAATGCCAAGACCTCGATGGGGATTGCATATCGGTGAAATGTGTCCAGACCCACCAAAGTTATCCCCCTTTATTTCTTGAAAAATCGTAACGTTTGTGGTTTCCGCTCAATAACTTCAGTTAGTTTGAAAAGATTCATTTCAAATTTGGAATGTCAACTCCTTATGACAAGACTTTGGTGGGATTTGCATATCGGCAAAATGTGCCCAGGCACAGCAGAGTTATCTCCCATGTTGGATTAAAAAATTGGGGTTGTACTTAAAAGCCAATCATTCCAGTCATGCCAGTGGAAAACTTTCAATATATCTTGTCTTGCTCTTCAAATGGATATTCCTCAAGTCCAGTGCTGAAGGCAGTATTGGCTGGCTTGAGGGGTAACCCATTCCTGATGAAACTGGCCAAGACCGGCTTCTACAGAGCTCCTAAAGAGTCCATTTGCAGGCCAAGAGAAGACTGTTTTTGAAAATGTATCACTGGAATGACGTGTTCGATAATCGAACCAGTCATTTCAGTAGTAAATTTTTTACTTCTTTTGGTCTGCAAATGGACATTCAATAAGCAAATATTTATATTTTCTTGAATCTTGACCAAATTTAGCCATTAAAGGGTTACAGTTACCTAATTATAATATTATTATATACAATCTAAATTGTCCCTATTTGTAAAGTTCACAATCCACACCCATGTAAGTGAGACATATCATGTTTTAGATTACTTGTTTGATATTGCCCTCTCATTCTATTTATAGCACCACCAACAGAGAGAGTGAAACTGACATCCTGTCCTGTCAGCAAAAATTGGTCTTTTGGAAAACAAGGTATATCTAAGACAAGATAAACACTGTTCATGATTTTTCCAAAAAAGTAGATCCCGATCCCAGGATGATTCATACATTTGTAATAAGGAAAGATGATTTACCCCACCATGATGTAGAAATTGTTTAAGCGTAGCGTTCGTGACCATGTCGGTCGCTTCTTCAGCACTAACTGAGTGTCGCTGGCAAAGTCCCTCTGGTCAGTTCTTGTGGAGTCATGTGACTGCATGGACTGGTAGACGGCTGGTATACGGTAGCCCTCGTCTCGGTTCATGGTTGGTTGATGCGTGTAGATTTCTATGGCCATAGAAATCTGCAAGCATCAACCAACCATGAACGAGCGCTACAGTATACCAGCAGTCTACCAGTCCATGCTGTCACGTGACTGCACAAGAACTGACCAGAGGGACGTTGCCAACGACCATCAGTTAGTGCTGAAGAAGTGACTGAGATGGTCACGAAAGCTACGCTCAAACAATTTCTACATCCCAGATAGGTAACTAATTTTTCCTTCTAATGGCCATGATATTCTTCAATTTATCTCAATATCAACTTACATGTATTTTCAGTTAGAATCAGATAATGTAATTTATCCCTGTATAATCCAGAAATGACCAATTTTGTTGAACAGTTTGAAACGAATTTGACTGGAAAATGTTGCTACATGTACTTATGGTTAAGTTATCTTGGAATATCACGCACTTTGCCACAATGATTATTTTAATTTGTTGCTTACGCCATTCCAAAGGTCTGTGCATCAATCCATCCGTCTGTCTGTCTGTCTGTCTGTCTGTCTGTCTGTCAGAGACATATCTCCGGAATTCTTTGAGGTAGAATTATCAAATTTTGCACATATATTCATATTATGAGTGGCTAGAAAATATTTTAGTTTGAGGTGAAAAGTCCAAACATCAAGGTCACAGGGTCACTTAGTGCAAAGTGGAATACACATTTTCATCAATAACTCTGCAGTGCAAGACAGTACAATCAACAGATCTGTAACGTACATTCATGTTGTAATTGACTAGAATCAAAATTTAGTTTCAGGTCAAATGTTCAAATATCGAGATCAGTGCATTCACTTACTAGTTTTGACTAATTACCTTGTTGTTGCCTTACAGATGTGGATGAGATGATATTTATGCTAACAGACTCACCAGTAGGTGTTACTCTTTATTATTATAACCTTATAGCATTAATATTTGTATATAATATGATGAAATATATGTCTAATTCTGACTGAAAACAGAAAAGCTAGGAGTTAATGAAAATGATTTAAAATTCATTGACTAATTAAAAGAATGATCACAAATCAGGTTTACCACTAAATACTGTGATTACGGTTAATTTTAAAAAGCAATTTCCTTTTCTGCTATTAGTCTGAACTGTGTTGTAATTTTAGCGATTTATCTTTCGTATTTATTTGTAAGATTTTCAATTTTCTCATAGAAAATGTTAATTTTTAGACCAAAGAAGCTATTGAGCCAGTCATTCCAGTGGTAAATTTTCTAAAATAAATATTCTTCTTTTGGACTGCAAATGGGCATTTCTCAAGACCGCTGCAGAAGCTTTTTTTTGGTTGACTTGAGAGTCAAAGAGTTGTAAGTTTGAGCAGAGATACAATGTTTTGGGCGGGTAGATAATATGATATTTTATCCTTGAATAACTTAGATGAAAGTAATGTTCTGTCTAGCACATGTATGTTTAATTTAGGGTGTGATGTGCCGTCCATCGCGTGTGCGACAGATGTTTGCCTCACGAGCATGCAGAAAAGCCATTATGATCGGTACAGCACTGGACAAAACAGAAATGAGAAAGGTTTGTTTCAATTAATAGCATCACATAGTCTTTGACATGACAATTGAATTTATGAATATTTTCGTTTCATATTATAATTTCCTTTTGTTAAATGTATTGTTAAATCTGCCCTCTTGCCCATTCGCACAAAAAGACGGTTCTTTTAAAATTACAACAGAAATAATTGGCTTATTACTTGAGCAAGTCATTCCAGTGTTAAATTTTAAAAATTTCTCTTGGTCTGCAAATGGATCTTCTTCAAGACCACTCCACAAGCTGCTTTTGGCCGAGGTATACTTATTATATGGCTAACACTTTAACCATAAAATTTATTTCGGTTATCGGGCCAGGCATTCTAGTCATAAATTTTCACAAAATACTCTTCTCTTGTTCTGCAAATGGACATTTTTCATGACTACTGCAGAAGCCGTTTTTGGCCAGCTTACGTTTTAACCCTTGTACCTCTTATGTCAATATTCTATCTTTTACTGTGCTAATAAAAATGAAACTGTTGAACATTTTTCAACAATTTTGGTGGATGATGTTGCTGCAACATCTTCCATCAAATTTATTGAAAAATGAACATTAGTTCATCTTTTAATTTAATTTGAAAACTTAAAATTTTGATATCAGAGTGATAAGGGTTAAATTATTAATGGATTAAGTATTAAGATATTTATTCTGGCATAATTTCATGTCTTTGTGTTTATATAGATGGTGCATCATATGGCAGACTTAGAGCAACCATGGGTGAGTATGGAATATATAAATCTCTTATCCATATCTCTTCACTGCGTATAGACATATAACATTGAAAGTATTAATAGAAACACCACCATTGGCTGAAAGATACTCTTGTTGTAATAGCTCAATTGGTGCAAGTTTGTACAAATGAAGCGGATAGGCCAATTTGACTGGTAGCGATCTTGGATTTTGAATGATTTTTGGAAACCGCCTTAAAAATCTCCAAAACCGCTTGAGGGATCGATTCAAACCGGTGGTCATATTGGATTTTTTTTTATTTGATGCATTTTGGGGCTGAAATTGCTTTTACATAGATATTGTGTATGCTGATTTCAAATTTGCCACTTAAAACTGTTGGATAAATGGTTTGGTGGTCATCTTGGGTTTTTCTTCCCGACAAAAACTCCCATAGTAAAGCAATACATGTAGGAAGTTTTAAATGTCTATTCAAACGAAGCTGATTGGCCAAATTGGCCTGCGAACATCTTGGACTTTGGCAGATTTTTAGAAATGTCCTTAAAAATCTGAAACCACATTCTTCTCGAGGACCACCGAACCGATTTTAACAAGGTTTAGTAGGACACCTTGTTGTCCCCCGACGGCCGTCGACGGGGACACTAGTAATAGGCGGCGTCCGTGTGTGTGTCTGTACATCCGTCCATCCATCCGTCACACTTTAGGTTTCCACTCGATAACTTTAGTTAGCCTGCATGGATTTATTTCAAATCTGGTATAGTTATTGTAAAAGAGTTAGCTGACGTTGGTGTGGATTAGATTACTGTACGATGTGAAACACCGATACGTTTTATCCAAAAGACAAAACCTCAGTAATGATTATAACGTCATTAATCAAATGACTACCAGATATTTTATTGCCAAAACGCTTAGCCCAAAATGGAAACGATAGAATAGATGTCTAGGGGTAGCTTAATGATTTCCATTATGAATGGTTAACCCTTTTATTAGAAGGAAAGCTTATAGGACCGATTTGAGGTGAATTCCAACACTTCCTTATCTTAACTCGACGTATGGAAGAGTAATCTGCATTAGCATTTGAACTTTAACTTATTGATTCAAAAGATGGTGGTAATTAAGAGGAAATAAACGAAGACAGATTTGAAAAAATATTCATTCATTCTTGCTTACTTTCTGATCTCTGTTGTATAGTCATAGCAGTAGTGCACAGTTGACATAATTGTTATAATTGATAATTTATATGAATATAAATGATTCTGTTAAAGCAGGATTTCAAAATTTATAGCTACTGAATTCCTCAATGTACGTTATCTTACGTTGAACATTCGTAAACTAATTTGACCCAAAACAGGAACCCTAATCCTTGAAGTCACATCTAGATCGAAACGACCATTATCGATCCATATTGGATTGATCCTGGTTGATCCAATCCCTGCTCTTTCTTTGAGTTTTGATATCAATCACATCAAATCGATTTTTCAATCCGATGTCATTTATATCAATCCTCAAGGAATATCACAGACGATTTAGTTCAGAAATCATAAATGCTCAAAATTAATGGAAGATGAGATCCGGGTACATCCACTATCCAAGTTGAAAATGATCCCTATTCGATCTGATCCATGTAGACCACTATCGACTCCTGAATCATTTAGAACCTGGGATGGATATTGACCATTGGATAATCACTTGACTTTATGGCAGCATGTATGATTTTATGTCGATAAAAACGTAAGACTTAACGGTTCTTGGTTCAGAATTTAACTTTGAAACTATCAACCTAATTAATGTGGTAATAGTTATGACAACAATCAATATAGAATTTACTATAATAAATCAATAATATACAACCTGAATGTAGTATAGCTGTTGTAAATGCTCAATGGAAACAGTCATTTCTTTGTGACTTGAAGACGAAAGGGTCCTGCTGACGAATGATCACAATACGAATTCTGATATCGTATTGAAGATGACGGAAATATGTGGGTGCACCCAGGCGAACGTGTAACACAAAAATATAAATGACCAGAATTTATCTTACGACATAGGTAGATCTGAAATACTGAATAGGTCTTGCCACGGGCCGCCAGAAGCTAAAGATGTGATGGATTAGCGAACGGCCAGAAGCTGGTGATCTGACCCACAACCACGTTAACCAGGAGCTGATTATCTGTTGATAGTTAATGATGACCAGGAGCTGGAGACCTGGTTACGGACGATATTATTAGAAGCTGGAGATCTGGGCATGGATGATACTACCAGGAGCTGGAGACCTGGCTACGGATGATATTACCAGGAGCTGGAGACCTGGCTACAGATGACATTACCAGGAGCTGGAGACCTGGCTATATTTGATATTACCAGGAGCTGGAGAACTGGCTACGGATGATATTACCAGGAGCTGGAGACCTGGCTATAGATGCTATTACCAGGAGCTGGAGACCTGGCTACGGATGATATTACCAGGAGCTGGAGACCTGGCTACTGATGGCATTACCTGGAGCTGGAGACCTGGCTATAGATGATATTACCAGGAGAAATGCGGACGACGATTATGATGACCCAAAGTCATGGAGAGATTCTTAAATGAAAGTTCATATTGAGCCCACAAACCAAAACGTATATTGACTGGATAAACGTGAATTAACTGTTAATGGGCTCTAAACTGAGATGGCACCCATATCTATTTAAGAATCTGTATGGTTACTGCTTACATGGCAGATAAACTTATTTTGATAATTGAACTTCACAATCGAAACTTCATTCTCTCAACCACGCCGGTGTATATGGCCGGCGTAGAAATATATACACTTGAAACGATGGCTGCCTACATCACAACTTCGCGCTAAGGCGCGACTTACTCTTACGAAGGCCAACCACCGAATGCTCGTCGAGGCGACGATTTTAACACACGCACGCAATGTATTGTGACCCGTCTGGATCACGCGGATATACAACAACATGTTGACTTGTAACTCCTACATAACTGCTAAAATAATCCATAGAGATTCCATACATTTTATAAACAATGAAATCTACATGGATTATAACCTAATCATAATAACAAATACAATTATCTTAACTCTAACTGATATAATTTTGTATAAATGTAAATCTCGATTACGAATATCCCCTGCGCTTTTATAATTGACATGAAGTAATTTATTCCATTAAATCGACCAGAAAGCGTGCAAGACTGAATAACAATCTGTCTACCTATATTGTAGCGGATTTGGAGTCCAAATATGTTGCGGGTGGCATAAGCTAACGTGATTGTATGGAAATGTAATTGCTATGTATGATCTTACGATCATATGATAGAAACCATCGTCACATGATTCCTTATGACGAGGCCTCGGTGGGGATTGCATTTCAGCGACGCGCGTCCAGATGTGATGGAGTTATTCCCCTTGAATGACATAGAATTCAAGGAAAATTTGGTTTCCGTTCAATACCTTTAGCTAGCCTGCATGAATTTATTTCAAATTTGCTATGGTGATTCCTTATGATGAGGCCTCGGTGGGGATTGCGTTTCAGCGACGCGTGTCGAGATGTTATGGAGTTATCCCCCTTGAATGACATAGAATTCAAGGAAAATTTGATTTCCATTCAATACCTTTAGCTAGCCTGCATGAATTTATTTCAAATTTGCTATGGTGATTCCTTATGACGAGGCCTCGGTGGGGATTGCGTTTCAGCGACGCGTGTCCAGATGTGATGGAGTTATCCCCCTTGAATGACATAGACTTCAAGGAAAATTTGGTTTCCATTCAATACCTTTAGCTAGTCTGCATGGATTTATTTCAAATTTTGTATAGTGATTCCTTATGATGAGGCCTCAGTGGGGATTGCCTTTCAGCGATGTGCGTCTAGATGTGATGGAGTTATCCCCCTTGAATGACATAGAATTCAAGGAAAATATTCTAAATGTGACTTGACTATAATTCATTTATGCCTGCACTTATTGCATATTTTCTGTGTTTCTTTAATAGCTAGCTTATATAATAATGCATAGCTTTACCATAAACAGGTCTGCTTTACATGCATGCATTACTGCTTCATATAGTGCATAATTTTGCTATTTCAGAAATGCTGACACAAACTACTTGTCTGCTTTATATGCATGTGCTATTAGTTTAGTAGATGTTAGCATTGTGTTCTACAATGGATTGTGATTGCACTGCCTCATCTCATTATGTATGTGGTGTTGTAGCCACCATAGATTCACATGCATATACACACACACACAATTTTGTAAAGGCAGGAATCTCAAAAATTAGTTTTACTAACAACACCCGTCGGGGGACATGTGATCAGTACTGATCTTCTTGTTCTTATTGCAGTTTTGGCCAACACTTAGGTTCTACTTTTAAGCGATGACCTTTCTAATTGAAATGCCTTTGTTCCAGGTGAGCGATACAGGCCCAAAAGGACCCATTGTTCTTAAATTAATTTGCCATGTTGTATTTTTCAGAACTGTCCACATGGCAGACCAACCATGAGGCATTTATTCTCTCTGACGACGCTACCATCATGAATGGATTCAGTGATAACATCACCATGATCCACAGTTCATACTAACAACAAGAATATCTTCCTGAACAGACCCAGAGAAGACTCGCCAAGAACCACTGGTCATGCTGACAACAGTATCTTCCTGGACATGTCCGGTCAGGGTAGACCCGCTCTGATGCACTGTTCACACTAATAACATTGCCAAGCTCCTTAACCGGCACAGTCAGACTCGCCATCAGACACTTGTTGATTCTGATGGCACTACCCTACAAGAAATATATATGTCGTTCGCACAAGATGGACATTGAATGATGAATTTTGTTTCTGTATGGACAATATGTGGTAATGTTTCAGACTGGCTCAAGACTCCAGGCCAGCTGCCATTTGAAGCAAAACTAATGGTTCAGATGCTTTTTTAACCATTTAATGGTCGCAAGTGGTCAAGAAAATGAAAGTTTTGCTTAGTAAATGCCCATTTGCAGGACAAAAGTAGGCTATTTTTAAAAATTAACTGCTCAAAAAGCTAGCTCGGCTATCGAGCCGGTCATTCCAGTGGTAGATCTTTAAAAAGCCTTCTCTTGGCCTGCAAACTTGTATTTCTCACGATCACTGCAGATGTTGTGGCCGAGTTGGGCATTAAAAAAATAATGGATCACCAGATTTTGGACGTTAAAAACATTATCTCTGAAACCGACTCGAGTTGAATGACATTGCCTGCCTG
Source organism: Chaetoderma sp. LZ-2023a (assembly GCA_034401795.1). NCBI lineage: Eukaryota > Metazoa > Mollusca > Caudofoveata > Chaetodermatida > Chaetodermatidae > Chaetoderma > Chaetoderma sp. LZ-2023a. Next base: position 72,664,950 of record CM067372.1, on the reverse strand, counting down.
ATAATACTGGCCTCTTCTCATTTTATGAGCGTGACAGGGAATCGAGCCCAGGGGACGAAGGCACCAAGCATCATAGCCCACAAATCTTTCACCACGTTGGTGTGGTGGAAGCATCTGTGGGCTATGATGCTTAGCGCCTTCACCCCCTGTGGATTCGATTCCCTGTCAATACCAGTATACCCTAAAGCTAGGACTACTTGTATAGCTCATTTTATGATAAACACCTGCATGAATCAAGTGTCTGGATGTATGTGTATTCATCACGAGTTTTGGTTTTAACCATGGAAAATGTTACAATTGTGTTCATCAGGTCTTCTGTAAATATAGAGGGTCTTTGTCAAAATTTGTGCAGATTTCAAATGTAATAATAAATATTGCCACCAGCTTGAAATTTGGTTCCATGCAATGATTCCGTAGCCTTGTTGGATTAATACAAGGCATTGTGAGTCAAGTCAGAAATGACGATGGGGTGCAATTTTTATGATGTTTCGATTTTCTTTATACCAGAAAAATCATGATGGTGCAAAAAATCACAAATTGCACGATTAGATTAGAAAATTGACCAAGCCTAATTCTAGATAACAGATTATAACATAAAAATGTTAATCATCACTGTATGACCCAATAATGGTCAAGATTCACTAAGAGAATTAAAAACTGTACTTAGTAAATGCTCATTTGCAGTTCAAGGGACAATTACTTTTGAAAATTTTTAAATGGAATGACTGGCTCAGTTATAGAGCCAATCATTCTAGTGATAAATTTTAAAAACCGCTCCCGGCTTGGTCTGGAAATGGACACTCCTCATTTGTCCTTCAACTATCACCTCACCATTGTAATACTTTCTACATCCTTTTTTCCAAATGGTAAATAAGATTTTAACACACGCGTACCTAACCTATCCACGTTCTATCATAACCGATACTCAGGTACTCGCAGTTCCCTACTGTAGTATCAGATTCCCTGCTCTAATTTATTCACCTTTTTCCAAACGGCAATACATTTAGCCTCATATTTTCTGAGAATTCGCACTTGCTAGTGGATGGATGGTATTCGAAATGGATGAAAAACCTTCAAGAAATGATGAACCTATCATGTCTCAGGTGTTTTCGTTTTATATTCACTGTTGTTTCACATTGAAATTTGTGTAACCCGTTTTGGAGGTTTTCAAGTTTCTGATGAATGTAACTCCCAACAGTATTTCTCATTGAAATTTGTGTAACATTCATCATTCAAAATGGCCGCTGTTTGCGTACATCCAGCCCAGATGCAAAGTTTCGCTTTGTTTTGTATTTCCGTGAACTTAGATGTATTTTCTCATTAAGCAACTGTCTAGTGGTTGTTGAAATTTCGTCACATGTTTTGTCAACTTAGGTTATTATGGAGTGGCAAAAATGACCTAGCAGATAAAAAGGGTTGGAAAATATTTTTTCATTCAACTTTTAAAAAAAAATTCCAAATTACCTTTCAATTATTGACTGATGTGGATTGAATCTTACAGTTTCTCTAATTATCCAAGACATATATATTTAAGAATAAATTTATTTTTTAAATTGAGGTCACGATGGATTATGTTCTGACTTATTTCCCCATAATATTTCTCACATAAATTTAGGGTTGAATTTTCATAAGTCTCATGTAGTTTTACTATGAGTTTAGGCTACCGGTGCAGGATTAATCCACCACAATGTTCCTATCATTCTCAGTGTTGATGGTCTTTGTTCGTTGAGTATAGAAATGTCGCTATTCTGAAATTGTTTGTGTTGGGGGGGGTTAGAATTGGTTAGCTCACCTGCAGCCATCAATCACCCACATGGAGTATAGGCCGGGTTACACGCCACCCAAAACCCTTTGTCATTGTAATCTGTTATGTACAATTAGAGGGTGATGTGTTTTTGCTAATACTGTTATTGTTTATTGTTCTTGTGTCAAGATCTGAAGTGTGTGGCCTGTAACGCGATGTTGCGGGTCGATTTTAGGAATCATCCGTGTCCAGCCTGTGCCTTTTGCGATAGTGGTACTCGGTGGGTTGTCTGGGACAATTGAGACTTCACCACTATTGAGTTATTTGTAGATGATAGGCCACTTATTCAGAGATTCGGAGCATGGGCTCCAACCAGTATGTCCAAAGGTGGGCGCGGTAAAGCATCATCCCTTCAAGAACAGTTTTCATCTATGTGGGAGAAGATGGAGAAACGGATGAGGCAATTAACCTCTCCTAGGTATCCCTTCTCTGCACGGTCGTCATCGGTAGCAAGAGAGTTTCCTGCATGCAGGGAACCAGTGGCTGGCTTGAGACCTGGCCTGAGCCAGACCTCTCATATTTAGCAGAGATGTGGTGGAGGTTGTGGAGCAAGAGATGTCGAAGCCGAGACCTCTGTGCCAGCTGTCGGTACCAGATCCAGTTGCTCCTCCTCTAATAGACCTGTTTATGCGGCTACAGTTACCCGGTTCGGCCGGGTCGGAGAATATTCAGACATTGAGTCTGACTCCAACAGTGTGGTGGAAATCCAAGTCGATGACGAATGGGTCTGTGAGGGGCTGGTCAGGATGATTGTTAATTTCGTCTTGCAGTATCGAGTAGACTGCACATGAGGGATGGATGTGTTGGGGAGCGTGCTAATGAACAACCATTTCCACAAGGGCCAAACCCGAAGGCTTTGAGCCTTGAAGGTATGTCTGAATTGCCACTATTTGTAATTACATATCAGTTATTATTATTGAATATATTAGTTTGCCATGCCTAAGCTCTGTGGCTACTGCTGTTTTGGAAAAGTAATGAAGCACCGATTTATTATTCATGTCTGTTTTCTGGGCCGTGACAGACAAAGCGAGGCCAGGCATAATTATTAATCTGTATTCCCCATTCAAAAGAAGGAGGGAGTGCATCAATAACCAATTCTCCAAATCATTCTGTGGAACAAGAGTTGGTATAATCAAGGCATATTTATTGTCTGTTCGTGATCATTGGACATATTCTTTTTAGGTGTCGGGTAATACCACCTCCTCCCACCAGACTACTTGAGAAGTATGTTGGAATGCAGAGTACAGAATAGGGAGGGAACTGTGAGTACCCAAGTACCAGCTATGATAGGACCCGGTTAGGTTAGGTAAGTGTGTTAAAATCTTATTTACGGAGAAGAGAACGTTTGGAAATAAGAATGCAGAAAGTATTCCAATGCTGACCCAGCAGGCACATGATGTTGTTTCAACATTGAATCTAGGGCTTCACGGTATTGGAAAAATGAATTCCGGTTACGATATCAATTTCCATACCGGTATACCTTTAATACCAGTATTATTACGATGGACAAAATAGGGTGAGGCTCCATTAGTACGATTCCATAGTCAATGTATATTTCCCATACATACGAAGTAGGCCTATATCAGCACTCCTGAAACAGTCGACGCAAATTTCCACAATAAAACCAATAAATTATACAAATCCCGATATTAAACGCTAAATATTAACTGTGTTCAGTTAAATCATATCCCAAAATGGCTGAAATTCAACCAAATCGTCCGTACAAATGATTTGAATTTGCCACGAAATTACAACTACTCCGTGTCGAGATCACGAGATACCGGTAACCAGTGACAATCTCGTCCCAAATAAACTCGCCCAGTGAAACTGCAAACAACCAAGACTGTTGATATTTGACTGACAAATGTCATTGCTACGAGTCAGACGTTGGATATGCTGAATGTAAATCTATGTTTTACTCATTTTCCTGGCTACTTTTGTACTTGTATTGATGTATGTCCTAGAATAATAAATAAACTGTACACGAAAAGGTGTGCCATATACGACAAAATTGCAATGGTACGAAACCGCCAGGAATCATGCAAATCTCTGCGCAGTGGTACAACCAAGCCATTATAACACATACTAAATAGACTATAATATGCTGAGAATACATATGCCTACGCTCGCCTCATTCTCATTACAGTAGCTGTATCGATCGATATCTAACGCTACCCGCCAACATAAGAAGTGAACATAGATCATGGGGACTGAGAAGTTTTTCTCATATTGTCGGTGCCTCTTTACTTGGGTCATTGGCCGGTCACTACAAAGTTGTAAAATTCCGGGAAATTGCTAACTAACCAGGCTGTAGTAATTGATATAAAAGATCACGCAAAATATTCATTTGATATTATGATTTTCTAGAAAACAACGGCCCGAAGTTATAAAATATTAGCGCAAGAAAAGATAATTTTTAGATATTTTTAGCCACCCCCTGTCATATGAGGCTAATTAAAATAAGTTTTATTCTATTTTTCACTTCAAGAGTATACTTACCTCCCTAATACTTTTGATATTGCTAAATATTGGCTTTCACTCAATAAACACTCAGATTTAAAACAGTTAGGTGCCCCTACTGGGCAGGGAGTCAGAGCGTAGTCCGGCGGATGCCAGCCCCACCTCCGCGCATGCGCAGACTAGCACTACCTCTTTGCTAGATTATTGGCAGAGAGATCACACATGTTTTTTTGTGCAATAGCTTTTTCGTACTCTTAAACTGTTTAAGTGGTGTTTGTTTGGAGTGTTAGTCACTTTTTTGGATGGCGGAAAGGAATACTTCGCCACAGGAGGACGGAGGACCTTTAAATCAGGTGACTTCTAGTAAAATTAGCGAGTTTTCTTCCCGGTGTATTGTGTTTCCGGGACTCGCGTTTACCGTGATAAGCGCCTTGGTTGGTTGGGTTATATCAACTCGGTGCTACCTAGGACTAATTTCTCTTTCTGTTTCTGTCCACAGGTCTGTATGACGCTAGGTGGTGACGTCACAGTAGCAGAGAATTAGTTTTCTCTCCACCATGGTTCCATTTCCTACTAACACTGTTAGGTTATCTAACCAAATGAAAAATTATGTCCAGTGAGTTGGAGGCCTGGTATAAAGGTCTTCTCACTTTGCCCTCTTGATCCAATTCCTTCCCCATGAGGTGGAGAGAGTTAAGAGGCGTGCAGATGGTGGAGTTTCCGGTTCGTCACGTTGGATGGTTTGTCTATACAAAGTGTCAGGTATCTAGTTATTGATAATGTGGTGAGGTTAATTATTGTAAACAAACAAAGGGAGATAATTAACATTTTTGCCAGAAAAGAGTTATCTATATGTATCTGATGGTTGTGTAGTCAACTTATCCATTCAGCATACAATTCGTCCTTGCACTTGGATGTTTTGTTGGGATCGATTTTTTCCTGTCACGGGATTAATGACGTCATAATCAGCCTGGCTATGTATTTATCAGCAATTCAAGCGCTATGCTGGTTTCTGATGTATATTGATCTTTATGATCGTTTTCCTTCTCTTTGAGTTGGATTGAGTTTCTAAGCTTAACTAGTTGCTCATACTCCTTGTCCTTTGGCCTGTTTCAGGGACCGGGTTGCGCGTCCTGTGGACGTTTTATGCATGTAAAGTTCTGGCCGCATCTGTGTTATCGATGTAGCCCTTGTGGTCCCTTGATTAATTGTGACATATGTAAGCACTGGGGGGGCGAGTTAATGTCCGAATTCTTGTGCTGCTTACAGGCGACGGACAAGGTGGTAGAGGAGGAGAAGAAGAAGAAGCGGAAACGAGAGGTTGTAAGTAGGAAGGGTAAGGGGAAGGTCTCGTCCGCGGTGGATATGGAGACCTTCCGGACCGAGATGTTGGGAGAGATGAAGAGGACAATAAAAGATTTGGTTCCAGGGTTGCTTCGTGGCATGCTTCCTGGACCAGATCCTTTATTGTCCTCATCATCGGCTTCGGAGCAGGTAATCCCCGCCTCTGGATCGATTTTCCTTAGTCCGCTTCCGTTGTCCGACGATTCAGAGGTGGCCCCATTAGAGGGGGCGTTCCACGACCCTGGCAGCAGGCTTATTGCCGCGCCGATAGGGGACCGTGGACGGTTGTCGCTGGAACCCGCTGGCTGCTTATCAGTCCAGGGGTATCCGCACGCCGCGGTGGCCAGTACCTCCTATGGCACCGTTCCTGGTCAGCCCGGGTTAGCTCTCTTTGCTGACCCGGGGTCTAATCTTTCTGACCAGGGTGATGAGGATTACCTGCTAGGGTCGCCGTCTGACGACGTGGACATGGATGAAGACGTTTGTGCACCCCTCGCGGGGAATACAGGCGCTTTTTTCCACGGTATTACTCACCCTGGAGTAAGGTCCGCGGTTCAGGTGGTGGCCCAGGGCGCTGCTGATGGCCAGCGGTACCGCATACCTCGGCTTGCCGAGCGTGTAGCTGGTGCTGGCCGGGCCCGTGGTGGGGCTATATATACCCCGCGCTCTACCGCGGTGCCTGCTCCTGGTCAAACCAGTGATATTCTCATGCCGGTGCTGTCAGGCCCGCATGTTTTCCCTGGCTTGCCAGGTGTATCAGCGTACCCGCCGTCAAGCTCTACTGCTTGCGCTCAGGAGGAAGACGAAGGACCCCGTCTTGTAGAGCGCTCGCAGTTAGCCACGGAGGAGGATTGGTATGACGCTTGCCAGTGGTTGGTGAGCGTTAGGCCTGATCTGCCCGTGGAGCAGTCGGCTAGCCACCGTGTTCACACGCCGTGGTTAGCTGGGAAACCAACTGCTAACGCTATGCCTTCTCTGCCGCTGGCGGAGCATGTCGTTGACATGTTCAAGGCGGCGGAGTCGTCCATTAACACGAGTGGACGTCTCGCGAAGGCCCCTCGCGAGGTGGCCAGGCGTTGTCGCATCGTGCCCCTGGACTACCAGCGGTACGGTGTGGTACCCAAGCCCAGCGTGGATGACCGCGCGGCTTTGGGTCAGGATACGCGGCCAGGCTCCCGTTCTGACGCGGGGGTCTTGTGCGCGAACGCGTTGCGTTCGGCGAATACCGCGTTGCGTGATGCGGAGGAGAGTGGGAGGGCTTCGATTGCCGCTCTGTCCCACGTCTCCCAGCTGTTACAGGGGGTAGTAACGGCATCCGCATCGCGCCAGCCAGGCCCGCTCGCGGTCCAGCGAACCATCCAGGATGGTATTAACCTGGCGCTGGACTGTATGACGCGGGCGGTGACCAGGAGTGTCCGGGCAAGACGCACATTTGCCCTGGACAATCTGTGCCCGTCTCAGGACCTGTATAATAGGCTACTCTGTACGCCTATGACGGGTCCTGGTCTTTTTGGAGGTGAGGGATGTCGCCACCTCCAGGAGACGGTCACCCTGGTGAATAACCAGAGGGCGCTGCGCGAACAGTTTGAGGTGCTGCGTCGTGCTAACGTTCGCGCCGCGGCCCCTGCGTATCGTCCCCTGCAGGCTCGAGGTGGTGCTGGCCAAGTCAGAGGCCAGCCGCCGTCGCAGCGCCGGCCTCGGCCGCGTGCGATTCGGCCAGCAGTGAGGGGGGCGCAGGCTCCTCAGCCGCCGTCAGCCAGGCAGCCGCCCGTGCACCGAGGTGCGCGCGGGGCGGGGCGGGTCGCGCGAGGATCTGGGCGTGGTTATCGTTCCTGACAGGGCGCTTACCGCGGTAAGGACCACGCCGGTGTGTATGGCGACGGAGACAGTGCCGCTCTTGCATGCCTTGTGTCCACCGCGGTCCCTAGGTGGACCGGTGGGAGGCCGGCTAGCCGACCACATGCAAGAGTGGGAACGGTTAACTCAGGACCGTTTAGTCTTGCGATGGCTTTCCGTGGGGTATCATCCAGAGTGGATGACAGGCCCACCGTCGCGACTGTCTCTGGTGCCAGTCTGGACTCCCATTCCGAGAGATCCAGATCAAAGGTTGTGTATCGAGGAGGAGATAAATTCCCTCGTACAAAAAGGAGCTATTCAGCCGGCACAAAGGTGTCCGGGCTTCTATTCAACCCTGTTCTTGGTAACAAAACGCACCGGTGGGTGGAGACCGATTCTCAACCTCAAGCCATTGAACAAGTTCATCGAGACGCCCAGTTTCAAGATGGAAACGGTGCGCTCGGTGTTGGCGGGGTTGGAGAGGGGGATGTGGACGGCGTCGATAGATTTGAAGGACGCTTATTTCCACATCCCCATCCACGGGAGTTTCTGTCGCTTCCTGAGATTTGCATTCCAGGGCAGACAGTGGGAATTCAGGGTGTTGCCCTTCGGAATTTCCACGGCTCCTCGGGTTTTCACCCGTGTGGTTCTTGCAATCACAGCATACCTCCGCAGGAGAAGCATAGCAGTCCACACGTACATAGACGACTGGCTGTTGAAAGCGCACACCCGGGAAAGTTTGTCCGCCAATCTGGAGATTGTTTTGAAAATTCTCACAGACTTGGGCTGGATGATCAATTTCCCAAAATCAGAGCTGACTCCATCCCAGAAGTTTGTTTACCTGGGGATGTTCTTCGATCTAGAGACAGGATATGTTTATCCTACTCAGGAGAGAGTTCAAATACTCATCTCGTTGATTCAGTCAGTGTGCGACAGTCGTCATGTCCTGGCACGGGTTTACTTGAGAATGCTGGGGTTGATGGTTTCGTTGGAACCAGTCATTCCTCAGGCCGCCTTACGCAGGCGGCCGATCCAGTTGTTTCTCATGACACAATGGACCCAGAGTACAGGTTCGCTGGACTCGAATGTGTCAGTGTTGGCGCCTCTGATTCACCACCTGCAATGGTGGTTGAATACAGAGAATCTCTTGCCGGGGGTTTTGCTAACCCCTCCCCACCCTCAGGTGACTGTGTATACAGATGCATCGATGGAGGGCTGGGGAGCTTGCCTGGAAGAATCCACGATATCAGGGCTTTGGAATCTGGAACAGTCACAGGAACATATAAATCTACTGGAGCTAAGAGCAGTAGTCCTGGGCCTGGAACATTTCTTACAGAAAGTTCAGGGCAAGATTGTTCTTATTCGTTCAGACAACTCAACAGTTGTGACTTACATAAACCGCCAGGGCGGAACGAAGTCGCCCAGTCTCTGTATGATGACATGGAAACTGCTTTGTTGGTGTCTGGATCACCAGATTACCTTGAAAGCAGTTCATATTCCGGGAAGGTTAAACCTGCTAGCAGACTCATTGAGCCGAAGGATGAGTGTTTTACCCACGGAATGGCAACTAAATCAATGTGTGGCGGATCGTCTGTTCGACCATTGGGGGAAACCCAACATCGATTTGTTCGCAACGAAGAAGAATGCGAAGATGACGACGTACGTCTCTCCGATTCCGGATCCAAGCGCTTTCGCAACAGATGCGTTAGCTATCAGCTGGGGGAGAATGTATGCATACGCATTCCCTCCAGCAATCCTGATTCCAAAAATTCTTCAGAAAATCAGACAAGAGGAATGCCAAGTGCTTCTGATCGCCCCGGATTGGCCAAGCCGATCATGGTATACGGATCTGCTGGACCTTCTGGTCTGCAATCCGGTTCCTCTGCCTCTGATGGACGATATTATCTTCCAGGGCAAGGCCCTTCACAACAATCCGTCAATGTTCAGATTGACTGCGTGGATGTTGTCAAGGAATCTAGAATTAAGGAGGGCTTTTCTGAGCAAGCAGCCATGTTTATGGCCAAAGCCAGGAGGGGGTCAACCTCCAGAGCATATAATTATAAAATCAACAGATTTGCAGAATGGTGCTCAAAAAGATGTATTGATCCAATGGATTCATCTATTCAAGTAGTAGCTGATTTCCTCTGTCACCTCTATGATGCCTATAGCCTCAAGCCTAACTCTATTGCTGGTTATAAGTCAGCATTAATGTCTGTTATTCCTTGCTTGGCTAAGAGGGGAAGTTATGAAGTAAATACATTGAATGTATTAATTAAAGGCATGGGCAATCTAAGACCAAGGAATCCTCCTGTGATTCCGTCTTGGAGTTTATCGCTAGTGCTTCAAGTACTAGGTGATAAGCCTTTTGAACCACTTAGTTCCATTTCTATGAAACTATTAACACTGAAGACTGTGTTTTTAATTGCTGCGGCCTCGGCTAGGCGTAGGAGTGAGATTCATGCCTTATCAGCCGAGGATGACCGTTTTGTGGTTTCAGGGGAAGGCCTTAAGCTGCTACCTAGGATTAATTTCTTGGCTAAAAATCAGTCGTTGAAATATCCAGGTCAACCTATTATTTTGCCTGCTTTAACTAGATATGATCCTAATTCTAAAGCATGGTGTCCCGTCCGGGCGCTGCGCCGGTACAAACAACGTACGGCGGCATGGCGCACCGACCAGTCAGCGTTATGGCTGTCATATATTGAACCCCATGGGAGGGCTTCTAAGGACACCATTTCCAGGTGGATTGTGGAATGCATTCAGTTTTGCCATAAATCCGCCACCGGGAAGCAGGTTGACGTGGCCAAGGCTCACAGTGTCCGCGGCGTAGTGACATCCACGGCCCTATTTAATGGGGTCCCTGTGGATGATATTATGTCGGTGGCTCAGTGGCACTGTGAGTCAAGTTTTACAGACCATTATCTCCGTGACACCTCTAATCCTCTCGCCTTGTCGGTTTTGAAAAAATAAATCGGTTTATATTTTTTGAGGTGATTTCCTCATTACTTATATATATCACAATTAATTTATGGAAACACCCACTTTTTTGGGCCTGCATCAGTCTTTACCGATGGGAAGATGATGTCAGCAGCCATTTTCAACAAGGTCAGTCTTGTTCATGTGTTGTCCGTTGTTGATTGTATTGTCACGATTACCCGTTATTAATATGGTGATGGTTTGTGTATTTGTGTGGTTCATTGTTGAGAGTTACGAAAATGGAGCTTTTTCGTCTCTGTCCTGTAGTACATGGCACTTGTACGTAGAGAGCGTATAGGACATTGAGGTCAGTCGACTCTTCCTCCCAGGAAGGGGGGGGGGGGGGGGAGCGCATATGACATTCGGTCATCTCTCATACATCGGTGGTGTTATCCGATGGTTAGTCAAATCCTGACTGTTTTTTCTTACAGTTTCAGAAGTTTAAGTGCCTTAAACGCAGAAAAGCGTATAGGGATGAGCTGGTCTTTTGACCTCGCCTCCCTCCCGCCAGATTCACTTTCGAATTCTGGCAATATCAAAAGTATTAGGGAGGTAAGTATACTCTTGAAGTGAAATAAACGAAATCTAGGATTTCTTTTTTCACGAGAGAGTTGATACTTACCTCCCTAGATACGGACCCGGCCTCTCCACCCCACAGAGGCTCGGTCTTCAGGCTCTTAATAGTTGCATGTGTGTCAGCCAATAATCTAGTCAGAGGAAGTGCTAGTCTGCGCATGCACGGAAGTGGGGCTGGCATCCGCCGGACTACGCTCTGACTCCCTGCCCAGTAGGGGCACCTAACTGTTTTAAATCTGAGTGTTTATTGAGTGAAAGCCAATATTTAGCAATATCAAAAGTATTAGGGAGGTAAGTATCAACTCTCTCGTGAAAAAAGAAATCCTAGATTTCGTTTATTTTGCGTGAAGTACATTCTTATAAGTAGTAATTTATCAATTACTTTAACCCTAGCCTCTGACAATAATTTGACAGATACGGATAACTAAGAAAGTTTTCAAGTGTGATCGTTAAATATTATTTTCCCGTACGAAGAGCAGTAACTTATCGCGTTAGCCAGATATATTATTGGAATGTAGCTAAAGGAAAGCGGATTATCTGCCTAACAGAAGGTTATACCGGTTTTATGTTATATTTTGGTATCAGCAAAATCATACCGGTATGGCTATGATACCGGTATTCGGTATAATATTGGTATATCGTGAAGCCCTAATTGAATCCATGTTGAAATCACGTCATGACGTGATTTCAGCGTGGATTCAACGTTGAAACAGTGTCATGTGCCTGCAAATGCACGTCTGTTGAAGTATAGTAGAAACTAAAATGGGCATTTTTTCCTGAAAACTGCAATGGCTTGGGGGTTTTAGCGTCTTGACCATTTATGCGTTAATATTGATCAGAACACATAGCAACATTATTTTTAGCAGGTGGGAGCCATGAATTACTACTGGTAAGAATGGAGTCAAATTTCCTATAGTGACATTTTTAAACTATATATATATACATTAAATTACATGTCTTTTTATACAAAATAAAGCAATTTTAAGATATCGTATTATGTTGTTATCCAAATCCATAGCAAAACGCCAAACATACGAAGCTATTAAGCTCAACTCTCACCATAATTACTTTAGTCTATCGGCAACACTTATTTAGGTATGTACCACCTCCGGGACTTAAGACTTCCTTAAGTCATAGCTTAATGACAGAATGAGGTCAAACTAAAATAGCTGCCTCAAATGTGAAAATGTCACGAAAGAACATTCTGGTCACTGGAGAAATTAGACTTGCTTATCAAGTTATTTATAATTTGCCGCACAATAATTAATTCTGGCTAAATGCCAGAATGACTTTCCTTATTTTTGGTTCAAATAAATTAATTTAACATGCGTGACACTGTCAACTTAATATTTACTGTACATACTGAATACTAAAAGGTTAAGAGGATGACGAGAATTTATATTCGTTCTAATAATTTTTACCTCAACTTTATTAAGTAAAACAAGCTATTGCGATACCATGCACGTCATCCAGTGGTGGTGTTGTCGTCATCCAATTTGCATTTGGCTCAACTTTTCTTTTGATATCTCAGGTTTGGTTAATCATACTGGACCCAAACTTGGACACATGCTTCCCTATAATAATACTGTATCTCACATTGACATTGGGGTCAAAAGATCAAAGTCACTGTGACCTTGGTAAAACCTTGTTTTTTTCAACATTAACATTTTCTGTTTAGCTCAACTTTTGTATTCATATCTCATGTTTGGTTAATCATACTGGACCCAAACTTGGACACATGTGTCCTTATAAGGACAGTCTCACAGTATATTCTCCTTGAGTTTCAGTTGGTTTGTAGAGACAGCTATGTTTAAGAATTTATCTGTTAAATTAAACTGTTACATTCATAGATCCTAGCTACTGTGTCAGTGTGTATTTGTCTATGACACACATCATCATCAAGAAAACATCATGTTTCATGGATTGACCATGAGGGTGAATTCACATGCGGCTGATGCCATTTGACCAGAAAATGATTTTTTATGAAACCATGTTTTTTTAAACATATTTTATCTGTAAATTAGGTAATTGGTGGATAAGGCCATGCTGTAATCAATATGCTAATGATAATTCAGCAACATGCACTTTAAATTCATTATTAACTTAATATACAGTTGAAATATGTTCAGATAAAGCAGGTTTGGATAAAAAGTGGCGTAACCAATTTGCACAACCAATTGGTTACGCAAACTGATGTTGCGCAACCGAACAATTGGTTACGCAGATGTGAAAACACGGAACCCAAAATGGGTCTCGCATATGTTTGAAATTTTGAGGGCTGCAATGCTTCATTATAATAACACATCATGAGACTATGACTGGGAGATGGTCTATCTCCTGTGCTTTTCACCTGTTACCTTGCTGCTGCATTGAAATCGGTGCAGGAAAGTTCCACAAGATCATCCCCCCACACCCCACACACCCCAATGTCAATACTGGGTATGCTGCTAGAGATGGAATATGCCGACGTTGTGGACTTCATAGATTCGGAAAAGAAACCCCTTGAACTTCTCCCAATAGCTGCAAGCAAGCTAAAAATTGAGAATCTCTATGAATGAATCCAAAATAGAGGTCACCCACATATACCTATCTACAAAGCATGAAACTAAAGAAAATGACGATCCCCTTCGTGGCGGCGAACCTTGGAGGAAAAGTAAAATCCTGTGCTCACCGCTTTGCAGTATTGCTGACGTTGCTGCATGCTGCGTCATGGGGAACATAGCTTCCCAGCCCTTCTGGAAGCTATGGATTCATCGATCAAAGATGGCCTTCATAAAAAAGACTACACTTCTACAATGCAACCTGCGTATCCTTGATGCTGTATTGCAGCTCTAGACAAACTCGATACCTGCCACCTCAAACACCTACGCACCATCACTGGACACTGATGGCCAGACAGCATAATTTCCAATGATGCACTATGCAAGATGCATAATACGTCGTCGCTGTCTATAAAAGTTGCCCAGCAAAGATGGTCCATGTTTGGCCATGTGCTAAGGATGCCAGAAGACACACCAGCACAGGGAGCCTTGGAATTTGCCCTACTCGGAGCCAGCAAATACAAAGCCAGGAGAGGATGTCATTGCATAAATCTGCTAAATGTGCTATGAGTTGACCTCAAGAAAGCAGGACTTGAGGAAGCTAAGGATTTCAGCTGAGAACAAAACACAGTGGGAATTACGTATGTATATACATACTTACATACATGACACAATGACCTTGGGGTCAAAGGTCATGGTCACTGGACCCAAACTTGAGCATATGCTTCCTTATAATGACCCACCCCCAAAGGGTCAAATGAGCTTATGCCATCGCAGCTGTCTGCCACCCCTCCATCCATCCATCGTCCATCCATCCATCAAATCACTTCTCCTTAAAGTTGTGACCGATTTCAACCAAATTTGGCTGGAAGAATCATATGCTGGTACCCTCCAGAACCTCTATTCAGAATTTTGATTGATCAATTCTTTGGGTGAAAATCTTAGGGGAAATGGTCAAAATGCTACACTTCATTAACCGCTCGATGGATTTCAAATTAATTTGGCAGGAACAACCCTATGTGGGTAGGGTTCAGACAATGTTTTTGGTGAAAATCTTAGATTTCAACTTAATTGGGCTAGAAGGACCCTATGGGACTAGGCTTCAGAACTTGTACACAGAATTTTGATTGGTCAATTTTTCTGGTGGCCACTGGGTTTTCCAGAAATCTTTAAAACGCTACTCTTAATCAACGGTCCAATTTCAATGAAACGTAGGTGGATTGCTCCTATCATGATCAACTTCAATAGTTCTAATGAGAATTTTGATTGGTCAATTTTTTCGGCTGGGATCTTGGATTTTCCGGAAGTTATCCATCATGTCTATTTAAATTAATTGTTCAGCTGCTAATAGCCCAGGTGAGCATCACAGACCATTGGGCCTCTTGTTGATAAGTGTATTGATAAGCCTTCTACGTTTATTTTATGTTTGAAGTCCAGCTTCATAGATCATTGTTAAGTCGAGCTTCATGGTTGCATTGCAACCACATTTCTGGTATCATGTAGTATACAGTACCATAATTATCAAGTTGACAATGTTACAAAGGCTTTAATTTATATACTACAGAGAAAAATTCAAGTAGCTTATTCTGATTCAGTGGAGGGATCTCAGCTCTCACTCAATGATATGATGTCATAATCAATTACATCACATATAGGCTGATGTCACAATCATGATGATGCATTATAGCTCTGTCATGAAGCTCCAAATGTCTGTCACGTGTGCGAATTTTATATCTCATGAATTTAGAATTTAATAAATATTCTGCTGATTATTTTGAAACTGATTTAACTGTCCCCAGTCAAACTAACATGTTGCCTTTATAGTTACCTTTAAATTAGTATTCTGGGAATTCAGGTTTCAAAGTATATAAATGTATTCCAACACATGCAAAACATAGGTGGAGCTTAGGTAGAAATGGGCGGGTATTGTCGCAGATGGTCTGTGTTAGTCATCTGACTGGACCATGCCCTCAGGGAAACAGGATGCTGTTGTCCTGAATCAATGACACAAATAATGGATTGCTGTTCAATGTGCAGCTGTTTTGTTTTTCCTTCTGGCATTCACACAAGTTATTCAGTCTTCAGATGTCTTTTCCTCGTTGTGGCCCAGAGTTATCCATACCATCATTAATCGTTCTTTCATTACGTTTCTAATTCAAAACAAGGCAGGAATTCCCTGTAATGCTTACTGTAAAGCTGGATAGAATAGATTTTTTGATTAGCAAATTGATTCCTGCCAACTTGCAATTAACCCTTACCACTCTGGTGTCAAAACTTTTTCAAATTAAATTAAAGGATGAACTGGTAGACAGCAACATCTTCCAGCAAAATTGTTGAAAAATGTACACCAGTTCTTTGATATTGACGTAATAAAAAATACAATATTGACATCAGAGTGGTAAGGGTTAAGGTATCAATTTCATCCAGCTGGTTTGTGTACACCAATGGCTTGCTCTTTTTGCTCCCAACAAGATATGAGCGAAAAACGACAGTGAGGAAGACAGTGGAGAACTTTTTGAGAGACATAGAAAAAAGGTGTGTGCTTAGCACCCGGCGTACCCGTCTACTAGTTCATTGGATAACAAGTATGTTGTATGGAGTAGTGCATTGGACTTGGGATGTGGCAAGCTCAAAAGGCAATGGTGAAGTTGAAGATAATGTGTGATGCAATATGTCGCCAAGTTCATGAGGTGAAGTTTGTCAGGTTATCATCTCCAGTGTGCAAGTTATTTGACAAAGATGCAGAGCGTGAGCATTTCATTTTGAGATGTGAGGCACTGAGTAGCAGCAGACAACAGTACCTACGTGTATTGAGGAGACTGTTGCAGGAACAAGATTTGAGTCACCTAGATGATGCATCTTGTGTAAGGCATTATATGCTGATTGATGTGATGCATGAAAGTCCACCAAAAGAAGTACATACAGAACCCCTTCAAGGAAAGGCGGGGTCTTAATATACAGATTGTAATGTAATGGGGTTACAGAAACTGAAGGAACAAGACAACAAATAAAGCAATTGGAAGCTGGATGGTGGGATGGATGTCAAATTGCCACTGCAGATGTTGGACTTAATGGTTACAGCAGAGATGGATCAGGGATCCCCCACAACAAGAAAGTACTTTGCAAGGGATCTTCCAGTCAAGTGAGGAATTTCAAGTACAAGATGGGGAAGTCACAAATAGGACTCCTTCTATCAGGCCAGCGGGAGATTGTAAACCTACAGAGACATATGTCACCCAAGATCTACATGTGAGCTATGTGCTCATGCAGAGAGAATTCTGATTAAGACCGGGAGTGGACTGGAATATCCTAAAATGATGATGTGAAGGTGACCAACAGTAGGCAGCAAATAACCACCAAATATTGTAACCCTAGCTGCCACTGCGGTAACGTGGAATGACTTGCATGGCATCTCAATAAGTTGTTGAAGGTGCCTCAATACATCTGTAAGATAAGTGTAATTAATAGTTAGCTAGTACAAACCAGCCAACGAGCCGATAATTCCCAATTGCAACTAAACTAACTGTTCAAGTAGGTAACAGAGCTAACCATGTTCACGTGAAATCGCTCAGCCTGCTCCATGAAACGGATGTATTGAGGGACCTTCAACAACTTATCGAGATGCCATACATGGATCACTCCATGTTAGACAAGCTAGATCACTTCTCATGTGACTCAATACACCCACGTCGGCTAGCTATCCAACTAGCCAATATTACACAGCTAAAATGGCCCCAGAATCTTCAGGAGTGGACAAGCAAAGGTTGTATGGCTCAGCACCTGGATCAGACAGGGAACTGGCACAGAATTAACCCAGATTCCTGGCAATGAACCAAAGATAGAGCAATGCCTATGATTTTCGACCATCTACAAAAATCACAACACAACATCTGTCCATGATACCATCAATAAGGTTTCCTCGTGGAAAACAGTAGCTAATTCATCCGGCATCGCTTAACTGCTGACCAATTCAAACATGGTTTCCAAAAATGAGTGTTTTCA
This sequence comes from Chaetoderma sp. LZ-2023a, assembly GCA_034401795.1. Classification (NCBI taxonomy): domain Eukaryota; kingdom Metazoa; phylum Mollusca; class Caudofoveata; order Chaetodermatida; family Chaetodermatidae; genus Chaetoderma; species Chaetoderma sp. LZ-2023a. The sequence goes on along the minus strand of CM067372.1, from coordinate 72,647,412 downwards.
TCCTATCTCTGGTTAACAAGGGTGAACTTCTTTTCGCAAATGACAAATTTGCTAGAGCTTGAAACTGTCGAAGGGAAATCAAGACTGTTCAAGAGGTTCACCATCAGGGAATTGTGTCGCACGGCATCAGATGCTTTCTATGCATTCATCAGAACCATTACATTATCTTCATTGTTGTGCTCGTGCTCTGCAATTGTCTCGGTCACAAGAAGAGAAGTAAAAAGGTAGCTGGCTCCTTCAGTAAAACCGGCCTGGAGTTTGCTCTGCACTGGATCAAAGAAGATTCTCAGTGTGGTAGCTATAATGATCTCCAGCAGTTTCCAGGCAATGGAACACACCTTGATACCACAATGACTCCCTGGCATATTTTTAGATTTTGCCGTTTACTGTATCGACGTCAATGTCCCCCACCTTGAAGATTGCAGGAACATACCTTAGCTAAAGTATGGCGTTGTAACTAGCATCAACTTATCGAGATCATAGATAATATGCTCTGCAAAAAGTGCATTCTCATCAGGAGCTTTGCGTCGATAAAGTTTCTTGGCAGCCAGTTGTACCTCTTCGCAAGTAATATACCAGGATTAATGAATATGAATCCACTTACAGAATTGCAATCAGACTAGCATGGAGTCACTGCCATGTGTTCCCCATATGCTACTCGCACATTCCCTCTGTACCTCACCGATACCTATTAGGATAGTCTATAAGCCAAAGTAGGATTTCAGTGCACAAACATTAATTATAGTAGAATGGCCTAGTGGTGAACCTCGGGCCAAATACATAACCATAAAGCAGTGTAAACGTTAGCTCCAGGGAACGAGTCTTATGTGTCTCGTTCTCGACACTTAAGTCACGCCAAATACGCTGATTGCAGACTAACTCAGCGATGACTGGAAGGGTCGAGTGGGCCCTCCACGCTTTCCTGGAAAGTCACCATAGTCTGCCATCTGCTTCTTCAGCCCTGCCATAATTAGATATGGTGCTTATCGAATGCTTCTGTGTTGTCTTGTCTTGTTATTTGTGGTTGTGCTGACATGTAGTTAGAAGTCTCTCTTCGGCTTCAGACTCATCGCCTAGATAACTACGCACCTTCGGCCTGAGGTAGTTGTTCAATGAGTGAGACCCGAGATTGGGGGGACCTCGAGCATATACGCTAGGAAGGCAAACCTTCGTTAACGTTAAGTGGGCTTAAGCTGTTTGAGGCATAAAATGTATATGTCTGGACTCAATAACTAACTGTTACTCTAGCTCCACTAGAAGAATCGCCAAAATAACGTGGTGCCAACTAAACAAGCGACTAAATAGAGATGACTGCGCCATTGTCTGTTGAAACCTGGCCACCACCTCCACGCAAACCAGCGTGCATCCACTAAATAAATAACAACACACATATATTTCCGAAAAAATTGGTCCCGATCCCAGGATGATTCATAATAAGGAAAAATTAGTTACCGTACCTCTCCGGGATGTAGAAATTATTTGAGTGTAGCTTTCGTGACCATCTCGGTCACTTCTTCAGAACTAACTGACAGTCGCTGGCAACGTCACTCTGGTCTGTTCTTGTGGACTCAGGTGACAGCATGGACTGGTAGACTGCTGGTATGCGGTAGCCCTTGTCTCGGTTCATGGTTGGTTGATGCTTGTAGATTTCAATGGCCTCTAACTTTCTGTTTAAATAAGTTGGTTTCGATGTTGATGACCGAGGCACTGCTGGTGGGGATAACGTGGCCAGTGGATTCTGGGTGCTCTGCCACAGCCGAGTTGGAATTGATTTTAAGATTTTCTTTGACTCTAGTGCTGAGAGGCCTTTTCGTTTCACCTATATATGTACCCTTACATTTGTCACATTCGATCTTGTAGATGACTCCAGAGCGTTCATCTGTGGTCAGTTTATCCTCCAGAGCGTTCATGTGTGGTCGGTTTATCTTTAGGTCTTATATAATTCAGCACTTTTGGCCTTGTTCTAAACTGGGGGAATGGTATTAACCGTTTCTTCTCCGCTTCGGCATGGTACGCATCTTCCTGTGACGGAGGCCCATGCGAAGCATTTTCCTCTTACAAAACCAATTTATTGGCCTGCTTGAGGCATTAGTTTATATTAAACTAGTTAGCCATGCTGGGACTTATCCCTTGCAAGGGTACCTTCCGTATATATATATATATATATATATATATATATATATATATATATATATATATATATATATATACTTTCATCAACTGCAGGAAACGAATCACTATTAAACCCTGCGCCTATATCTTTTCAGGAAGACAGCCTTGCTATATAAAGTAAAATATACTCTCTAAAATATATATAGACACACCAGTGCACGAATAGCTGGGACGACACGACAGTGTTTGCCATTGGTGTGAATGTCCGCCCGGCCCGACTGGAATGTGATCATTCCACCAGCCCTCAGGGTCGGTCTTTGTATTCACCGGTTGCTCGCAGTCTCCCTTCCGCATCCCCAAGGCCAGCTAACCAGCATCATCGGGTAGGCGCGTACCACAGGTACGAGTCGGAAACTGATGAAGAAACCGGAGCAGCGTGGCGCCGGAGCTACAAGACCAAAGAGGTCATCATGGCTATAATAGTTCCTGAGTAGATCAATATTCTACAAAGTAGAGAAAAAGCATATTGATCATAGGTAGCTCAACTCTTCATAAATTAAGCGGTCAACGTATGTCAACAACACAATCTGATGTGCGCATGCAAACTTTGCGAGGTACTATGGATAAATGATATGACAATGAAATTCACAAGTATCTTGGACCATCCAGCCATGATGCAATTGTTAAACACGTAGGCAGTAAGGATATATCTAAAAGTGAAACCCATAGTATAATTGAAGATTATACAGAGTAAATACAACAAATAAGATCCAAAATACCAAACATACAGATCTTTGTTTCATCTTTTCTACCACGTCCCCTAAATGGCAAAGATCACAACATGACACTATAGGTCAACAATGTGCTATTACATCTGTCTGACACATTAGCAGTACACTTCATTGATAATTCCCAGTTATTCTCAGACTTAAATGGGGAAATACACAAGGAATTATTGGGGGACCATATACAGCTTAATGGAAACGGTACCAGAATCTTATCAGAGAACATCACTAACTATCTCTCAAGCACATTCAATCTTGTTGTTCTACCAAGTTATGAACAAAACTATGTTGTTTCATATTTTCACAATGGTTGGGTGGTGGAGGGGTTAGCATCTGGTAGGAGACCACACGATTGGAATGTGAATATGCACTACATAACCCATAATTGTATGATTTCCACAGGTCCATTCATGACTTGAGTGTACTGAGTCCTGCTTTCTTGAGGTTACCTCGTAGCACGCTTAGCAAATTTTTACAATGCTTTGTATTTGTTGGCTCTGAGTAGGGAAAATTCCATGGCTGGCTGTGCTGGTGTGTCTTCTAGCATCCTTATCGCATGGGCAAACATGGACCATTTTTGCTGGGCAACTTTTACAGATCTTGTATAGTGCATCATTGGAAATTATACTGTCTGGTCATTATGTGTTTGTGGTGGTAAGCATCTAGTTTGTCTAGAGCTGCCTTTGGAGCTGTCCAGCTGTTACAGTTATAAGGATACGCCGGTTGCACTGTATAAACATAGTTTATTTATCAAGGGCATCTTTGATCTACGAATCCATAGCTTCCAGAAGAACTGGAAAGCTATGTTCCTATGATACAATGTGCAGCAATGTCAGCAGTACTGCAACACAGTGAGCCCAGAATCTTACTTTTCCGCCATGGTTCGCTGCCATGAAATGGATCGTCATTTTCTTTAGGTTCATGCTTTGTAGATAGGTATGTGTGGGTGAACTCTGTTTTGGATTCATTCATAAAGAGATTCTCAATTTTTCGTTTGCTTGCAGTTATTGGGAGACATTCGTCAATGGGTTTCTTTTTCTCGTCTATGAAGTCCACATCATCAGCATATTCCATCTCTAGCGGCATACCCAGTATTGACACTGGGGTTTGTTCTTGTGGAACTTTCCTGGATGGATTTCAATGCAGCAATAAGGTAACAGGTGAAAAGCACATGGGGATAGACCATCTCCCTGTAGGGAGCCGATTGATGTCTCAGACTCTACAGATTTCACTAACATGACTCATACACTCGTGTCTGCAAGCAGTAGTATCACTAGTCGTAGCTTCATTCGTAGTACATCTAGGATCTTTGAGCATTTAATTGTGTCAAAGGCTCTAACATGTCAATGCCCATTTTGTGGAAATCCCATTGTTTGTACATGACTACCGACACAAGCATGCATTGAGTCCATACATTGTCTGTGCAGCTGCATCCACATTTGAAGTCGTTTTGACATGCTCCCGTGAAGTAATCGATCTCGTCTCGGATGCGACATAGCGTAACATTGGATAGGATTTTCTGTATGCTGTAGAGGAGCACAATGGGTGCAGATTAGCTGGGAGTGAGCAGGTGGCTTCTTGGGCTTGGGAGCGCGATAAGGATGATGTGGCCTACAGCGCCAATGGGGGAGGTGGTGCATAAGAGCTAAATTGATGAGCTGCGTGATCGGTTTTGAAATAATGTCACTTGCATATTTGAATAGGCCATTGCTCATGCCATCAGGTCCAGATGCACATCCATTTTCAGGGCTTTTGAGTGCCTTCTCAACTCCTGATGTTTTAATTGGTGTTAGTAATGGCCTGGGGTCTCATGAGAATGGGTGCCAGGGCTCATCATCATGTTGAGTGAATTGTTCCTTGAACCATTCTCGAATCACCTCAGCTTTACCCTGGTCAGTCCCAATAAAGTGTCCTTCAGAGTTGCGTACAGTGAGTGGTGGTGTGTAGTCAGGAACTCTCAGGGTGCGGGCTGCCCGAAACATTTTGTGACAGTCATCCATGGCAGTGATTTCATCTGCTAGAGAGTCTGCTAGTTCGTTTGGTGCTGGTAGCTGATGATTCAATGGATTTCAATATTTTGGTGAGGGCTTCATTTGGATCAGAGCTGACGTCGATGTTAGCTATTTGCTCCCCCGAAGGGGTCATTTGAGTGGCAGTGTCGCTGATGAGCTTGGGTAGGTTGTAGGTGACTCTACGCTCGTGTCTGGTATGGTGTTTATACATTAGGTAGAGATGGTTCATCAGAAGGCGTGTAATGACTGGCTTATGGTCAGAATTGAGGTATGTGCGTCCATAGGAACGAGCATCCCAAAGTAGGGGGTTTGCTTCTGTGTTGCATAGTATGAAGTCTATTTCGTTGAAGACAGCTGTTGTAGCCTTAGAACCTTTTGAGGATTTGACCCATAATTACAACCAAACAAACACGTTCAACAGAACACCATCATTAGATAAAAATGTAGGTTATGTAGATAGAAATTATGTTAATATTTCAAAATATTCATCTAAATATTATGTACATACACTCTATCCAAATGTTATATTAAGAAAATAAAGCTAGTGTGTACATACAATACATGCATACAATTATTTGACCAATGTACAGATGCAAACACAATATCCATGACTATGCATACTCAGAATGATCCATCTAAGCGAACGACAAGCAAAACAGATGCGTGCATCAACACTCAACATCAACATAGAAGAGTGGAATTAACCACAAAGGCATCCAGAACTAATAGACAAAAAGCAAAAGTGTTATACCTCGGACAAGCCAATACCCACAAAAGAACATTTTTTCACACTAAAAGACAACAGATTAAAATTTTTATTTTAAAATTATTTACTAGTGTAACTACATTAAATTCGGATAAGCTTAATGAACTTAAGATATGCTTAGACATCATGGATGTTAAGCCTGGTATACTAAAGGCTTCTAGTAGAGCGTGAAAGTAGATGGGTCTATGTTGGTATAGATTCTTTTGATTAGGCATATTGTGTTGTTTGCCTTAGATACAATATTATCTATATGAATATGAATACCAAAAGAGAACTTTCTATCAATATGCACTCCCAGGTCTTTTTCGACCTCTGATGTTGAGACAGGGCGCATATCGGGCATATCTGTCACACGCATGCACGCACGCACGCACGCACACACGCACGCACGCACACACACAGTATATAGTTTGTGGGTTATTCCTGCAGAAATGTTGTCTTGGATCTTACTGGTAGCTGGATTGCCATATATTTTTGTGTCATCTGCAAATAATTTGCAGTGACAGGTTAGTAGGTCTGGTGGATCATTTATGTATATTAGAAGGAGTATAGGCCCCAGGACACTTCCTTGTGGCACGTTGCTTGTTAGTTCTATCCAATCTGATGTTGCATCATTGATCCTTACTCTCTGTCTTCTGTCTTATTCTCTGTCTTCTATTACTTAGGTAGTTTCTTATCTATTTTACTAGATTGCCACATATGCCATCGCTTCTGAGTTTTGTTTGGAGTCATTGATGTGGTACAGTATTGAATGCTTTTGAGAAGTCTAGGTATACTGCATCTACAGGTTTGCTTGAATCAAGTTTTGTTGTTATATCTTCGAGGTACTCTAGTAGTTGAGTTTTACATGATCTATTATCGGAATCTATGCTGGCATTTGGTAAATAGATTGCCTGTTTCCAGAAAGTCTACTATGCTGCCCCTTATGAATGACTCCAGGACCTTACCCACGTTAGTGGTAAGATGGATTGGTATACAGTTACTTGGGCCGGTTTTTTTGGATCCTTCTTTGTGTATGCAGCATACATTTGCCATTTTCCATTTTTTTTTACTAATTTCTTTAGCAGCTTCCTTTAATATTCTCACTGGGATTTCATCAGAGCCGTTGCTTTTATTGGGGTTGGGTGTTTTCAATTTGTTTTCGATGGTGGTAGGTGTTATTATGTCTTTTAATACAATATCATTGCTTCTGGTGCTAATGATTGGTGTAGAATGAAGATCTCCAGAAGTGAACATACTTGAGAAAAGGTTGTTGAGAATATTAGATTTTTCTTTATGGTCTGTAGTCATAGTTCCGTTACCTGGGTTATGTAGCTTGCTAATTGATTCACTTAGTACAGATTTACTCTTGCCATAGTTCCAAAAAGCTTTGCGATTTCTCTTTCTTTCACTTGTCACTTTTCAGATGCATGCTATCGTTTTGTTTCTAGCAATTTTGTAAAGCGCATAATCAGTGGTTTTCTTTGTTTTATTTTCTCTTTTGTATGCCCAATATTTACATTTGAGTGATTGTGTTGTCGTATTATGAATCTTTTTTATGTAGGAATGTACTACTCCTTCATTGTGATCAGTTTTGTGTGTAGGAAGTTCCAAGCTTCTGGTGCAATAAGTTCGTTCAGACGATTCCAGTCAGTCGTCCCTAAGTCTGCTCTCATTTCATTATACCGTCCTTTGTTCATCAGTACATCTGGCTTAGCTGCCTGTTTGCTTGTCCTTAAGATGTCTGGATGTAGTGAGATTTGTAGAACGTCATAGTCAACTTGGTAAGTGTGTTATTTCATGGACGATATTTTGGTTGTTCGTTACCACTAGGTTTAAAATATGTGTGGTCTGATTTATTCTATGTTGTGTCGCATTTGTAACTAGTTACTGTACGAAAATATCCCTGGTTGTGCTAAGAAATGTCTCTTCTTCCTCATTTTATGAAAGTCCTGTGCTGCAGTTAATCGAAGGAAAGTAATTGAAATCCCCTACAAAAAGAATGTGGCCAGCATTAGTTGTTTCAACCTTGTTTAGTAGATTTAATAGTCTATTGCTGTTTGGGCCTTCTGAGTTGGGGCTTCTGTACATCCAACCAAGAAGAATTCTGTCTTTTTCTTGTATCATCCAGAGTGCAGTACAGTCAAAGATAAGTAGAGTTAGACAGTTAACCCAGGTTACTATCATGCTGACATATAAGGAAATGTAACTGTTTTAAAATCTGTCATAACAGGCTAGTTGCCTACTTACAGAAAGGGAATACTTGGATACTTGGTACTTGGATACTTGGTTGGTTAGCTGTCTTCGCCAAAGGAGACAACTTTTAGTTTTCTTTTGAAGACTTCCACAATTTTAGCTATATCTGGGTTGCATCATTGTTTAAATAGTTTGAACAAATGTCCTCATAGGTCCCTTAGAGGTCGCTGGAAAGGTGTTGTTGCATCGGTGGCATAATATCCATTAGGGTATTTGTAGGTCTCTATGAGATCTGTACGTGTTCTTTTGTCCTCTGGCGTAGTGATAGGAATTTCGTTGCACAGTTTATAGCACAGTTTCTGCACCTTTTCTAATGGCTGTTTATCTTTGACCAGATGCGCATTCCAAACTATAGATCCATATTCTAGTGAAGGTCTAACAATGGAGTTGAATAATGTTGCGATTATATTTGATCTATTGTTGAAGCATCTTTTAATCATTCCTATTTTCTGCTTGGCTTTGTTTACTATGGTTCTAATATGTGCTGATGGTTTCAGAGTGTTAGAGACTAAAATGCCTAAGTCTCTCTGTTCAGTTTCCTCTTTTAAGTAATGTCCGTTGAGCGAGTCCATAAAATGTATACATTTTTCAGCATTGAACCTCATTAGCCATATTTTAGACCAAGCAGCGAGTGAGTTTAGGTCATTTTGGTGGAGTTTGCAGTCGCTTTCATCATCGATTATGTGGTAGAGCTGATTGTCATCTGCAAAGAGTTTCGCCGTTGACTTTACAGAGTCTGGAAGGTCACTAACAATAGCAGCAACAGTACAGGGACCAGGATAAAACCCTGTGGTACACCGCTTGTAATTGGTTTCCAGTCTGAATGTCCATTTCTTAAAATGAGTGGTTGCCATTTATGAGATAGGAAAGATTTGATCCATAGTAAAATGTGTCCCTAATTATTTCTAGATTTTGCAGTTTATGTATGAGCTGTGCATGTGGTACTATATCAAATGCTTTGCTGAAATCTAAATAAATTGCATCAGTTTGTTTGTTGTCAGCGTAAGCCGAGAACCAAACTGCCATGCACTCGATGAGTTGCGTGATACAAGAGCATCTCTTCTGAAAGCCATGCTGATGGCAAGATATTAGCTGATTATCGTCGATATGTTGCCACAATGCGTCGAGGACAAGTCTTTCCATTAGCTTGCATATTTGGCTGGTTAAAGCTACAGGTCGATAGTTATTTGGTGAGAGCCGAGATCTTTTTTTGAATAGTGGAGTCACCTCTGTGTCCCTCCAGTCTTGTGGGATGGTGCCAGATCATAGAAATAAGTTGAAGATATTTGTAAGTGGTACAGTAAATTCATGAACTTCGCGAATTACATTTACGTGAATGTCATCTGGCCCTACTGCTTCATTTAAGCAGGAGGAGCCAAACTGGTACATATGAAGGGAATGCATAGTAAGACGGTCCAGGCCACAAAAATCCTAGTCAGGGACACGAGTCCTGAGACAGGCGAGAGTCTAACTCAAGGAAGAATGTCCGGGAATGTACATACTGTAAATACGTTCAGTTCAAATAAGGAAAAAACATTCAAATGCATCTACAAAAACTGTAAAGACTACATACCAATCACAATTTCTCACTTCTGGGATTATTAGCCAATAAATTAACCTATTTCGGGATTTTATTACCAATACAGATTTTCGGTGAGAAAGGATATGAGTCTCGACTCAGACTTATAATGTACAATAGATAATATTTAGGTAGACCCATATACACATATATTCACGCACACACATACACATGTGCTGATGGCTTCAGAGTGTTAGAGACTAAAACGCCTAAGTCTCTCTGTTCCGTTTCCTCTTTTAAGTAATTTCCATTGAGCGAGTACATAAAATGTATGGATGATCTGATTCTTAGGACGATACATTTTTCAGCATTGAACCTCATTAGCCATATTTTAGACCAAGCATCGAGTGAGTTTAGGTCATTTTGGTGGAGTTTGCAGTCGCTTTCCTCGTCGATTATGCGGTAGAGCTGGGTGTCGTCTGCAAAGAGTTTCTTTACAGAGTCTGGAAGGTCACTAACGAATAGCAGGAAAAGTACAGTGACCAGGATAGAACCCTGTAGTACACCGCTTGTAATTGGTTTCCAGTATGAATGTCCATTTATTAAAATGACTAGTTGCCATCTATGAGATAGGAAAGATTTGATCCATAGTAAAATGTGTCCCTAATTATTCCTAGATTTTATATTTTATGTATGATCCGTGCATGTGGTACTGTATCAAATGCTTTGCTGAAATCTAAATAAATTGCATCAGTTTGTTTGTTGTCGGCGTAAGCCAAGAACCAAGCTGACATGCACTCGATGAGTTGCATGATACAAGAGCATCTCTTCTGCATGGCAAAGAAACACACACAGTAAAAGAAGTAACCTGTAAGGCACAGGCTGACTATGAAGAATCGTTAGCAATGCAAATTAAAGGACTATCCAGAAACTTTTACGAGAGAGAGAGAGGGAGGGAGGGAGGGAGGGAGAGAGAGAGAGAGAGCACGAAGTACTTCACAGAGATGTTACCATATTCTGACATGGTAGAACAAGAATACCACAGCTCATGCCTGAGTGGTCTATTTAGCCATGCGAGAACTACTCCCATTGCATCTACCAGTCCAGATATAGAAGTTGAATTGAAAGCATTGGTATTAGTAGAGTTGGTTTCGTACATTGAAGATACAAGAGATCCAGGCGTGTGTCCAGTCTTCACCTTGTCTGAGTTAGTCCAGATTTATAACAGACGTCAGGAACAATTAGAGGTAAATGCACAAGGTCGTGTGAACAGCACTCGACTAAAAGAGGAACTTTTCAAAATTGTTCCAGATCTAAAAGCTCATTCGGAAGGGAAGGGGAAGACGTTGTTGCTCATGTTTGATGAAGATCTTGGATTTAGCATAAGCAAAACCTTTGAACTGGTGCTATCATACTTGCTAAGGCAGCTGAAATAGTCCGATGTGATATGATCACGGTCAGTTGGTCTTAATATATCCTAATTACTGATTTTCAACAGTGTTAAGCATCCGAGGAAACCAGAAGCTAAATCACACATTAGGCAGAGTAAGGAAAATATGACCCCATTTCCCATATACTTTGGCCTACATATAAAGACTAACATTCGCAGCAGAGATCTAACACAGGATCTTCCTTCATACGGGATTTGTATTTCATATGATAGACTACTGAGCTTATCGACAGATATAGCTAACAGGATGTGCAAGTATTACCATGACAATGACGTTGCATGTCCTCCAACCATAAAGGCAATGTTGTTCACTACTGGCACTTTCGATAATATTGATCGCAACACCTGTTCACGTTCAGCCTAAGACAGTTTTCATGGGACTGCCCTCTCACTTTGCGAGCATCCAACAGTCGGTGCCTCTGGGGAAGATAAGTGTAATGAACTGCTACCACCTAACAGCTTAGCAATAGGTCTCTTACCAGATTATTATTCTGCGGCCCCCCTGTTAGTATTGCAGACCGTGAATCCAACGGCCCTTCAGTTCAGGTCATACTACACCCAGGCTCCGCAGTTTATAAATCATTTGTGGCTATGGAGAGTGCTTTGAAAAATACTGAAGAACTGCTTGGAAAGATGTCTATGACTAAAATGGCAACATCCCATGGGCGCCCATAACCTCGCAATGGTTTGCCATTCCGTCGGAATTGTCAGTCAGGCTGTGCAACATCTTAATCCTGGGTAGAGTTGCGTTGCCACTGCTAACCAATGACTGTATGCCTTGTCAAAACAGGCACAATGGACATGGCCAAATAAATGAGGAGAGGGTCATTATGTAATAATGATGGGTTATACATTGAACATGAATACTTTGAAAGCTTTCTATCAATGGATCAACGAGACCTGGTGGTACGAGGCACTTGTAGATGCAGATATTACAACGCCAGGCAGGGCAGAATCTATGATTAGTGCCAGTCATGTAACACGAACACAATACGCCCAGCAGGTACGCGTTATCGCTCTTCACATTCTTCTGAAGCAAGCATATAAAAAGTACACTGATAGTTATGTGGGCAGAAATGCAACCATGATTCAAGTAGTGATACATAACTATGAAGATAGAGCTCCTACTACGTCAGTTTGTATAGTCTCACTGAAATGGCGAATTCAAACTTTATGTAGACTGGGAAAGATGGCTCCATGGATGTTCTCGATGGATCACACCAACTAGCCGTAGCATTCATTCTGAGCTCATACATATCACCGCTCAGAAAACGTCTCACAATTTCTCGTCTATGACCCTTGACCGGTGTGGTGGACAGCTGAGTCAACTGGTGAAAGGAGATGGGGTGATATCGGATTGACAGAAAATCCTAGTGTGCTCTTAAGGTGGAAGTTAGGTGGGCCGAAGGGGACCAGAATGGCCGAAGAATTCAAAGATACACCAGCTCAAAATGAAACGAAACACCATGACCAAATTGAAGCAACCCAGAAAGAGTTTGTGACAAGTACCCAAGAGCTGGACAAAATCTTTGTAGAGTGGAGAAATCTTTTCTTGACGACAGTGGCTAGTTACATCACATTGCCACCAACAGTATCATTGACAGAGTGACACTAGATACAGTCAAGGCAATTGCAACTATTGGACAAACTCAGTATGAGGACTTTGTTCTGCAGCGTTTGGTTAGCTGTCGTGTTCCACGCACTGACACCATACCTAAGAACACAGTTTCACTGCTTGGAACACCATCCAAAATTTAAAAGTCAACTACTGCGTGTTAGATAGTGTCATTGAAACAAAACTGTGCACATCTCTCCAGGCTTTACTTAGCTCCTCAATCACGTCGTGGGAATCTAGCTGAATTCTTCAAACACGAGAATCACACATGTCCACCCCCACTCACCAGCATGGGTAAAATGAGGCGAGAACCAAAGTCAGACTTACTGGTTTGTCTCCAATCGACAAGTCTAATACAGCGATCTCTGAAAATAAATCAGGTGCAGATGCTGAAATCCTAGACAGTGCCGCTGTTGTGCACATGTTAATGAATATGCTATGCTCATATTCGTTCCTAAGATACACAAACGCTTGCAATCTGTCAAGAGAGTTGATATTTGCCAACAAGTCTCAAACAAACGAGAAAAAAGAGGGGCAGGGAAACGCTGGCATGTTTCGATATAACCCCACTGCCTGCCAAATGGTCAACATACCTTCCGGTTGATGCTAATGAGGAGGAGCGTTTTCTCTACTTGGCAGAGTGCGTGACCAAATCGTCACTGCCAGAGGGAACAGAAGTTGTCACCACATTTAGCATACAAGTAATGTCTACATATTGTGGCAGGAACATGAGTAACCTACAACCGTGTAGCCACGAGGAATCTGACAGCAGGATATTCCTACATGTTAAAGACTGTGTGCAGAATGGACACTCAAAAGTAAGCATTCGCACATTGGATACCGATGTTGTTGTTCTAGCTGTGTGTGTGTCGCCAAACAGATGAATATCACATAATTATGGGTGGCTTTTGGGACTGGGAAGTCATTCAGATATATTGCTGCCCACAGTATCTTTGCGAATATTGACCCTGAAAATTCGATGACTCTTTCCATGTTTCATAGACTAACTGGTTGTGATAATGTCTCGTTCGTTACAGGACGTGGGAGGAAAACATACTGTAGGATTTGGAATGTCTTCGAGCAACTTATAAACACCCTTCGAACCGTAGCCAACTATCTACCAGAAATTCCACAAATTTTCTTTGAGAAGGTCCAAACGTTTGTTTTACTTTTGTATAGCAGGACTTATGAGCTGTTGGCAGTGAACGACACCGGGAAACCTTTATTTTCTCAAGGTTCCAGATCTCTTGAGAATATCCCGCCAACTGAAACCTCCTTGTTTGCGCATTGTAAGAGAGTGGTGTATCAAGGTAGCTACGTATGGGGGCAAGGCCTTGCATACCATGGCTTTCTGGCTGGGGCTGGAAAGAAAACGACAGTGGACAGCATTACCGGAAGTCATCAAATGCGCCTAAATGTACAGAGTTGGGCATCTGCCAGGGTGGTTGTATGCATTTACAATGAGATTAGTCTAACTTACATCAAGAGTAAATGCTAGCAAATCAGTACTTTTGGGCACATAACGATTTTGATATTACACCTCAAGACTGACATGAAGATCATTAGTAAGCTCTCTCAAAGAGCAAAACACAAACGTAGAGGGAAAACAGTTTCTGTACTTTTGGTGTCATAATTTTACTAGAAACAGTGATATTTGAGTGGAACTAGTGGTCATATTGGAAATATGCAAACTAAGGCATTGTCTAATGACAAAATATGTAAGATAAACAATCTCGGCGGAATAAAATGTGGCAAGGATTTCTATAAAGAGTAACAAAGCTCAAAGTCGGAAAATATATGAAAATATAGGCAACTATCTTTTCTTGTGGCGGCCATTTGGGATTTATGCAAATTAGCATGCTTGTGAGACAAATTTTATTGGGTTCTTGATCCTAATCTGATAAAGACTTACAAAGAGGAATCTATATACAAAATCCCATGCTTTTATCACGAAGTGAACACTTCCCTTGGTTTTGTTAAGCGGCACTACTAATGCCTGCAACTAGAACCACAGTATTTTCGCATAATTTACGTGGAAGTATTGGGAAATTTCAAAAGATTTCCATTCAGAGTGATACGCTATATATCTTTTTTATCAGGAATAGCGGGCAAAATAAGATAATTTCACAGCCAATCTAGCATGTATATTTACTTCCAGAAATGCAGGAGATTGATTCAGTTAAGATTGTAAAATATCGGAGGTGGAGAAACCGCTAACATCGTATATGAGTGGGTGCTGCCCACTCACACACCCTTGCTCAGTCCGGCTGGAGAATCCATTACCCTTGCGTCGATTCTTCCTCAAAATATCATGCCTCCCCGCCCTGAGTTTGCAGGCAGGGTAGTTTCACACATGTGCGCTCACACGTACGCACAGGCGCGAATACACATGCAAACACAGGCGTACACGCATGCGGGCACACACACGTATGCATGCATGCATGCGTACACACATGCGCTCACGCCTGAGAGCAATAACACGCCTCATTGATATTTTGTGCAAAATATACATGTAGACTCCAGATCAGATATTTTATTTGTGCAATCCTTATGAGATTTTGCTTGGTTTAATGATGCATTGTATAAGGTAGTATGTCTGTCCGTCAGTTAACAACAGCTTGTTACAGCAATAGTGTGTTTTAAAGGACTAGTGTACTCATCAGTTCTCACGCCGCCAGAGGCCAGTGTGAGTATTGCGGCTGGTGTCTTCTGTTTGTCTGCTTTGTTTGTTTGTTTGTTTGTTTGTTTGTTTGTTTGTTTGTTTGTCTGATTATGTGCGCGTAGATATCGAAGTCTGAGAATGTAGAATCATAAATGTTGCATATCTATTCATATGGTAGATGGCGAGGCATAAAATAAGTTTGGTGTCAAACAGTCAGATATCTAGGTTATTGAGTGTCTAAGTGCATCCCGGAAAATACATTTAAATAACTATAAACCTGGAACGCAAGTAGATAGAATCACCAAATTGGCACATCCATTAAAAAAATAACGAGCAGTCACATTATTGGTGCCTAGATGTTCTATGCGATTGAGCTCAAAGCAACAAAATATCTAGGTTATGGGGTTAAAAGGTACGAATAAGAACACACATTTTGGCTATAACTCTGGAGTGCAAGAAGGTTAGACTCCGCAGATTTAGTTCAAGCCTTCAAATTACGACAATTTATTATTGTTTTAAGTTTGAGGTCAACAGATCAACGATGTAGGACGGCCATGCCGTTAGTAAGTGCATTGCTAAAGGCCGTTTTCACGATTAGATTAATCTGATGCCATAGCACTAATCTGATGAGCATTTAAACGATCAGGTTAATCAGATGGCGGATAAAAGAAAACCTGCAGCAAAAATCACTGTTACTTGTGTCGTGAACAAGAGAATAGATGAAAGAGTTGGATAAATCGTTAACTGAGAAATGATCAACTTTATCCTTTTCATCCATCTTAGGATAAGTGATAGATGATCCAGGCAATTATAAACAGTATCCTATACGCGAAATGATGAGCTAGCTCTTGTTGAAGAAGACATATATATGCAGGAGGCAAAGGAGGGACCAGAACTGTCACTCAGGTATATGACATCATAATCAACAAGAGAACATCAGCTAGATGTTAAAATATCCCCACCCCCACCTCACGCTGGCGGCCCGGCATACGTATATCACCAACATGAGGTTTTACAATACAGTCAAGTAAATGTCATCGTCCTATTGCACGGGTCTCGCCCTCTCACTCCTCACCCATATCAAATAGTGAAGCTATGTGTGACTTGTCTGGATATGATATTAGACTAGGCACATAACGCTACGCGTAGCGGGTGGGTGATATATCTTTTCCTCCTATTTTCTCTCAATCCGTAAGAAGAGTTTCAACTACAAACTTTTCTAGATGTATGGGACGGATGGACCTATGCACGTAGAGGATCTATGCTAAAATTTCCAACATTTTTGTGGTGCATCTACGTACGCACATATGCACGCACATATGTACAGACGTACGAATGCACTTACAGAAAGAAAGCCTAAGAATCCCACTACACGTAAGGCTGGGGTGTGTAGGTAGAATTGTGTGTGCAAGGTATAATCGTGAAGCAGAAATTGTCCGTCAAATGTACGAATTGTATGTCTTTGGTGAATGTACAAGATAATAAACACTCTGTTGAAGATTTTGAAATAAATTTAACTGGTGACTGCTGCTGCCATAGACCGCAACAACCAAGAGTCAAATTTAACAGAACATTAAACATCTTAGCTGTTAAGCTTATGCTTACCTTGAAATTACGATTCTGGGAATTCAGGGTTCAAAGTATAAATAAACATTGATCCTAACGTGCGCGAAACGAGATTTAAAGCACACATTCTGACACAACTTGAGGAAATTGAATTTGCCAAATTCTTCAGAGTGTACGTCAGATATCAGTCTTCAGACATCAGACTTATGATTTTTTGTTTACCAGGTCAGATTTTATCCAATTCTAAGAATCTGGTCCGATTTTCTAAGTAATAGCTGGTGATCAATTACATCAAATGCCTTTTTAAAATCAATTAATACATTTCCAGTTATTTGCCCATCATCAATGGCTTTTGTCCATGTGTTAAGCATTTTAAGAAGGATTGTTTCACAAGAGTGATCTTTACGAAAACCAGATTGATTGCTACAAAGTAGATTGTACTGAGATAAATATTCAAACATGTGATTGTGAACATGACGTTCCATTATTTTAGATAAGATAGGAAGTATAGAAATCGGCCTATAGTTCTCAATATTGTTCACATCACCAGTTTTATACAAAGGAAAGATTTTAGCCCCTTTCCAATTTTCAGGAAATGTCATGGATTGCAGGCTAAGATTTATTATATAAGCTAATGGGAAACTAATTATAGAACTAACCATCTTAAAAAATTTAGGAGGTAGATTATCTAATCCTATTGACTTCTTTATATCAAATGCATTAAGTTGTTTTAACACAAAGTCTGGAGTTACTTCTGGAATGCTAAAGTAAATGGTTTGTGGAACATTTATTTCTACCATATGTTTTATCAAATCTATATACCGGCCTTTATTATTGTAGTCATAGGGAGGCTGCTGCTTCAATAAATTATCTGCTACATCAGAAAAGAAAATATTGAATGCATCTGAAATTGCTTTTGGATCGGACAACAAGTTACCATCTTTGTCAATAAAATGTTCAGTACTAGCTTCATGTTTCTTAGGATTTAGTTTTCCTAGAATTTTCCAAATATCATTCTGACTGTTTTGATTCATAATACTTGTTTGTAGTAACTTTCGCTTACTTTTTTCTATTAAGGCTGTTGTCTTGTTGCGCCAGTGTCTATAATTTGGAGTATCTTTCATATCATAATAATTATCTCTGGTTTTCATAGCAGTTATAATTTCATCATTTAACCATTCAGGCCAATTTTTTCTTGGTTGTTGATTGGATTTTGTTCGAAAGTTCTGGTCCTATATTTACCAAATAATCATTGAATCCATTGGCAATTTCGAATTTATCTGTAATGATCTTATTCTTGTGAAGAAATTGTGTATGTTGTGCCGTATTGGTCTTGTTTAAAAGTGGTTTAATGGTTTTCCATGTTTCTTTTATGTCGTTTTAGACTGTTCGAATTTCTTGTGATAATATGTTTTCTTAGCTGTTTTTATTTTTTGGTCTAATTTATTTCTATATTTTTAAAACTGAATTTCATTGTATTTAGTTTGACACTTGATAAATGTTAAGTAAAACTGATGTTTTGTGTGATATGCAGCTATTAATCCATTTGTAAGCCAAGGTTTAGTTGGGTTATGCTTCTATTTTTTACTTTCTTTCATTGGAAAGCTTTGTTCAAAAATAGTCGTGCAGATGTCATGAAATTTGTTGTAGGCATGCTCACAAGACTGAATGTTTGTTACTACGCTCCAATCGACCTCTGACAGAGACCTTTTGAATGTTTCAATGTTGACCTGACAGTAATCTCTGCATTAAGATTTTTCCTGCTCCAATTGTTTCTGGTATGTTTGTTGTTTTTCTAGGAGAAATATAGGTAAATGATCTGAGATATCATGCAGTTACAAAAATTCCGACATAAGTTTTACTGATATTGTGATTAATATTATTGCAGAATATGTTGTCAATGACGGTTGCCGTAGACTCTGTTATTCTAGTTGGTTTGCTTATTGTCAGATAGTAAAAGTAGGTATTTAATAAGTTAATGAAGTCTTTGGTATGACAACATTTCTGTTGCTGCAGATCAATATTGAAATCACGCTGCTGTACAAGCAATCAAGCTGCGTGTACAACATAAATGTCACAGTAGAACAGGTCAAGCACAAGCTTAGTAAACGAAAAAGAAACAAATCAGTATTGATGTGATTAATTAATTGATTTATTGATTGATTGAGACTACCCCCATTACGGAAGGTAGCCTAAAGAAATGTGTCCGAGAGGCGGTATCTACACGTCAAGAAGAAGTGCCGGGTATTTTGAGCTTGTTTATGCTTGTCTTACTTGTGAAAATCAAATTATCAGAGAATGTAAGAATAGAAGATTTCCTATATATGGCAGGTGTCAGTGGTTGATCAATTTTAATATATAAGTAGGTTAAGAATTTGATACGTAACTGTTTTCTCGGATGTTGCTTTATCATTATGTCATTTGTTTCCGGGAATGTTATGTTATGTTCGTATAATCCTCCTTAGTTTTGATAGGAGCACCCGCCGTAGTGGTAATAGTAAGCTGGGGCAACATTTTTTTATATATTGAAAAATAATTACCAAATTTGGCAGAGTTACTCTCTATGGCATCATTAAATTACAAATCCATACACTTTTTCAAGCTGTGACTTTTTGTTTCATTTTTATTCAATTTTTCATTTTGTAGGGCCTGGTGAGCTAAAAACAATTAGGATTGTTTTTGGTTATGGCATAAAAATGACTGTAATCTATGTAAAAAAATTTATTTTTCATGAACCCAATCGGTACCTATACCAAACCAGACCAAAAACTAATAACATACAATGTGACCAGCTATATAAAATAAAATATGATCTTTTATTCTTTAGCTTACTTTTATAGGCGAAAATGCGCTCTGGCTTTATAAGAATGTATACAAGTTGTCATGTAGTGGTGTGTGTGTGACAGTTTATAGTCTAGAAAATTTTTTGTGATCAAATGTCTATGGTAACAAGAATTTGACTTGACAAAGTGCTAAAGTTGTCATAAATTTTTCTTATTTTTAAAATCATTTTAGCTCAATTTTAATTTTTAATTCATCGCTCAGTCAGGTTGTTAATTAGCTTAAAGGCATAACTCCCCACTCCGCCATGACAAAGACTTGAAAAAAGCACGACCCAAAATGGCTTCTAAAGTCATATTCACTATTGAGCAATGTCTATTTGCAGACCAAGAAAAGACTATTTTAGAAAATTTACTATTGGAATGACTGGCTCAAAAACTTAAAATATAAGAAAACCACATCATGAAGACTTGTAGCCATTAAAGGGTTTTAACAAAGCCGTCCAAAACCAGCCTCTAGTGGTATTTGGGAATGTCCATTTGCAGGCCAAGAGAAGACTATTTTTGAAAATTGACCACTCAAATGACTGGTTCAATAACTGAGCCAGTAATTCCAGTGGTAAATTTTCAAAAATAATTTGCTTGTTCTGCAAATGAGCAGATAGAGGTTTCTCAGGGCCATTGCAGAAACCATTTTTGGTCAGTTATAGTGTTAAAAGGGGCCACTTGAAGCCTTGAAATTCCAGTTTCACGATTTCAAAACTATCATATACAGGAAAGGTGGGAGGATGCGATTGCTGCCAGCAACAGTTCCCAGTCAAATTAGTGTAAAAAAATATTCAATATAAGTGCTTTCCAAATTAGGATTTTGATATTCCAGTGTTTGAAAAGATTAATTTTTCGGGATAAAAACATCATATTACAAGTTACATTTAATACTAATTTTATGCTAATCTTCAATTAATTGGCTAGTACATCATATTAGAAAACAAGAGGCCCAATGGGCCTGTATTGCCCACCTTGAACATAGGGATCTCAACTAGAAAGACCATCAGCTATTTAAGTAGAACCCATAGGAGTTGGCCGGAATTGTAAATCACAGCAGCCATGTTTCTTTACGTATCAACTTCCCTTGAACAAATTCTAATGGCCCTCTTAGTTCCTAATCATATCTCCAAAATCCGTTCAGCGTATGGCCATACCCATTCCTGTGTTAAAATTTGATCCAAATCACAGCAGAAGTTTCTGAGATATCCACAGATCCAGAATTTCATCCGATCTTGATATGGAGTCGAAATATCAGACTATCTAAGTAAATAGTCTGGACAAGAACATCTTATTCTTGTAACAGACATTAGATTCATTCCAATTTGAAAATCTAATCGATATACTGATATTTTTTTCAAAATTTAGAAGTTGTAGTAGCTTCTTTGCACTCTACTGGACTGGCCTAGCTGAGACTTAGGGCTGACATGGGTCTGGTGGGTGTTGCTCCCCGTTTTGACAGCCCTCTGTAATTTGTGCGGACAGATGAGGGGGTGGAGCGCGGTCTAGATCATGGCATTTTATGACTATGAGTCAGATGGCAGAACCCAAACATATGCCAGGGTTCTAGTCTCTTCACAACCTTTTCCGACGGATGGTAGATGAGTACTGGTTCGAGCCTCACCTCCTCCCACTGGTATTTCTTGGCTGTCGAAATCCGGAGTTTATCATAATAGTACATCTGGTAAGTATTATTCGAAGTAGAATAAAAAAAAGCATCCGCTTTTGTTTCTACGAGAATTCTTAATACTTACCGGATGTACTATGGCCCTGCCTCAGCCGCCCCGCTGAGGTGAGGCTGAGCTGCTTTTGCTGTTTGTCAAGGCAAATATAAGACGAATCTGACTGTGATTGGGAATTGACTCGGTACCTGCGGCTATGGTAATTCCCGGACACAGTATGGGCAGGACCAGGAGAGTGCGGAGTTTTTAATTGTTTATTTTGAGCTAGACTAGGTAATAGGCATTATCATAATCAGTGTTGCCCACAACATCTGATCTTTTGGGTCCAAAGGACCCCACAACCTCAGATTTGGGGGGCCCACTGTAAAATCTGGGGTCCCATGGGGTCCTCATCTGAAATATGGGGGTCCCATGTTTTTTTCTTAAAATAAACACAACACATTGATCTAATTGTAAAGCACTTTATTAAACATGTTGAAAACAGTGCCAGTCATTCCAGTGGTAAATTTTCAAAAATATGTATTCTGTGATCTACAATGGTGGCTAAAATTGATCTATTGAAGTGGTCCTTGAATATTTAACTAATAATATTTGAACTGCATGTCAATACACAATAACTTAAAGCACTGTACTTGTTTGTTGTCTGATAAAGCAACCAACCTACATTGACAACCTTGTATGATTAACATTTCCAAAGACCACGACATTAGTAATTAGCAAAGACCACTGCATTAATTTTTCTATTAAACCATAACTTGACTTTGGACGAATTGAACAAATTACGAGTATCTGGGGCGAGTTTGCTCAAGGACGACTTGACATACTTCGATAAATGCGGGCGTATTTTTTTTATAATTTAACTGGAATGACCAAATATAGTGGAATACATAGGTTAAGATCAGACTAAACAATAATTTATCAAACATAATCTGTATAAATCAGATTAAACTGCGTAATTAGTGAAAATATATCAGCCAATAACCGGATATGTCTAATTCATAGGGAGTAACTATGTAACGCGATTTCTGATTGGTTGAAGCATAGATAACGCATTAGCTTGTATCCAATAAGGACGCTTGTATCGGAGAGTTTTGAGCTACACGCTGTTTGGAGAAAAAAAATCAATATTTTAACGCATGCCTACCTGTAGATCGATGATATCGTTGAACATCGTTGCTGGGATGAGCTTTTTAGTTGAGAAATTGGGAACACCTAACGATCGAGTATTGCTAAACATTATAAAACACTAATCCATCAGTCAATCAATCAGCCACTATTGCTAAATAAAACTTATAGCGTGTATTGATACCGTTATTCAAACAGCAATACAAAGACATCGCCGCTAATCCGTCAAATGACCATTCAAATGTAAAAGATATCACAATATCTTCCATATATTCCTTCATCCATTTAGATATTTTGATAAGTAAATAGAAAAAAATATTTTGCCTAAGTCGTTGCTGCTTTCGGAAATTAGGCATGCGCAAATTAATTTCAAAATATTCAGCAGATTAGTGATAACAACGTTGTGATCTGTCCAATGTTCTGAGCTGTGAAAGGGTTAAGATTCCCAGACACGTTTGTATACGCTTGATCAGTTGTATTGGATTTCTCAAGCATGAGTTCCTCTAAAGGGCGATTCCGCTGTTATCCAATCAAATACTGACACGTCATACTGACGATTAGCACAACAGACAGAAACATGGCGGGTATTTTTGCAATTTGTAGGCCGAACAAGGCGACCAACATCGGCCTTGTAAACTCTTTACTTATAAAAAATTAGACCAAATGGAATACTAAGGATGATTTGGGGATTGTGTTTACAATTAAATGTGGTGGTTGAATCTGATTTATGGGCATTAACAACTTTGAGTTGTGCAAGAAAACACAACAGATCATAGTCTTAAACAACGCAGTAAGTTCGTTTTTATTGAACACAATACATTAGGTATATTTTTTAAAGTAAAAACATGCACAAATAAATATACACACATGATAATATAATCGATAATTAAGCACACACCAAAGTTACCAGTTTCCGTTACACTTTTTCACTGCATCCCTCGTGCGTCCTCGGGGACGCAGAGGGTTAATTTGTATGCGTCCCTCTGCCATTTTTATGCGTATATACACGCAAAAGGATGCATAAGGGCAACTCTGATCATAATAGTACATCGGTTAAGTATTAAGAATTCTCGTAGAAACAAAAGCGGATGCTTTTTTGATTCCACCTGTAACCCCGATCCGGTGACCCACCCTCGTCAGGAAAACACCTTCACCTATGTAGGTGAGGAAGCATGATCCCCCATTGTAGAGCTTTCGAACTGTCACATCCTTTTTCACAACAGTGGAGAGGGGAGTAACATCTATGTCAATGACTGCGGGAGGCCTATATAGGTGCAACCATGTTTGCCAGTCACCCCCAGGTCCAGCGCGGTACCACAATTCATTCTTCTCAAATATGAACTGCCGGTTTTTTTGCCAGGGTCAATAGCAGTCCATCATGGGTCATCGGCGGGGCACCGCTCGAATAGGGTTTGACCAGATGAAAGCTGAGGTCGTTATTTAGGGTATTGATGTCTGCCACCTCTGTATCCGAGAGCTCAATCAACGGCTCGTGGATGTACTTCCGCTTCGGGAAATCGTACCGAAACACGATCTTGTGGCCATCTATGTTGCGACCCAGGCGCTCCTTCGACACATCCTTGAGGTCTGTGAGCAGCTCCACCCCATCACCACCAATGGGGTGGAGGGAGAATGCCTTTAAGTTTGCTTCGTACTGTAGGGTGAATGACTTGCCATCGCTCTCTTCTACCTTGGCAGCATCAACTGCGTACACATCTGCCAGGTCAGCAAGACCAGTCGAGTGAGCAAATATGGGTTCCATAGCACGCTATAGGAGGGGTTTAAACTGGAGATATAACCATGCCTATTGTTCGACTGCTGCTCTCCAGTGGTGAGAATGTAATCTCACCCTCTCTAGAGGGGAGACGGGTGGTACAGTACCGTGTAGAATGGGTCCTCTTCGAGGTGGCCCAGCGGGGCACAACATACATACACGCCGATGTGCTACATCAACCTCCGGGCAGTGCACACAGCAGCTCACTGGTAGAAGTCGGCCGGGACGTGATAGAGTATCTCCCAGGTGCCAACAGCAACTTATGGAAGGCTATCAGTCCTAGCCCGTCCACAGTTGTAAATCACCTGTTTGACAGCCTCTCCATTAACATATATGCCAGCACGGATGGGATATCGGATGCCCATTTAGAGTTTACACTCTTATTACTCATTGACCTGACATGATATCACACCAGGAATATCTGACCTTTGCCGAGATGATGAAGAGCCAGCTACAGGGTTGCCCCTTCATGACCCCTGCACAGATAAAGGCCCAGATGCTCGCACTGCAACAAGAAGGAGAGCGACTACAGCGGGAGAGCTGGTATCAACGGAACGCGAGCATTGCAAGGAGGAGAAGGAACAGTGAAGGGTCCCGATACTGGCAGGCCCTCCTGGAGCAGAGTAAGCAGGTATACTATGGCAAAATCAGAGTGGCGGAAGCAACCAGAACTATACCCCTCCCTGACGGCTGATGAGGGCGGTACCATCCACGGCTGGCGACTCCAGCAGATAGATACCATTAGGCAGAATCTCGTCCATGAGGCAGAAAAGTACAGCAGAACGCGCAGGCGATATAAGACAGCCTACAACATCCTCGTGCGTACAACCACTGCTGTGGGGGTGATTGGAGCCAGTGCTGGGGTGGCAGCTGTGGCCACTCTCGCTACAGGGTGGCGTGACACTAGCCGCCACTGTCTTGGCCACAGGCTTGGGGGTGGGGCAGCGGCAGATCACAAGGAGGCTGGAGAAGCATGCTAAGTACGTGGCACTGGCACAGAGTATGCTACGGACTATCGATGAGTCTGTCAGCAAAGCTCTCGAGGATGGCCAGGTCACCGATGAAGAGTACCACCATATATTGAAGGTCCAAGCCCTGTACTGCACGGAGAAACCTAAAGTGCAACAGCAATGCCTCAAAGGCTCCATCGGGCGGGTTGATATGGAGGAGTTAAAAACAGGATGTTACGGCGAGGTCGCCTCGCTGGTCTCTGGAGTCGAGACGACTACAAATAGTGTGCTGCCTGTACGGTAGCTTTAAGAACACCAGTATAGATGGCCTTCCCACTGAACCTCACGACAGTCATCCGGAGCCAACCACCCGTCCTGTGTACACCCTTGACTTGCCTGAGAAGTCTACTGGATGATATACCAGAGCTAACACCGTTCTCCATCGCAGTGGATGGACGGTCCCGAACCAGCTTCTCCGTCAACCCACGACCGCTTACCAACCGCCCCATCACCATCAAGGATGTGAAGCAAGCTCATACTTGGATGGCTGCTCCAAGCCTCTCATACTGGAATCAGCAGCTGAACTTTGCCGTGTGGTGTGCCCGGCAGGATGTGGAGTAAGTTCCACCCTGCTTCACTCCTATTCTGGCACTCTTGAAGCTGTGCGCATCGCCAGCTGTCTCAGATTCCACGTGTACTTCACGGTGCGACGAATCCTCCATGAGCTGGGTGTAAGCCTCCCTGATACAAACGACTTCGACCCACAGCTCAACAGTCATAGCGTCTCAGCGGCCAGCAGACTACAGAGAGTGTTCAGCGCTCACCCAGACTATCGGTGGCATGGTGGTGATAACAGCGGTCTAGGGGTTATGTACGGTGACCCGAGACGTGACTACTCAGGATTCCCCTATCGAACACCCCGACGAGTAGTGACATTCTCGTTCGATCCAGACTCCGACCCTGGGGCGCTGGTGCAAAATATGCACATCACTGGCTTGCGGCAGGACTATCCAGATGTGTGGAAGTACTTTGTCCCACACACCACCTTAGGCCTCACATCGGCAGGGATTGGTCGGATCAACCAGTCCCTGGAAGCACTGTGCTACTGCCTCCTTACAGCACAGACCCAGCTGCGGCATTCCATAGATGGTGTCAGTGGAGCAGAGGTCCAGGCCATGTTCATCAGTCTCGTTGAGGATATGATCATCGTGGCAGACCCCAGTAGTCTTATTGCTAAGTTCCAGCAGGGGTTGCAGAAGGCCCGTCGCAAACTTGACTTTGCTATTTCACCACACCTACGGTTGATTCCGAGCAACATGATCATGACCATCGAGGACCTCCAAGTCAGGGGCTATAACAACATGATAGTCGAGGGGAGTTCCTCTGGTGTCCACTTCGGCTTCAACACTGACATCAACGCCCCTGCGTGTAGTACGGGCCATACAGTCGTTCTGACACTGCAGCCAGTCGACACGGCAGCTCCAGGCATTCTGACCCCGACACTGCAGCCAGTCAACGCGACATCGCTTCCCGTGGTAGCTCTACGAGTGTTATCAGGCCTAGCTATCGTGGCGCTCGGGATCAGCCTACTCCGCCGCTAGCAAATCAGCTATAAGACTATCCTGACTCCCTATAGTAGCAGTGGGGACCACGGTGAGACACTGAACCAGCTTGGCATGCCCTACAGCCTCTATACCCGCTGCCAACATGCACATCCAAGGGCTGGAAGGTTCTGCAGCTCATCCTTTTTCCAGCTTGTAGTATCGCAGAGCCTTGCTCAGCTCTGAGTTCGGTGAGGCCATGGCGGTCTGCAACTGCTGGAACACATCTGACAGATACTCCCGATCCTTGTAGAAACCTTTAGCTCGCAGAAGCTGCTCGACGATACTCTCGCCCATGATACGGTATTCGAGGAAGCAGATCTGTCCCTTGCCAAATCCTAGATAGCGCTTCACAGCTGTCAGCTTCTCTGTCAGCTCAGCACCGGAGAGCTGAGCGAGCTCATCTGGTGTCTTCTTGTAGTCCTTCAACTCCCTCCGGTAGACATCATAGTACTTCTCGCATAGCGTGAGCCCAGGCATGTTTAAGATGTCTCAATAGAGAGATGAATATTCCTGAGTACCAACCCGACCACCTGGTAGACGCAGACTGGGAAGATCTTATTAGCTCTCTCGACAGGGGACACAGACATTTAACCGCATTGTATACTCAGTGCTTAAACAATGACATCAACGGTACAGATCGTGACGCAACTGCCCGAGAGCCAGATGAGTCTTCAGAAGGTGGAGAACCTGCTGCGAACCAAGACACAGAAGTTACGGACCAAAGCAAAACCTCTGGCAGTCCATGTCGCCAGTAACGTGGCTGCAAATGTGGCCGTGTTGAAGATGACAGGGGGAAATGAGGTTCTTCCTGCCGCCACTGCGGCTGTCCTCGCTACAGTGGTGAGTGTGGTGGCCGGGCACTGTCTCGGAATAACTCGCCCCATCCCAAAGATCGCCCTCAGTGGTGCCTCCTACACTGTTGCCGCCAAGATCATGGGTGAACGTGTTACACTAATGGAGGCCACGGTTCTAGGGCTAGCAACGAGTGCAATGGCTGAGATCATCGTCGCCTACGTTTAAAACCTCTGAATAGTGAGAGATGGATCACGAGACCCCTGCAGCATATGAGGCATGGCGTGCCGGAGGGCAGTGTGTAGCCCATAGTCGAGCACGCGGACTGAGGATTGCCAATGCCCGGGAATGGTGGACCGCCCACAAGGCGTGTCCCTGCAGAGAGGGCCAGTACCCTGAGCACTGCTATCAATTCCCTTGGCTGACTGCGTGGTCCTCCTATGCCCAACTATTTCACTGGGGGGTATGACTAGTAGGTTTAAGTCGTCTGTATATAGCACTATGACTCTGTCACTCACAGACCTAGAAAGCAAAGAGCTAGGCGATCTTGCTCCCTTGGGTGAGGCATGCCTCGGTTCAGAGGACACTGTTGCCCCTATCTCCTTCCTAGACTTCGATGAGAAGGGAGATCCGAGGTACCATCCCAGCCCGAGATCTCATCGGGAACACTGATACGGTAGGACAATCGGCCATTAACAAGGCCAAGACTGTATACAAGGGGATGAGCATCAAGGAGAGGACGACGATGCAAGGTATGCTCGGAGTCGGGGAGACTGGAGCCATCAAGGTTATGGCTGAGTCCTTTGCACAGAATCTGGTTACGGATCTCCTGAAACCACGGAGCTCATTCCGACAGGATGGAGAGAATCTCAAGATAGGCACCCTCGGCATGAGCCATATCACTGTTGATGGCAGAACAGGTGCTACCACCAGCCTCCAGCTACCAGAGGTGAAGAAGTCAGTGTTCTTTGGTTTGCCGTTTAAGACCACAGGATAGTCATGGCTTCCCGTGCATGTATCATACAGATACTGGATGTACTAGACACTGTGGGTGCGGACACGGGCCCTCTACACTATCTTCTCAGCTGCTGCTGGAATTTCATGCTTGACGCCTCCTTTGTATCCGCAGGATTCCCTGATCTGCAGGCGAAAGAGCTGGTGCAGGAAGTACTGCCGTTTAGTCTCCCAGATATGGACGAGGTTACCGCCAACCAAGTGCTAACCATCCTCCGCACGCATGTCTGTACCATTCGACAGTAGGCCGACCGATGCTGGCCAGGTGGTGCTGATCATTGCCCCGTCAGGACATGGGAAAAGCATCTTGCTGCGGGCACTCCTGGCCGAACATCTACACTCTCAATACATCCTTCTGGTGTCTGACTCCGCCGCTGAGGTGGTTGACAGTAATGATCAATGGTACAATGGCCCAATCACCAAGACGCAGAACCTGCAAGCACTGATGGAGAAGCTGCTGGCAGCCCGACTGACAGAACCACTTGTTCTAGTTATCGATGACCCTGCAATGGACCAGAAGACAGTCACCTACCTCAGCAACATCACCAGGCGCATCCGACACACAAAGATAATTGTCTTCATCCTCTTTCAGAAGTACACCCGCGAGATCTCACCAGACATCCGCCACAATACCCGGTTGCTATACTTCAGCTCCATGTGTGGATGTGCCCTGCTCGAGACCATATATGACAGCCTAACCCTCAACGAGACCAAATGGGACTTTATCGCAGGTGTACAGAGGGCAGCTGAGCTGTACCGCTTCATCTTCAGCAACAAGGAGACAGGTGAGCTATCACACTTCAAGCCATCTCTGGAAAAGGCGCAGACCGTCACCTACAAGCTGAATCCAGCCAGGAAACTAGCCTGCTCTACGCGTCATCGCTGACAGACTGTCGGCCACAACTTTTTTTCATTCATCAGAAGGCTGAGGAACTTCGTCCACGATCTCCGCTACTTCATCAGATGCTTGAGGACCTTTGTCAGAAGCTTCTTCGGCAGTTTTGGCAGAAGCTACTTCATCAGAAGCTACTTCGGCAGTTTTGACAGAAGCCTGTGGTATTTTCTTAAGATGATACTTTCGCTGAAACTCTTCCCACTGAGGGGCCTTCTCTGGGATTTTGTTAATCTGGTGCATCCCATGCAAGACCCGCATTCCCCTTGATACTAGAGGGGAATTTCAGAAATGCGGCCAGATCCCTGGCCAAGCTCTCACGCCCTCTGGCGTTGAAGATGGGCTCAAAAGCTGTGACCTTGGAGGTGTTATGTGCTTTAGACTGGAGGTTATCCAGCAGGTCTCGCTCTTCCTGGCTATGGAGGCTAAATACGTCAGCCCACTTCCTGACCGTTAGTAGATCTTTGTGTCCGACCCTCGCCCTTTGGAGAGCTAGAATACCAGGACTGT
Source organism: Chaetoderma sp. LZ-2023a (assembly GCA_034401795.1). Classification (NCBI taxonomy): domain Eukaryota; kingdom Metazoa; phylum Mollusca; class Caudofoveata; order Chaetodermatida; family Chaetodermatidae; genus Chaetoderma; species Chaetoderma sp. LZ-2023a. The sequence continues at coordinate 72,617,522 of CM067372.1, read as the reverse complement.
CGGTTGGGGCCACAGGTAGGTTGGGTAGTACCTTGCCCTGGGGGCTGTCAAACTTCTGGTAGAGTATCCGAGTCAGGAGTTCTTTTGTACTACGAACTGGCGCTCCTTCCTCTATGGCGGCCAGTATCTCCGCATCAGACGGAGGTGTGACCTTGGTTCGCTCGTGGATAATGTTGATGTCACGAAGCAGTCCTCGGACCCTGTCACAGTGGGACAGTGCATGCCGTGGCTGTGACTGTCATGCCGACTTGTCCTGCTGCCTATAGACAATCTGCTGGAGAACTTTACCAAACATGGCAGCCGTTTAAAACCTCTATATACCCAGACCTTAAACATGCTGCAGTATGTGCAACATCCAGATGTGGCCATTAAACCCGCGACATCGCACCGCACTGATCCTCGGAAGGACAGCCTGACGGTTATTCGACCCAGTATGCACGATGAGAACCCATTGTCCGCTGCTGGGAAGTACATTGACTTTGCAATCTCGGCACAGATCCACCAGGTCAAGAGCATGACACTCGAGTTCAAGCTTCAGAGCACAATAGAACAGATGGTAGAGCTCCCGCAGGTTCTGAACAGGTGGGAGATCATGCATAGCAACAGCACCATGGACACCACCTATGTGAACGATGAGTACCGAGTCCTAGGTCCGCTGGCTCGTGGACCAACCTTCTATGCGAAGGGAAAGGGGTACTACGCTGTGGGGTGCAATGAGGGGTTCACAGAATTCGAACTACGGGCAGGTGTCGAGAAGCCCGTGGCAGTTCAACTCTTAACCCTCCTCGAGAACACACAAGTGAATCAGGCTGCCATGCAGGATAGGCTGTTCCTCCGGGTGTACACTGAGCAGCTCGTAGATGCGACGATGAATGCTCCAAGACTTCATGTCTGGCATGACGAGAATGACCAGGAGCTGATGCAAACGGGTTCCAAACAGCGGATCGTGCATGTGGAGCGAGAACACCAGCAGGTCCAAGCCACAGCTAACCAATGGGAGCTGACATTGCATCGGACTGTGTCGCTGTTGCGGTCCTGGTTCAGAAGGGAGGAGCCATCCAGCTGGTGGATAAGCTAGACAACTTCAAGCTTGTGGTTGCTGGGACCAATGTTCTTGGCGAGGTACGCGAGCTGGCTGATTGCCAACTCTACAGACAGGAAACTAAGTCATATGCACTTCTGCGCCTAACCATTGGAAGCGACGACCTCGAGTCGGCACTCGAGGGCCGTCACCACCTCGGAGGCAGGGACATCCCACCTAATCAGGGCAACTGGCTCAGCTTCAACATCGGAACCCTCATAGCTGGGACTCGCTCATTAGGTGTGACGGTACTCTACTTTGGCTATGCTATAAGGTATGCGTGTCGGATACATCAGGTATTCAGCTTGAGCATGCGTAGAGCACGACTCCTGTCGTCACCGCTGCAGCTGCCACCACTATTATAAGCTCTGCTGTCTTCTGACCTGTCGATGCTTCATATTCGAGCATTGGCTCAGATACAGCCGTGTAGTACTCATCGAGACTCATCTGCCTCTTTGAGGCTCTGGTTGGCCTGAGCTCGGAGTTGTCGTCGGCGTGCCTCCCTCTGGCGCATATGCTCAAGGGCTTTGCTGTACTCAAACTTCTCCTTAGACAGCTTCTCCATCGCCTGATTATGATGCTCACGCTCGACCTCTGCCACCCTCTTGTCGGCAATGCTGAGTCCCCAGTTCGCCAAGGCAAACACGCCCGCATTCAAGATTGCGCATGCCATGCTATAGACTACAGTTTAAAGCTACTATATAGCTGCCCCAGCGACGGATCCCCAGAGCGATGTATGAACCAGAGGCTGATCCAGTCGAGGATATAGATGACGAGGACTATGAGGAGGATGATTATGATGCAGACGACTATGATGTCGATCGCACTTACGTAAAAGGTTCTATCGGTCCGCTGGCAGCAGTTGGGGCTCTGATCGCTCTGTTCACAACGAAGGCTGGCGAGACGGTCCGCAAGATCGCCAACAATGCTCTCCATGGGGTGGAGAAGATTTCTGAAGCCATGCCAGCCATCGCCTCAGGAGTAGGTACGTTCTTCGGAGTCGCAGGCCCTTGGCTACAGTACGTTGACAAAGCGCTTTCGGCCATCTGGTCCGCCGAACATTTAAGCCGTACTATATAAGGATGGCGTCTCTGTACGCCCTGGTCAAGTCCCTTAGCTTCCGAGGGTTAATCGATAAACTACCATTCAGTGAGGATCCAGCAGAGACTAGACGCCGTAACATCCGAGGGTTAATCGATAAACTACCGTTCAGTGAGGATCCAGCAGAGACTAGAAGCCGGTGTACAGAGATGTTTGAGGAGGTCTTCAGTGATAGTCGAATGAATGACGGCCGTCTGTTTAGAGTTCGCCCAGGCCGTGCGTGACAGGACGGGAGTAGACGTCAGTGATAAAATCACCCAGGCCATGCGTGACAGGACGGAAGTGGACATCAGTGATGAAATCCGGGAGTTCCGTCTTTCTTGAGGAACTCTACTATCAGCCTTGTGGATATTACCGTGAGCCCCCCTCAACTACTCAAGGCTGCACGTCGCAAGGGCTACAACTTCACATTGGAGACTGTTAGCCAGTGGCTCAGCCGCCAGGCGATGTGGCAGATATACAGACCTCGTCCATGGCACATCAGGCATGCCCATTTCGAGGAAACTGTCCCGAACAGAGTTCACCAGGCAGATGTTCTATTCCTTCCCCACGACTCGGTTGGTCGTAAGACCTACAAGTATGCCCTCACCATCGTCGATGTCGCCAGCAGGTACAAGGCGGCAGTACCGCTCACAGACAAGTCAGGTGGCCCAGGCATTCCAGGGTGTCTACGAGGCTTCGGAAAATCCCCTCCAGTGGCCGGAATTGTTGCAGGTGGATGAGGGTAAGGAGTTCAGAGGGGAGACTGCAGCCCTCATGCGGAAACACGGTGTGGCAGTTAGGCGAGGCGAGGTAGGGCATCACCATGCCCAGGCTGTCATTGAGCAGTGGAATCAGACACTGGCAGAGAGACTGTTCCCACACCAACACGCCCATGAAATGGCCGGGCCATGTGAACATTCTAGAGTATCGGTGAGAGGGCTGCCTGCTGTGGTGGAGAGATCCAATGTCGAGGTTACCAGGTTAATCGGGAAGAAGCCGGTAGAGGCTATCAGACACTGCTGGTCACAGCTCTAGAGGAGCGAACAAGCGAGAGGAGTGCCTGCCACATGATGCTCTGGCTCGGTACCTGTATGAGCCTGGTGAGCTGGAAGGTGGTCGATGGCGTGCATCAGATCCTAACTGGTCGATAGATTTTCACAGGCATAACAGGTATGTGGAGGCGGAGAGACGGCCTACACTATACTACCTGGCACGGAGTGCCTAGGCACACATTTGTCATAGAAGAGCTTCAGCTAGTCCCTGCATACACACAGCTACCACCCCCTAGGGTGCTAACATGATACTCGATGGGCTCGGCACGAACTCATCTGGCAGCACATGGCGCTTATCATAGTAAGCGGAGAGTCCGAGTTTTTCCTGCGCATACGTCTCCATACCCTGGTTGCGCATGCGTATGCCTCGGTTTTGAGCTCTGTCCACCACGCCATGTAGGGCGCTGTAGAACCTCTGCCAAGAGACCTCATTCTGCCGCTTTGACATTCCCTTAGCCGAGCACTTGCTTGCAGCTGCGCTCTCCATGTAGTAGCATTTGGAGCAGAGAGCGATGCCACGAGAGCCTTCGAACTTGAGCTTGAACAGTCCCGGAGTCCGTCCAGACCATTTGTCCTAAGCTAGCCAATCCCGCTTATGAGCTTGGTACTCTGCTCGCATCTCAGGGCAAATGACATCGTCGAGGTTGGAGCCTGCTATAGCGATATACGCGGAGTCAGTGTCCATCTGCAAGCTGTCATGAGCTACGTAGCGATCAAGGAATTGGTAGTAGAACTCAAGCATTCGCAGCTTCGCGAGCTCATAAACGGCTATACGCACCTAGAAGGGCCTTCGAATAGTGATTCTCGGCTTGCGACTCTGGAGCTCGTATGACTCACCGATCGCCTCGAGATCTTCGAACCATATACTATGCAGGACCTTCTACACGTTCATCCTTCGTGAAGCTGGTGTTGGTATGGCGTTCTAGGGCCTCGATGAGCTTCCCGTAGGCGCTGTTGCCGAGGAGTTTGAAGAGATCTGCCAAGAGCGCTTTGCTCTTATCTACATCTCCCGAGCGGCGGGCCTCCATAACATTCTCCACAAACCACTCGAATGGGCGCTTGGCCTCATAGTCTATGGTGCGGTATACAGCAGTGATCTCCAGGCCATGGGTTATATACCACTTGAGTGTCGGGGCGTACAGCAGCCGCTTCTTGCCAGAGAGGGCACCGACCAGCTTCTGGGTGGTGGGCCGCTTCCTCCTTGTTCGCCCTAGATATGCCAGCATCTTAAACGAGATTGCCTCTACCGGGATCTCGCCGTTATAGAAGAGGCGGCATTTCCTCGAACTTTGCCCACAGAGCCTTGGGGACCTCTATATCCACCTCAGCAGACCCAAACCAGCTGTCTGCTAGGAGAGCCTCTTTAAAGCTAGCTACCCCAATGGCGCACTGTCTCCTTACCACATGGCATCTCTTTGGCCATCGTTGACAGGTACAGAGCATTTGCGTCATAGCCGAGTAGACGTTGGCAGACACGCTCACTCTGGCGGATTCGAGTCACACCGGCCTCATGGTAACTGGTGAACACGATGCTGGTACCTCCAACAACAGCACCCTTCAACATCTCGTAGGCTTCCTTGCCCGGTGAATTGAGGCTAACATCTGGCATGTGCTGAGCGGTTCCACGTAGGAGGTACTGCAGTGACACACCTGGGAGAGACACCGCGTCTTTGAGGATGTCTATTTCTCATTCTGTGTAGAACTCCCGCATCCGCTCTAGAGCTTCGATGAATGGACTGACGCGCAGGTTGTTGTAGTAGCGCAGCCAGTCGGCGAATGTCCACATTCCATGCTCGCTGAATGTCTGGTTACATTGTTCCCACTCTGTTCGCGACAAGAGGTAGCCACCCTTGAGCTTAGATGTCCATGCTGAGTGGTCAGGAAGCCCTGGATAGTTGAGGTTCTCATGTGTGTCAAACCATTCATACGGGAGCCAGCTCTTCTGCTTTGTCCACCAGTAAGCTTTGACCCATACCTGGGATGAGACTCCTGGGCAGAGGTAGTTCAGCACATCGAGAAACCGTAGCTCAGGTGTTATGAGGAACATGGTCTGACTAGCCTTTTTGGCAACTTTCACTGTATCTGTACTGTCAGTCAGCTCATCGACAAAGTACTTCTTGATGAGGTTCAGGTCATACCACTCAGAGCTGAACCCCAGTACAGGCACTTGGTCACACCACTCATTGATCAGTTGCTGCTGTTGCTTTGGGAGCTTGTCCAGGTCTGTCGGTATGTACTGTGCCCTAACCCTTGTCCGGATTAGATATGCTCGCCGTTGGATCACCAGCATGAACTCTCTGATGAGTTCTTTGGGGCCAGGATTGTAGAGGTGAGTGGGCTCACTCGTGGCGCCATCTAAGGAGCAGCAAACTGACACAGAGATAGGTATGTGAGTACTCTCGATCGTGAGAGTCTCCGTAGGATGAGTCTTGATACCATCTACGAGTGCTTCAAAGTAAAAAACTATCAAGTGTGGGTATGGGACAGTCCGAACTCGTTTAGGGATGCTTGGACAGCATTTTATACAGCACTCCCACTGTACCACAAGCGTGCATCCAGAGGCTCTCAGCTTCTCCTCCCTCAGGACTGTCTTGCGGTATCTTTATTCGGCATCCTCACCTCGCTAGTGTTGTGGACACCCGTGCCAGTGACAGCCATGGAACTGGTAAACGCTGTTGGTGGTCGGATCATAACCATCTACGGGAGCGCCCTCGATCCAACTCTCGCCACCGTGCCCACACTCTACATGGTGTATGTGTACGCCTCTGTTTCTCGACTCATACACGATCCAACGAGTAGCCGCTGAACTGGATGGTTGGGGCGGATAGAAGGCTTCCTCATACGCAGACTGTGGCGCCTCAACCTTCTCGCCAGGACACACGATTGTTGTTTTGCCGCCTGTACGGTGATCAGCGTTGGATTGAAGACTGCATGCCTGTGTAAACCTCTGCTGACAGTGACTGCAGACTAGTGTATGTGCCAGCTTGGAGATGTTCTTGATGTAGAAGGCGTGGTGGTCCCACACTCCGATGGTCATGGTGTCACGGTAGTGAGTCGCTTGCCTGATCAAGTGCCAGGTGCCCTCTTCTGTTGGTTCATACACGCGAATCCTGATCTTGGCGAAGAATTCTACCTTGTCCAGCTGATCCAGCGAGGTCTTGCGGACATCAGGTACTGTCACTGTCTTGCCGTAGAACTGTGTGGCAAGCTCTCGTGCAGGAGCTGTACTTCTATCAGCTCTCGCTCCTCCGTGGACTGCTAGACATCTCCAGAGACACATGTTGTCCCTGTAGGTGTCGAGGGCAGTCATACTCTTCTTCTGTCGTAGCCAGTCTGGGAGGGGGCCTGTCCCAAGCAGAGGTTGGCAGTCGATGACAGACCTGACCTCAACGTTGATTGATCGAACGAAAGCCCACTTGGCGTTGGGTCGATCGATATTGTCTGTGTCGAGGCGGGCTTGCTCGCTGGCTGCCACCCAGTCCTGAGCTGCTCCTATCGTGTTCAGCCACGGGCTCCCTGGAGCATTCTTGTGGAAGAGCACCGCCCTATCGTCTTCGATGTTATGGATCCGATAGGTATCGGTGTAGCGGAGGTAGAAGGCGTTCTGGACAGTCTGCTGGATCTTTTGCATGATCCGGCCTGTGAGGTCTCCTTCTAGACCTCTGAAGAATGTCCGGTGTGCTGACCGGCGTCCTCTATCCTCTGTCTCCCTTTCACCGAGATGCTGGTCGAGAATGTGTTTGGCTTCTCGCCTCATGCTCTGGGCTAAGGGTTCAGCCCTCAGTCCCCTCATCACTCGGTTAGTGATCCTGCGTAGGGAAGGTAAGCGCTCCAGTGGTTGGGCCGCCATCCGCCTCACTACAGTCTTGGCTCGCAAGCTAGCAGTCACCTACTCATCCAACTGACGAAGCTCATGGATCCGCTGCGCTTTCTTGTGTGCATTCCAAGGATCATCTTTGGTAAGCACTGGAAACCTTCCTGTCTTCATTGCTTGGGAGAGTCGCTTCTGCCACTCCTCGGCACGGGCCTGTCCGATCATCTGGAGCAGGTCGGCTTTCTTGACCTTAGAGAGCCGAATTGCTTTGCAATAGCGCGAAGCTGTGCAACAGTAATCATGGTGTATATCCCTGTGGATGCCTGTCTCTAAATGGGCGTTCAGACCCTCTTATGTGTGGTTGATCACAAGGCGATCAGTGGTGTATATCACTGTGGATGCTTGTCTCTAAATGGGCGTTCAGACCCTATTATGTGTGGTTGATCACAAGGCGATCAGTGGTGTATATCACTGTGGAGGCCTGTCTCTAAATGGGAGTTCAGACCCTGGTAGTAGTAGTAGTAGTGTTGGAATGATACTACCTCCCTCAACTGGCCGCCGTTCGATGATCCGTGGTGGCCCCCACTGCCCTCTCAATCCCTGGGGGCCTCCACCTAGAGGCATACACCAACCTCCTGTCTCAACAACCCTGGGGCCTCCATCTAGAGGCATTCACCAACCACATGTCTCAACAACCTATGCCCCAGGGATTGGAGGGCGGTGGGGGCCACGGATCGCTGAACGGCGGCCAGTTGAGGGAGGTGGTATCATTTTAATACCGACACTACTACCTTTGATGATTTTTAAAAGAAATAACGAATAAACAAGTACAAGCATAAAGAATTACACATATATGTAATGTAATAATCTAACTGGCTAGAATACGATTGGTAGTCATTTTTGTTTCTAAGAAATTGACCCAGTTCTCAATTGAGAATGTTTCAAACACATATTTACAGCTAAACCAATGACCTACCTATATTATGGTGTCAGTGTGCCTGCGCTACCATCCTGTCACATTCATCTTCAGTGGTTTTATCCATCATGGAATGGGGCAACATTTGTAATAATATTTGGTTGTTTGTTTTTGCAATGCAGTCTGATTTTGCTCGGGGATGACATGAAACAAGGTATTGTGTATTGGTGGCCTAAGCACATGGACGCGGATTCGGATCATGTTGAATGTTTCTAAAAATCTGAAAGAATTATACAATTAAAACAAATTTGTGGAAATGATGTGGTATACAATCACTAATGGACTTTTCTAGTTTTAGATATGCCTCACCCATCTCTAGCTAAAAGCTAAGCTCCACCAACACCTCCCATGTGTTTGGATCGATTGATCCCTGAAGTCCCTGACTATTGATTTCCAAAAAAATAAACATGTAAGTTGTTAAATATTTTGAAACTAATTTAACCGGGTGCTGTTTCTGCCTATGGCAGCAACAGTGGCCAGTCAAATTGGTTTCAAAATATTCAACAGAAAGTTTCTTAAAAAGACATACAATTTGTACAACATGTCGGACTATTAAGCATCAAAGATAGACTAAATCGAGTCATTCATTCCAAAGTTAATTTTAATGTTATTGTGCATGTCACTTAATTGATTATGACATCATATGATGGATGGATAAACTGGAAATATCCATTGCTCTTGATGTGTTTAATTTCAGTTAGATCTGCTTAGTTCGTGGTCTAGCCGTGAGGGTCAGATTTTTATATGGTATTCCAACATGGATGAGCTCGACCAAGGTAAGACTTTCATTATCTTGGCCAGCAAACAATTTTAATCTCAAAGTATGTGGGGATTAAAATATTCATGGCAATGTATGTCATTATAATAACGTTGCTGGATCCAGGTACATGTATGTGCAGTCATGCAAATGTTCATCTATATTATGATGTAAATTAGCCCTTTAATGGTCATGTCGGCCACAACCAGCCTCTGCAGTGGTATTGAGGAATGTCCATTTGCAGGCCAAGAGAAGACTGTTTTTTAAAATTGACCACTGGAATACCTGGCTTGCTAAACGAACATTCCAATGGTCAATATTAAAAAATAGTCTTGTCGTGGCCTGAAAATGGACATTCAATAAGTAAATATTTTGATTTTATTTACCAAATTTGACCATTAAAGGGTTGGAGAAATTTGCTTATTAGCTCACCTATTCGAGCAGCAGATCTTGAGTTAATGGGCTACTATGTCCAATTTTAATTAAGTATATATTGTTCTGCCATGTGATTTCAAGATGTGCACAGTGTCATTATATCATGTATACCTTTTCCTTATTTACAGGCTTTAAGCATATAGGTATTTTTCAGGAAAGTGTCTCATCTCTTTTCACTGTCCATTTCATTCAACTATGTCTCTTCACGATACCATGACATGTACTTTATTGTTCACTGCAATGTATACATGCATGCTGTATTGATCATTATGAAATTTTAATGATAAATGTTATCAATCATGTCAATAGCCTTACTGAAAATAACACTATGTGAGTATCATTGTTGCATTGCATCCATGTTTCTGGTTTTCAAAATCCTGCTGAAAATAATTTGCCTTAACCCTTTAACCCTCAAATTTGTTCAAGAAAATTTCATTTTCTCATTAAAAATGTCCACTTACTTAATGCAGACTGAAATCCTTGTTTGGCAAACTTTAATTTGAGGTGAAATTGTCATCTAAATTCTATTTGTTTTCTAGGATTGGTTGATCTGGCCAATGGCATGCTGGGACAGCTTCATGTACCCCTACGCGTGAGAAACATTGATGAGATTAATCATGAAGTATTTGTCACATTGTTTGAAGGCCTGTATGGTGAACAGTTTCCTGGTAAGTACGCTAGGAGATTTTGCCCAAATTCAGATATGTTATCGAGGTACCCCGATTACATATCCGAATGCCCGAGATTATAATCGGATAATGGTACATGTATCACATGGTACAAATTCTACTCGCTTACTCTTGCTTCAATCGAGAGTAAAAGTACATGTCATGTGGAGACAGGTAAACCAAACACGTGATACCTTTGATCGTAGTACTTCAATAATTTATCCGAACTTTAGCCTAGTACAAAGTAAAGTAATTTTTTACAGGATTCTAATTTGTTAATGAAGTAGAGAATATTATATATCTATTACACTAATTTTAGTAATTTTATTACATGTATGTATTTATACAATGTATAAATGTAAAAATACAACAAAATTAAAAAAAAATTGAATAAATAGTTAATTAGTCTTGAGACATGTAGATATTGCAGAGGTGTTCAATGGAGAAATATGTCTTAGTCAAGGGTAGCAATTGTATCATTTTCACATCAAGAGTATACTTACCTCCCTAATACTTTTGATATTGCTAAATATCGGCTTTCACTCAATAAAACACTCAGATTAAAAACAGTTAGGTGCCCCTACTGGGCAGGGAGTCAGAGGTAGTCCGGCGGATGCTCGCCCCACCACCGCGCATGCGCCGACTACTACTTCCTCTTTGCTCATTTATTGGCTAAGGGTTACATGCGGTTTTGTGCTACTTTACATTTTCTGCGCGTTTACCTTGTTTTTTACTCATTTGACGATTCTTGTACGTTTGAGGCATGTCGGAAAGAGAGGACTCACCTTTGGAAGGAGCTGGATCTCTTTATCAGGTGATTTCTTTGATATGCTAGCGTGTTTTGTCCCGGTTTAATGTGTTTTCGGGACTCACGCTTACCGTGATTAGCGCCTGTTTGTGTTGGTTTTTTACAACATGGTGCTTCATAAGTCTCATTTCTCTTTGTGTTTTTGTCCACAGGTATCACGTAGAAGCTTTGATGGACTTCTCGGCACAAGAGGATATGTTTTCTCTCCACCACGGTTCCATTTCCTACTAATCCTGTTAGGTTATCTAACCAAAAGATCTATGTTCAGTGAGTTGGAGACTTGGTATAAAGGTCTTCTCACTTTGCCCTCTTGATCCAATTCCTTCCCCTTCGGTGGAGAGAATGTAGAGGCGTACTATGGTGGAGTTCTCCGGTACATCACGTTGGATGGTTTGTCTGTACAAGTGTCAGGTATCTAATTATTGATAAACAAAAGGGGAGATAATTTCCTTTTTTGCCAATGCTAGAATTGGAAGGAGTTATCTCTGTATATCTGATTGTTGTGTACTCGAAATGCCAATTCAACGGGAATGTTCCGGTTACTTATACAATTCGTTCTTGCACTTGGTGCTTGTTGCGGATCGATTATTTTGGTCACGGGAGTGATGACGTCATAATCGGCCTTGGCCTTTATTAACATTTAACGTTTTGTCCAAGGCTGGTTCTTCTTGATTTGCGATCTTGAGGATCCTGTCCCTCTCTTTTTAGTTGGTTTTGAGTTCGCTAACCTTAACTATCTTGTTCATTGTCCCTGTCCTTTGTCCTGTTTCAGAGACCTGGTTGCCCGTCCTGCGGGAGGTTTCTGAAGAACAGATTCGTTCCGCACTTGTGCTTCAGCTGCAGTCCCTGTGGACCGTTGCTGAAGTGCGACGTATGTAAGCAGTGGGGGGGAGATCTAATGTCTGATTTTCTCTCATTGCAGGCAAGGGAGAAGGTGATGGAGGAAGAGAGGAAGAAGAAGAAGGAGGGTAGTAAGAAGGGTAAGAAGAAGGCCTCATCCGCGGTGGATATGGAGGCCTTCAGGTCCGAAATGTTGCAAGAGATGCAGAGGACAATAAAGGATTTGGTCCCAGAGTTGCTTCGCGGCATGCTCCCTGGGCCAGCTCCTTTGTTGTCCTCGGCATCTGCTTACGAGCAGGTGATCCCCGCCTCTGAATCCGGTCTCTTTAGGTCCGGTCCGTTTGTGGATTCAGAGGTGGCCCCTTTGTTGGGGGCAGTCCAAGACCCTGGCAGCAGGCATGGCGCCGCGCCGAGGGGCCGTGGACAACGGTTGTTGCTGGGACCCGCGGTCTGCTCATCAGACCCCGGGTATCCGCGCGCCGAAGGTGTCAAAGCCTCCTATGGCACCTTTCCTGGCCAGTCCGGGTTAGCTCTCTTTGCTGACCCGGAGTCTAATCTTTCTGGCCAGGAGGAAGAGGATCTCCTGCTAGGGTCGCCTTCTGAGGACGTGGCCATGGAATACGACGTCTGTGCACCCCTCGCGGGGAATACAGGCGACGTGTTCCGTGGTTCTACTCTCGCAGGAGTAGATTTCACGGTCCAGAAGGTGTCCCCGGGCGGTGCTGTTGACCACGGATACCGCATACCTCGGCTTGCCGATGGTGTCGCTGGTGCTGGTCAGGGCCGCGGTAGGGCGGTGTTTACCCCACGCTCTGCCACGGCGCCTGCTACTGGTCAAGCCGCGGAGTTTAGCATGCCTGCTCTCTCGGGCCCGCATGCTTTTCCAGGCTTGCCAGGGGTATCAGCTTATCCGCCGTCGACGTCAACTGCGAGTGCTCTGGAGGAAGACGAAGGCCCTCGTCTAGTAGAGCGCTCGCAGTTAGCCACGGAGGAGGATTGGTCGGACGCTTGCCAGTGGCTGGTAAGCGTTCGGCCCGATCTACCCGTGGAGCTGCCGGCTAGCCAGCGTGACCATAGGCCGTGGTTAGCTGGTAGGCCGGCGGCTACCGCTATGCCATCTCTGCCGCTGGCTGAGCATGTCGTGGACATGTTCGAAGCGGCGGAGGCGTCCATTAAGGTTAATGGACGTCTCGCGAAGGCCCCTCGCGAGGTGGCGAAGCGTTGCCGCATCGTGCCCTTGGAATACCAGCGGTACGGTGTGGTGCCAAAGCCAAGCGTTGATGATCGCGCGGCTTTAGGCGAAGATGCGCGGCCGGGCTCCCGTTCTGACACGGGAGTCTTGTGCTCGAACGCCGCGCTGCGTGATGCGGAGGAGAGTGGGAGGGCGTCGATTGCCGCTCTGTCCCACGTCTCCCAGCTGCTACAGGGGGTGGTAGCGGCCTCCGCATCACGCCAGCCAAGCCCGGTAACAGTCCAGAGAGCCATCCAGGATGGTATCAACCTGGCTTTGGACTGTTTGACGCGGGCGGTGACCAGAAGTGTCCGGGCGAGGCGCACGTTTGCTCTTGACAATCTGTGCCCGTCCCAGGACCTGTATACGGACGCCTATGACAGGTCCTGGTCTCTTTGGAGGTGAGGGATGCAGGCACCTCCAGGAGACGGTCACTCTGGTTAACAACCAGAGGGCGCTGCGTGAACAATTTGAGGTGCTCCGGCGGGAGCGTGTTCGCGCGGCACCCCCTGCGTATCGTCCTCTGCAGGCTCGAGTTGGTGCTGGCCAGGTCAGAGGCCAGCCACCGTCGCAACGTAGGCCTAGGCCACGGGCGATTCGGCCAGCAGCGAGGGGGGCGCAGGCTCCCCAGCCGCACCCAGCCAGACAGCCGCCCGCGCACCGTGGTGCGCGCGGCGCTGGGCGGGGCGCGCGGGGATCTGGTCGCGGCAATCGGGCCTGATGGCCTGGTTACCGCGGTGGGAACCACTCCGGTGTTTCACGCCGAGAGAACAGTGCCACTCTGGCACTCCTTATGTCCACCTCTATCCCTAGGTGGACCGGTGGGCGGCCGTTTGGCCGGCCACTTGCCAGAGTGGAAGCGGTTGACTCAGGACCGTTTAGTCTTGCGATGGCTTTCAGTCGGGTATCGTCCCGACTGGGTGACAGGCCCGCCATCGCGACTGTCTCTCACGCCGATCTGGACTCCTATTCCACGGGATCCGGATCAGAGGTTGTGTATAGAGGAGGAAATAAATTCCCTCATACTAAAAGAAGCCATTCAGCCGGCACAGAGGTGCCCGGGCTTCTATTCAACCCTGTTCTTAGTAACGAAAAACACCGGAGGGTGGAGGCCGATTCTCAACCTCAAGCCATTGAACAAGTTCATAGAGACGCCCAGTTTCAAGATGGAGACTGTGCGCTCGGTGTTGGCGGGGTTAGAGCGAGGAATGTGGACAGCGTCAATAGATTTGAAGGATGCTTATTTCCACATTCCCATAGAGAGGAGTTTCCGTCGCTTCCTGAGATTTGCATTTCAGGGCCGGCGGTGGGAATTCAGGGTGTTACCCTTCGGGATTTCCACGGCTCCTCGGGTCTTCACCCGTGTGGTTCTCGCGATCACTGCATACCTCCGCAGGAGAAGCATAGCAGTCCACATGTACATAGACGACTGGCTGTTGAAAGCACACACCCGGGAATCGTTGTCAGCCAATCTGGAGATTGTTTTGAAAACTCTCTCGGACTTGGGCTGGATGATCAATTTCCCGAAATCAGAGCTAACTCCATCCCAGAAGTTTGTTTACCTGGGCATGTTCTTCGATCTGGAGACGGGGTATGTGTACCCCACTCAGGAGAGGGTTCAAATACTCATCTCGGTAATACAGTCGGTGTGCGACAGTCGTCATGTCCTGGCACGGGTTTACTTGAGAATGCTGGGCTTGATGGTTTCTTTGGAACCAGTCATTCCGCAGGCCGCCTTGCGCAGGCGCCCGATCCAGTTGTTTCTCATGACACAGTGGACCCAGAGTTCAGGTTCGCTGGACTCGAACGTGTCAGTGTTGGCGCCTCTGATTCACCACCTGCAATGGTGGTTGAATACAGAGAATCTCTTGCCGGGGGTTTTGCTAACCCCTCCCCACCCTCAGGTGACTGTGTATACAGATGCATCGATGGAGGGGTGGGGAGCTTGTCTGGAAGAGTCCACAGTATCAGGGCTTTGGGATCTGGATCAGTCCAAGGAACATATCAATCTACTAGAGCTAAGAGCAGTAGTCCTGGGCCTGGAACATTTCTTAAAGAATGTTCAGGGCAAGATTGTTCTGATTCGTTCAGACAACTCGACAGTAGTGACTTACATAAACCGCCAGGGCGGAACGAAGTCGCCCAGTCTCTGTATGATGACATGGAAACTGCTTTGTTGGTGCCTGGATCATGGGATCACCTTGAAAGCAGTTCATATTCCGGGGAGGTTAAATCTGCTAGCAGACTCATTGAGCCGAAGGATGAGTGTTTTACCCACGGAATGGCAACTAAATCAATGTGTGGCGGATCGTCTGTTCGACCATTGGGGGAAACCCAACATAGATTTGTTCGCAACGAAGAAGAATGCGAAGATGACGACGTACGTCTCTCCGATTCCAGACCCAAGCGCTTTCGCAACAGATGCGTTAGCTATCAGCTGGGAGGGAATGTATGCATACGCATTCCCCCCAGCAATCCTGATTCCAAAGGTGCTTCAGAAAATCAGGCAGCAGGAGTGCCAAGTGCTTCTGATCGCCCCGGATTGGCCAAGCCGATCGTGGTATACGGATCTGCTGGACCTTCTGGTCTGCAATCCGGTTCCGCTGCCTCTGATGGACGACCTTATCTTCCAGGGCAAGGCCCTTCACGACAATCCGTCAATGTTCCGATTGACTGCGTGGATGTTGTCAAGGAATCTAGAATTAAGGAGGGCTTTTCTGAGCAAGCGGCCATGTTTATGGCCAAAGCCAGGAGGGGGTCAACCTCCAGAGCATATAATTATAAAATCAACAGATTTGCAGAATGGTGCTCAAAAAGATGTATTGATCCAATGGAATCATCTATTCAGGTAGTGGCTGATTTGCTCTGTCACCTATATGATGCCTATAGCCTCAAGCCTAACTCTATTGCTGGTTATAAATCAGCTTTAATGACTGTTATTCCTTGCTTGGCTAATAGGGGGAGTGATGAAGTAAGTACATTAAATGTATTAATTAAAGGCATGGGCAATCTAAGACCAAGGAATCCTCCACTGATTCCGTCTTGGAGTTTATCACTGGTGCTCCAGGTACTAGGTGATAAGCCTTTTGAACCACTTAGTTCCATTTCTATGAAAATGTTAACTCTTAAAACTGTATTTTTAATTGCTGCGGCCTCGGCGAGGCGTAGGAGTGAAATTCACGCCTTATCAGCCGAGGTTGACCGTTTTGTGGTTACAGGGGAAGGCCTTAAGCTTCTACCTAGGATTAATTTCTTGTCTAAAAATCAGTCATTGAAATATCCAGGTCAGCCTATTTTTTTGCCATCTTTAACTAGATATGATCCTAATTCTAAAGTATGGTGCCCCGTACGGGCACTGCTCCGGTACAAACAGCGTACTTCGGAGTGGCGTACCGACCAGTCAGCGTTATGGTTGTCATATATTGAACCCCATGGTAGGGCGTCTAAGGACACCATTTCTAGGTGGATTGTGGAATGTATTCAATTTTGTCACAAATCCGCCACCGGGCGACAGGTTGACGTGGCCAAGGCTCACAGTGTCCGCGGTGTCGTGGCATCCACTGACCTGTTTAGTGGGGTCCCTGTGGATGATATTATGTCAGTGGCTCAGTGGCACTGTGAGTCAAGTTTTACAGACCATTACCTCCGTGACACCTCTAACCCTCTCGCCTTGTCGATTTTGAAACAATAACCGCTTTATGTTTGTGAAGAGTGCTTCCGCATTGCTTATATACTTCGCCATTCAGCGATGGTGACAACCACTTGTCGGGACTGTATCATCCTTCTCTACTGGATTCATGATGACAGCTTCCTAGTACAACAAGGTCAGTCTTGTTCATGTGTTGTTCATTGTTTTGTATTGTCACGTTACCCAGTGTTATTAATATGGTGATGGTTTATGTGGGTTGTGGTTCTTTAGAGAGAGTATACGAAAATGGAGCCTTTTCGTCTCTGTCCTATAGTACTTGGCACTAGTACGAAGAGAGCGTGTAGGACATTGAGGTCATTTAATCTTCCTCCCAAGGGTGGGGGGGGGAGCGCATATGACAAATCGGTCATCTCTCAGGCATCGGTTGTGTTATCCGATGGTTTATCAAATCCTGACTGTGTTTTCACACAGTTTCAGACGTCATAAGTGCCTTAAACGCTTGAAAGCGTAGAGGGAAGAGCTGGTCTTTTGACCTCGCCTCCCTCCCGCCAGATTCACTTTCGAATTCTGGCAATATCAAAAGTATTAGGGAGGTAAGTATACTCTTGATGTGAAATAAACGAAATCTAGGATTTCTTTTTTCACGAGAGAGTTGATACTTACCTCCCTAGATACTGACCCGGCCTCTCCGCCCCACAGAGGCTCGGTCTTCAGGCTCTTGGTAGTTGCATGTGTTAGCCAATAAATGAGCCAGAGGAAGTAGTAGTCGGCGCATGCGCGGTGGTGGGGCGAGCATCCGCCGGACTACCTCTGACTCCCTGCCCAGTAGGGGCACCTAACTGTTTTTAATCTGAGTGTTTTATTGAGTGAAAGCCGATATTTAGCAATATCAAAAGTATTAGGGAGGTAAGTATCAACTCTCTCGTGAAAAAAGAAATCCTAGATTTCGTTTATTTCACACTGGAAGAAGACTTGAAATTCTCCACCCATGTTCTTGAACAATAAGATCTAAAAGCAACCAGCTAGTACATGTATATCTATATAAATCTAACCACCCAAATAAAACACATATACACACACCATCACAGATGAACACATGTACACACACTTTTCAATGACATAATCACATAAATAAAAAGTAAAAGCCTTTTCCAACCTGCAGGTTGTCAGGCTTCAGGCATGCCATGCCAGCAGCCCATTCAGAAAGGAAACCTATAGAGTGAGCTGCAAGAAGCGCAGAGCAGAAAAAGCCTTTCAGACACTACGCGTACACGCTAACACATGTTTGGATTTGGACTCGCGAAAATAAAACATTCTTTTTTATTTGTGATGTATTTACACGGGAGGCAACATCATATGTCATATAAGCAAATATTATGTCATAAGTGTATCGTGCAAAGGATGCTTGGGGAAAGGACTTTTTAAAAACATTTTGGTTTGAATTAGAATATTATAGGTAGAGAGCGCTCTTAGCCCTTTAATGGTCAAATTTGTAGGGGTGTGCAATATTACCGGTATACCGGTATATCGTGGTTCTGTTCATGGCAATACACGTATCGCGATACAGTCTTACTGAACCGGTTTTTGCCAATATTGTATGTCACTTCTCTAATGCATCAGAGACGGTTCCCGGAAGTGAAACCGGGAACTAGTTTACCATAACTGATACACACCAACACTGTGCAGTGAACTTAACTGGGAACTAGTTTGCTGTTATTGATACACAACTCAAAATCCGGGAACAGTTACCGCACCGCTTCCGAGTGCTTAAAATTACTAAATACTGAATAATTGTTCAATAGAATGGGTGGCGTATATTCTAAACAAAGTTTAGTGGTCATATTATATCATTTCATAGCCTAAATCGTGCTATATATTATAATATTGCGGCGAGTAATTTAACCATGTATCGTGAGATTCCTAGGCAATAACAGGTATTCGAGGCAATTAGGCATATCCCCCTCTAAGCCGATATGAGCCAGTGAATTGCGTTGCTATTAAACTGGTTCGGCCAAAATAAGAAGCGGCATATTTTATATGTTCAATACGGCAGTCAGTTACATCTAAGTTTGCATTTATTTTGTGACCCAGTAAACGGTACTGAGTGTTTTCGCGGAAAAAGGTTTAGCACGTGTTGCAATGTTATTGAATGCTTGCCTCTATTTATATGACGATGTAGCGAGCGATCTGGCTGCCTTTTTGAGCTTGTTTATGCACATTGTAGAGTAGCTACTGTAGCTACTCGGGTAGTATCCTCATATTGGCGAATTCTAGCCGTTTAGGCATTTTGAGTAGCGAGTCTACTGCGAGTCTAAACTCACTTTTATGTACTGATGCGATAGGCTGATAGGCGGAAACACGATTTTAATTTAATACAGCAACAAGTTTGAACTGTTGATTTTTCACAATATTTTGTTGTAAGGCATGTGTACGTGTTTGAGCAAATAAATGGCAGAGCCAGAAGAGTTTGAATTAATTGACAATAAGAAGGGAAAGGCGGATGTATGGAAAAATTTCTGGCTGAAACTATCTAAAGTGACAAAGAAGATTGTTGACAATGTAGGAGATGTAAAGTGGAAATAAAGTTTGCTGGAGGGACATCAAATTTAACTGCCCACATGAGGCGTCATCACCCCACTGTTAATTGTGTTAAAATTGCAAGGAATAACAATGATAAAGATAAATCACGTGATCTTCCTCCTACATCCGATGTAGGTTCATTATCAGCATCTTTTTCTCAACAACAAACAACACTCACTGGAATGTTTGCTGCTAAATACCACTGTTCATCCCCGAAAGCATATCGTATTACAAACCAAAATTCAAGGTTTATAATTAAAGATTTGCGTCCATACAGTATTGTAGATGGAGATGAGTTCCGGAAATTAATAAATATTTTGGATCCACGGTATAGTGTACCCTCCAGAAAACAATTTTCTGAAGTGGAAATTCCTAAACTGTACAATAAAATTGTGGACGAAGTCAAACAAGAACTCAGAAGTCCAGATGTAATGCAGGTAGGTTCGTAAAATTTTAATCCTAGATGGGACAAATTCTGTACGATGTACATGTATATGAATTATTTTGGTGAATATTTAGAAAATAATATGCGTGGAAGCCAATCACCCCATCAGCTTCAATTTAATCATATTACTTTCTGAATATCCAACAGAAAATCAACACGCATACATGTGCACGCACACACACACACACGCACGCACTGACAAGTATGATGCCTTAAAACTTGGACATGAGCCTTCAGCACTTTCACCACCAAGTGAAATTTCCACAATCTTAAATAATAAATACATGTAAATTCAAGACACGTATATTTGGGGGGCTATTGGTGGCTTGGTGCTGAGAATTTTGTCACGCGTGAGAATATTTTGAATGGATCTCTTTGTCAGAAGTATCATACAGGCGAATTGTTACACACATATTCAACATACATGTGTATCAAAATATTCACCACACAAATATGCTAATAATAAGGAAATATTAGTTACCTCTCCGTCCGGGATGTATAACAATTGTTATACATCCCGGACGGAGAGGTAACTAATATTTCCTTATTATGAAGCATCCTGGGAGGGTGGGATCGGGACCAACATTTTCGGAAATATGCTAATGTTTCAATATTGTCATACATGTAGCTGCTAGCTGATGACTGTAACTCTATAAGCAATAAAAGAGGGTTGAAAATACTCGAGCAGCGGGCAAGGCAAGTAGCTGTAATCAATACCAAGACCGTTAGTAAATGAATTTGATGTCTTTATATTTTAAAAGGTCGCTCTCACTACCGATGGATGGACAAGCAGAGCAGTGGAATCATATGTCACAGTTACCTCATGCCATATGAAAGAGGATTGGTCTCTGCGCTCCTATGTGTTGCAGACTAGGCAACTGCCAGAGTCACATACAGCTGTAAACCTGGCCACTGTTATTTTAGATTCCATAACGGAGTGGAATATTCCAGTACATCTGCCTGTACCCATTGTATCGGACAATGCGAGTAACATGATTAAATGTGTTGAATTGATAAATGAAACTGTCCCCACTTTTCATGTTAAATGTTTTGCTCATACTCTCAATCTTGCTGCGCAGAAGGCGCTAAAAGTTAAACGTGTTTCTCATCTTCTTGCCCGTGTGCGAAAAACTGTTTCATTTTTTCATCGCAGTACAACAGCAACAGCTCTGCTAAAAACTCAGGCTTCACTGTTGTCATTGCCATCCCATAAATTGATCATTGATGTCGCAACACGGTGGAACAGTGCATATGATATGGTAGCGAGATTTCTAGAAATGCAATGTGCTGTAATATCAACACTGCGATGTAAAGACTTAAAGTGCAAGGATAAAGCTGATTTGGCTACTTTATCAGATGACGACGTTTCCTTAGCCGAAGAAGTAGTGAACTGTTTAGAGCCATTGAAAATCATGACTACAGCCTTATGTACTGAATCAGCACCCACAGTGTCCATTATCCTGCCTTTACAGGAAAGACTGTTAAACCATTTAATGCAACCAAAAGATGGTGATTCGGCTGCAGTAGTTGAAATGAAAAAGGCTGTTCATGATGACTTTGTGATAGGTATGTCAAAGAGAAAGATACATTGTTATTAGCAGCATCATTGGATCCACGATTCAAATCTTTGCCTTTCATTGATGAGGAGCTAAAGTTTGATACATTTAATAGATTGGCAAGTGAAGCGGCCAAGTTATCAGAGTTTCAACACGTCTCTACACCACAAATACCTCAGTCAGCAGCTAACGGTGACATTACAATGCCACCACTGCCACATTTGGATGGAATATGTGAGAACAATCAAAATCAGGTTTCAGTAGTGCATGATCAGCCAACCATTCCACCCTGTAAAAAACGTAGACTGTCATCCTTATGTGATGTATTAGGGGGCGACTATTATAAAACTAAACAGGAACCACCAAAACCAACACTTGTAATTGCACAAGAACAGGTTACAACATACCGAGCATTAGAGACACTGGAATTAAGTAATAATCCACTTTCCTGGTGGAAGGAAAACCAACATAAATGTCCCCTTATAGCTAAACTAGCTATGTGTTTTCTTTCTATACCAGCTACGAGTGTACCATCGGAGCGAGTCTTTTCCACAGCGGGTGACATCGTAACTGCACAGAGATCACTTCTCAAGGGTACTCATGTTGACAAACTCATATTCTTGAAGAAAAATATGAAGTAACTGGTTTCTATTTTCTAATGGCTTTTATTCAGTGGTTCAACAATATTAGTATTAATTCCACATTTCTGTTTTCTCGTAATTTCACTAATTTGCCATGAATAAAAAAAATTAATCCCAGCACTTAAATCTCATGGCAACCATTCCAGAAAGTTAATTAGAAATATTCTGAAGACTGAATATTTTGAAAATAATTTTACTATTTGCATAGCAGCCACTTCTACTCTAGACAGAACTAGCTTCTGGCATTAAGCAGAAATGCGTCTAGTCAATAGTCACATTATTCTCAAAACTAACCCTTCAAGCATATTTCTAAGATTGTAGAGATTAGAGAATGTAGCTTGTAGCTGCCAGGCCATGCTTTTTATTGTTAACCTGCTACTACTTAGTACTGTATCTTACTAGTTACTATTCATTAATCAATCAATACTCAATAATCAGTATTATTCAGTAGTCTGACTACTGCATGTACACAGCTTTGATTTTTGCTCAAGGTTTGGCAGTGTGTGCCATGGCCCATGGGGGTAAATAAAAGACTAAAACAAGAAATGCTGGCATGATTTAATCATTTATTTTGTTTTTATTAGCATTCAGCAGTGAAATGATACTGAAATCATAGTATTTCAATTTCAAGGCAGTCATACATACACAATTTAAGAACTAACAAAGTTAGTCAATTAGAGTAGATGAATTGAATGTTGAATATTTTGAAAATAGTTTGACTGGAAGACATTGGCGATTTGCTGTCTTAGACAGTAAAATCATTCAAATGCCATTAATTTATTAATGGTCCATACCAAATGGAAAATAACCAAATACCAGTAAGATTGTTTCTAAAAAAAATCCCAGATTGAAAACAAGATTGACTTTAAAATATATTAATCAGTAAGTAAATAATTTAAGATTTCACTTCAAGAGTATACTTACCTCCCTAATACTTTTGATATTGCTAAATATTGGCTTTCACTCAATAAACACTCAGATTTAAAACAGTTAGGTGCCCCTACTGGGCAGGGAGTCAGAGCGTAGTCTGGCGGATGCCAGCCCCACCACCGCGCATGCGCAGACTAGCACTTCCTCTTTGCTAGATTATTGGCAAAGAGAACACACATGTCTTTTTGAAACATAAGCTTTTCTTACTCTTAAACTGTTTGTTTGGTGTTATTTTGGAGTGATAGTATCTGATTTGGATGGCGGGAGGGAACACTTCGCCACAGGAGGACTTAGGACCTTTAAATCAGGTGACTTCTAGTAAAATTAGCGAGTTTTCTTCCCGGTGTATTGTGTTTCCGGGACTCGCGTTTACCGTGATAAGCGCCTTGGTTAGTTAGTTTATGTCAACTCGGTGCTACCTAGGACTAATTTCTCTTTCTGTTTATGTCCACAGGTCTGTATGACGCTAGGTGGTGACATCACAGCAGCAGAGAGTTAGTTTTCTCTCCACCATGGTTCCATTTCCTACTAACACTGTTAGGTTATCTAACCAAATGAAAATTTATGTCCAGTGAGTTGGAGGCCTAGTATAACGGTCTTCTCACTTTTCCCTCTTGATCCAATTCCTTCCCCATGAGGTGGAGAGAGTTAAGAGGCGTGCAGATGGTGGAGTTCTCCGGTTCGTCACGTTGGATGGTTTGTCTATACAAAGTGTCAGGTATCTAGTTATTGATAATGTGGTGATGTTAATTATTGTAAACAAACAAAGGGAGATAATTAACATTTTTGCCAGAAAGGAGTTATCTATATGTATCTGATGGTTGTATAGTCGACTTATCCATTCAGCATACAATTCGTCCTTGCACTTGGATGTTTTGTTGGGATCGAATTTTTCCTGTCACGGGATTAATGACGTCATAATCAGCCTGGCTATGTATTTATCAGCAATTCAAGCGCTATGCTGGTTTCTGATGTATTTTGATCTTTATGATCGTTTTCCTTCTCTTTGAGTTGGTTTGAGTTTCTAAGCTTAACTAGTTGCTCATACTCCTTGTCCTTTGCCCTGTTTCAGGGACCGGGTTGCGCGTCCTGTGGACGTTTTCTTCATGAAAAGTTCTGGCCTCATCTGTGCTATCAATGTAGCCCTTGTGGTCCCTTGGTTAATTGTGACATATGTAAGCACTGGGGGGGCGAGTTAATGTCCGAATTCTTGTGCTGCTTACAGGCGACGGACAAGGTGGTAGAGGAGGAGAAGAAGAAGAAGCGGAAACGAGAGGTTGTAAGTAGGAAGGGTAAGGGGAAGGTCTCGTCCGCGGTGGATATGGAGGCCTTCCGGACCGAGATGTTGGGAGAGATGAAGAGGACAATAAAGGATTTGGTTCCAGGGTTGCTTCGTGGCATGCTTCCTGGACCAAATCCTTTACTGTCCTCATCATCGGCTTCGGAGCAGGTAATCCCCGCCTCTGGATCGGTTTTCCTTAGACCGCTTCCGTTGTTCGACGATCCAGAGGTGGCCCCATTAGAGGGGGCGTTCCACGGCCCTGGCAGCAGGCTTATTGCCGCGCCGAGAGGGGACCGTGGACGGTTGTCGCTGGAACCCGCGGGCTGCTTATCAGTCCAGGGGTATCCGCACGCCGCGGTGGCCAGTACCTCCTATGGCACCGTTCCTGGTCAGCCCGGGTTAGCTTTCTGCTGACCCGGGGTCTAATCTTTCTGACCAGGGTGATGAGGATTACCTGCTAGGGTCGCCGTCTGACGACATGGACATGGATGAAGAAGTTTGTGCACCCCTCGCGGGGAATACAGGCGGCTTCTTCCACGGTTTTACTCACCCTGGAGTAAAGTCCGCGGCTCAGGTGGTGGCCCAGGGCGCTGCTGATGGCCAGCGGTACCGCATACCTCGGCTTGCCGAGGGTGTTGCTGGTGCTGGCCGGGGGCGGTATATACCCCGCGCTCTACCACGGTGCCTGCTCCTGGTCAAACCAGTGATATTGTCATGCCGGTGCTATCAGGCCCGCATGTTTTCCCTGGCTTGCCAGGTGTATCAGCATACCCGCCGTCAAGCTCTACTGCTTGCGCTCAGGAGGAAGACGAAGGACCCCGTCTTGTAGAGCGCTCGCAGTTAGCCACGGAGGAGGATTGGTCTGACGCTTGCCAGTGGTTGGTGAGCGTTAGGCCTGATCTGCCCGTGGAGCAGTCGCCTAGCCAGCGTGACCACAGGCCGTGGTTAGCTGGGAAACCGACTGCTAACGCTATGCCTTCTCTGCCGCTGGCGGAGCATGTCGTTGACATGTTCAAGGCGGCGGAGTCGTCCATTAACTCGAGTGGACGTCTCGCGAAGGCCCCTCGTGAGGTGGCCAGGCGTTGTCGCATCGTGCCCCTGGATTACCAGTGGTACGGTGTGGTACCCAAGCCCAGCGTGGATGACCGCGCGGCTTTGGGTGAGGATGCGCGGCCAGGCTCCCGTTCTGACACGGGGGTCTTGTGCTCGAACGCGTTGCGTTCGGCGAATACCGCGTTGCGTGATGCGGAGGAGAGTGGGAGGGCTTCGATTGCCGCTCTGTCCCACGTCTCCCAGCTGTTACAGGGGGTAGTAACGGCATCCGCATCGCGCCAGCCAAGCCCGGTCACGGTCCAGCGAGCCATCCAGGATGGTATTAACCTGGCGCTGGACTGTATGACTCGGGCGGTGACCAGGAGTGTCCGGGCAAGACGCACGTTTGCCCTGGACAATCTGTGCCCGTCTCAGGACCTGTACAATAGGCTACTCCGTACGCCTATGACGGGTCCTGGTCTTTTTGGAGGTGAGGGATGTCGCCACCTCCAGGAGACGGTCACCCTGGTGAATAACCAGAGGGCGCTGCGCGAGCAGTTTGAAGTGCTGCGTTGTGCTAACGTTCGCGCCGCGGCCCCTGCGTATCGTCCCCTGCAGGCTCGAGGTGGTGCTGGCCAAGTCAGAGGCCAGCCACCGTCGCAGCGTCGGCCTCGGCCGCGTGCGATTCGGCCAGCAGCGAGGGGGGCGCAGGTTCCTCAGGCGCCGTCAGCCAGGCAGCCGCCCGCGCACCAGGGTGCGCGCGGGGCGGGGCGGGGCGCGCGAGGATCTGGGCGTGGTTATCGGTCCTGACAGGACGCTTACCGCGGTAAGAACCACTCCGGTGTGTATGGCAACGGAGACAGTGCCGCTCTTGCATGCCTTGTGTCCACCGCGGTCCCTAGGTGGACCGGTGGGAGGTCGGCTAGCCGACCACATGCAAGAGTGGGAACGGTTAACTCAGGACCGTTTAGTCTTGCGATGGCTTTCCGTCGGGTATCATCCAGAGTGGATGACAGGCCCGCCGTCGCGACTGTCTCTAGTGCCAGTCTGGACTCCCATTCCGAGAGAGCCAGAGCAAAGGTTGTGTATCGAGGAGGAGATAAATTCCCTCATACAAAAAGGAGCTATTCAGCCGGCACAAAGGTGTCCGGGCTTCTATTCAACCCTGTTCTTAGTAACAAAACGCACCGGAGGGTGGAGACCGATTCTCAACCTCAAGCCATTGAACAAGTTCATCGAGACGCCCAGTTTCAAGATGGAAACGGTGCGCTCGGTGTTGGCGGGGTTGGAGAGGGGGATGTGGACGGCGTCGATAGATTTGAAGGACGCTTATTTCCACATCCCCATCCACGGGAGTTTCTGTCGCTTCCTGAGATTTGCATTCCAGGGCAGACAGTGGGAATTCAGGGTGTTACCCTTCGGAATTTCCACGGCTCCTCGGGTTTTCACCCGTGTGGTTCTTGCGATCACAGCATACCTCCGCAGGAGAAGCATAGCAGTCCACACGTACATAGACGACTTAGGCTGGATGATCAATTTCCCAAAATCAGAGCTGACTCCATCCCAGAAGTTTGTTTACCTGGGGATGTTCTTCGATCTAGAGACAGGATATGTTTATCCTACTCAGGAGAGAGTTCAGAAACTCATCTCGTTAATTCAGTCAGTGTGCGACAGTCGTCATGTCCTGGCACGGGTTTACTTGAGAATGCTGGGGTTGATGGTTTCATTGGAACCAGTCATTCCTCAGGCCGCCTTACGCAGGCGGCCGATCCAGTTATTTCTCATGACACAATGGACCCAGAGTACAGGTTCGAATGTGTCAGTGTTGGCGCCTCTCATTCACCACCTGCAATGGTGGTTGAATACAGAGAATCTCTTGCCGGGGGTTTTGCTAACCCCTCCCCACCCTCAGGTGACTGTGTATACAGATGCATCGATGGAGGGCTGGGGAGCTTGCCTGGAAGAGTACACGATATCAGGGCTTTGGAATCTGGAACAGTCAAAGGAACATATAAATCTACTGGAGCTAAGAGCAGTAGTCCTGTGCCTGGAACATTTCTTACAGAAAGTTCAGGGCAAGATTGTTCTTATTCGTTCAGACAACTCAACAGTTGTGACTTACATAAACCGCCAGGGCGGAACGAAGTCGCCCAGTCTCTGTATGATGACATGGAAACTGCTTTGTTGGTGTCTGGATCACCAGATTACCTTGAAAGCAGTTCATATTCCGGGAAGGTTAAACCTGCTAGCAGACTCATTGAGCCGAAGGATGAGTGTTTTACCCACGGAATGGCAACTAAATCAATGTGTGGCGGATCGTCTGTTCGACCATTGGGGGAAACCCAACATCGATTTGTTCGCAACGAAGAAGAATGCGAAGATGACGACGTACGTCTCTCCGATTCCGGATCCAAGCGCTTTCGCAACAGATGCGTTAGCTATCAGCTGGGGGAGAATGTATGCATACGCATTCCCTCCAGCAATCCTGATTCCAAAAATTCTTCAGAAAATCAGACAAGAGGAATGCCAAGTGCTTCTGATCGCCCCGGATTGGCCAAGCCGATCATGGTATACGGATCTGCTGGACCTTCTGGTCTGCAATCCGGTTCCTCTGCCTCTGATGGACGATATTATCTTCCAGGGCAAGGCCCTTCACAACAATCCGTCAATGTTCAGATTGACTGCGTGGATGTTGTCAAGGAATCTAGAATTAAGGAGGGCTTTTCTGAGCAAGCAGCCATGTTTATGGCCAAAGCCAGGAGGGGGTCAACCTCCAGAGCATATAATTATAAAATCAACAGATTTGCAGAATGGTGCTCAAAAAGATGTATTGATCCAATGGATTCATCTATTCAAGTAGTAGCTGATTTCCTCTGTCACCTCTATGATGCCTATAGCCTCAAGCCTAACTCTATTGCTGGTTATAAGTCAGCATTAATGTCTGTTATTCCTTGCTTGGCTAAGAGGGGAAGTGATGAAGTAAATACATTAAATGTATTAATTAAAGGCATGGGCAATCTAAGACCAAGGAATCCACCTGTGATTCCGTCTTGGAGTTTATCGCTAGTGCTTCAAGTACTAGGTGATAAGCCTTTTGAACCACTTAGTTCCATTTCTATGAAACTATTAACACTGAAGACTGTGTTTTTAATTGCTGCGGCCTCGGCTAGGCGTAGGAGTGAAATTCATGCCTTATCAGCCGAGGATGACCGTTTTGTGGTTTCAGGGGAAGGCCTTAAGCTGCTACCTAGGATTAATTTCTTGGCTAAAAATCAGTCGTTGAAATATCCAGGTCAACCTATTATTTTGCCTGCTTTAACTAGATATGATCCTAATTCTAAAGCATGGTGTCCCGTCCGGGCGCTGCGCCGGTACAGACAACGTACGGCGGAGTGGCGCACCGACCAGTCAGCGTTATGGTTGTCATATATTGAGCCCCATGGCAGGGCTTCTAAGGACACCATTTCCAGGTGGATTGTGGAATGCCTTCAGTTTTGCCATAAATCCGCCACCGGGAAGCAGGTTGACGTGGCCAAGGCTCACAGTGTCCGCGGCGTAGTGACATCCACGGCCCTATTTAATGGGGTCCCTGTGGATGATATTATGTCGGTGGCTCAGTGGCACTGTGAGTCAAGTTTTACAGACCATTATCTCCGTGACACCTCTAATCCTCTCGCCTTGTCGGTTTTGAAAAAATAACTCGGTTTATATTTTTTGAGGAGGTTTTTCCTCATTACTTATATATTTCACAATTAATTTATGGAAACACCCACTTTTTTGGGGCCTGCATCAGTCTTTACCAAGGGGAAGATGATGTCAGCAGCCGTTTTCAACAAGGTCAGTCTTGTTCATGTGTTGTCCGTTGTTGATTGTATTGTCACGATTACCCGTTATTAATATGGTGATGGTTTGTGTATTTGTGTGGTTCATTGTTGAGAGTTACGAAAATGGAGCTTTTTCGTCTCTGTCCTGTAGTACATGGCACTTGTACGTAGAGAGCGTATAGGACATTGAGGTCAGTCGACTCTTCCTCCCAGGAAGGAGGGGCGGGAGCGCATATGACATTCGGTCATCTCTCATACATCGGTGGTGTTATCCGATGGTTAGTCAAATCCTGACTGTTTTTTCTTACAGTTTCAGAAGTTTAAGTGCCTTAAACGCAGAAAAGCGTATAGAGATGAGCTGGTCTTTTGACCTCGCCTCCCTCCCGCCAGATTCACTTTCGAATTCTGGCAATATCAAAAGTATTAGGGAGGTAAGTATACTCTTGAAGTGAAATAAACGAAATCTAGGATTTCTTTTTTCACGAGAGAGTTGATACTTACCTCCCTAGATACGGACCCGGCCTCTCCACCCCACAGAGGCTCGGTCTTCAGGCTCTTAATAGTTGCATGTGTGTCAGCCAATAATCTAGTCAGAGGAAGTGCTAGTCTGCGCATGCGCGGTGGTGGGGCTGGCATCCGCCAGACTACGCTCTGACTCCCTGCCCAGTAGGGGCACCTAACTGTTTTAAATCTGAGTGTTTATTGAGTGAAAGCCAATATTTAGCAATATCAAAAGTATTAGGGAGGTAAGTATCAACTCTCTCGTGAAAAAAGAAATCCTAGATTTCGTTTAATTTACAATATCACAACATCTACCACTGCCACCGACAAATCCCTGAAAAGTATATTCGTTACATATAAAACTTATTTTGTTGCATAATTTGAAGTTAATTTGACTGAAAGCCATGGCTGCCTAAGACAGCAACGGCTTCCAATCAAATTAATTTGAAAATACTCAAAACAGTTTATCTGTGTTTTTGAGGACAGAGATGGCATACTGAAAGTTAGCATAGATAATAATCATTATATATATGGTACATTTACAATAACTATATAGTGAAGAATTCCAGCATGTAGAGAGCTTCATGAAGCCTTTGCTTGCAGTTTCTCACGCATCCAATATATTGCAATACAAAATTTCCCGCAATACCCACCCCTACAAATTTGGTCAATAAAATCTAATTATTATCCCCACATTAAAAAACCCCAGGGATATTGTAATTGGCTCTGTCCATCTCGCCGTCCTACTGTCACCCTGTCTCCTCCCAAACCATTGGGTGGAATTAAATCAGATTGGGTATGTGGGTTACTCATATGCTTCTGCTTTGCAAGACGCTATTTAGATTTGGCTTTGCCCCCAGATGGTGTGTGTGGGGGGCAGGGGTCAAAAGGTCAAATCAGTTGTAACGCAACTCTTCTGAAATCATTAGATGGAACTGAACCAAATTTTATATCTAAGTTACCCATATGATTGCGGAGTGCAAGTGGCCATTTAGATTTGGTTCCGCCCCCAAAGGGGTGGGGGAGGGGTCAAAAGGTCAAATTTTAACCTGCGGAAATTGATTGTAATGCATCTCCTCCGAAACTGTTGGACAGAATTCAACCAAATTTGGTCTGTGTGTTACCCATATCAATGTGGAATACATGAGCACATTATATTTGGCCTCGCACCCAGGGGTGGGTGGGTGTGGCTTTCAAAAGGTAAAAAAATTGATTGCAATACAACTCTCCTGAGACTGTTGGATGGAATTCAACCAAATTTAGTATGCCAGTTACCCATATCAATGTGGAGTGGATGAGCACATTTACATTTGGCCTCACCCAGGGATGGGGGTCAAAAGGTCATGAAATTGATTGTAATGCAACTCCTCTAAAATTGTTAGATGGAACTCAACCAAATTTGATATCTGTGTTACCCATATGATTGCGGAGTACAAGAGGCCATTTAGATTTGGCTCCGCCCACAGAGGGGTCAAAGGGTCAAATTTTAACCTGCAGAAATTGGTTTAGCGCATCTCCGTAACCATTGGACGGAATTCAACCAAATGTGGTATATGAGTTACCCTTATCAATGTGGACTGGAGGGGGGATGGGGGTCTAAAGGTCATGAAATGATTGTAATGCAACTCCTCTGACACTATTGCACGAAATTCAACCAAATTTGGTATGTGAGTTACCCATATGATTACCGAGTGCAAAAGGATGTTTACATTTGGCCCCTCTCCCGAGTATTGTGGGGTGTGTCAAAAGTTCAAAGCGGTGAATGTGGCGCTTTGCGATGATGTGTCATCGACTGATCAATCAAGTTTTCTTATTGAATGTCCATTTGCAGGCTAAGAGAAGAGTATTTTTGAAAATTTATGACTGGAATGACTAGCTCGGTTATAGAGCCAGGTATTCCAGTGGAAAAGTTTCAAAAATATTCTCTTAGCCTGCAAATTGACATTCCTCAACACTACTACAGATGCCGCTTTTGGCCAGCTTGACCATTAAAGGGTTAGAGAGAAGCCTTTTGACGCTTTTTTCACCTCTTGCCGGTTCAGGAAAATAAATGTTTAATCATTGAATTGTCAAATTCACTCAAGAAAATTCAAATTTTCATTTAGATATATATCCATTTGCAGAGTGATTTTTTTTTAATGTTCCATTGGAATGACTGGCCCGATTATTGAACCAGTAAACCCCTGTGGTAAATTAAAAAAAAAGTCTTCTCTTGGTCTGCAAATGGACATTTCTCAAGGTCAGAGGCCAGCCACCAGCGCAGCGTCGGCAACGGCCGCGTGCGCTTTGGCCAGCAGCGGTGCGGGCCGTTGTGCGCGAGGATCTGGTCGTGGTAATCGTACCTGACAGGGTGATTACCACAGTAAGAGCTACCCCAGTGCATCTGCACCAGGAGACAGTGCCACTCTTGCGCTCCTTATGTCCACCTCTCTCCCTAGGTGGACCAGTGGGAGGCCGATTGGCCAACCACATGCAAGAGTGGGAACGGTTGACTCAGGACCGTTTAGTCTTGCGATGGCTTTCAGTCGGGTATCATCCCGACTGGATAACAGGTCCACCATCACGACTGTCTCTGGTGCCGGTCTGGACTCAAATTCCAAGAGATCCAGATCAGCGGTTGTGTATAGAGGAGGAAATAAATTCCCTCATACTCAAGGAAGCAATTCAACCAGCACAAAATTGCCCGGGATTCTATTCAACCGTGTTCTTGGTAACGAAAAGCACTGGAGGGTGGAGACCAATTCTCAACCTCAAGCAATTGAACAATTTCACTTCAAGAGTATACTTACCTCCCTAATACTTTTGATATTGCTAAATATTGGCTTTCACTCAATAAACACTCAGATTTAAAACAGTTAGGTGCCCCTACTGGGCAGGGAGTCAGAGCGTAGTCCGGCGGATGCCAGCCCCACCACCGCGCATGCGCAGACTAGCACTTCCTCTTTGCTAGATTATTGGCAAAGAGATCACACATGTTTTTTTGTTCAATAGCTTTTTCGCTCTCTTAAACTGTTTAAGTGGTGTTTGTTTGGAGTGTTAGTCACTTTTTTGGATGGCGGATAGGAATATGTCGCCACAGGAGGACGGAGGACCTTTAAATCAGGTGACTTCTAGTAAAATTAGCGAGTTTTCTTCCCGGTGTATTGTGTTTCCGGGACTCGCGTTTACCGTGATAAGCGCCTTGGTTGGTTGGGTTATATCAACTCGGTGCTACCTAGGACTAATTTCTCTTTCTGTTTATGTCCACAGGTCTGTATGACGCTAGGTGGTGACGTCACAGTACCAGAGAATTAGTATTCTCTCCACCATGGTTCCATTTCCTACTAACACTGTTAGGTTATCTAACCAAATGAAAAATTATGTCCAGTGAGTTGGAGGCCTGGTATAAAGGTCTTCTCACTTTGCCCTCTTGATCCAATTCCTTCCCCATGAGGTGGAGAGAGTTAAGAGGCGTGCAGATGGTGGAGTTTCCGGTTCGTCACGTTGGATGGTTTGTCTATACAAAGTGTCAGGTATCTAGTTATTGATAATGTGGTGATGTTAATTATTGTAAACAATCAAAGGGAGATAATTAACATTTTTGCCAGAAAAGAGTTATCTATATGTATCTGATGGTTGTGTAGTCAACTTATCCATTCAGCATACAATTCGTCTTTGCACTTGGATGTTTTGTTGGGATCGAATTTTTCCTGTCACGGGATTAATGACGTCATAATCAGCTGGCTATGTATTTATTAGCAATTCAAGCGCTATGCTGGTTTTTGATGTATATTGATCTTTATGATCGTTTTCCTTCTCCTTGAGTTGGATTGAGTTTCTAAGCTTAACTAGTTGCTCATACTCCTTGTCCTTTGCCCTGTTTCAGGGACCGGGTTGCGCGTCCTGTGGACGTTTTATGCATGTAAAGTTCTGGCCGCATCTGTGTTATCGATGTAGCCCTTGTGGTCCATTGATTAATTGTGACATATGTAAGCACTGGGGGGGCGAGTTAATGTCCGAATTCTTGTGCTGCTTACAGGCGACGGACAAGGTGGTAGAGGAGGAGAAGAAGAAGAAGCGGAAACGAGAGGTTGTAAGTAGGAAGGGTAAGGGGAAGGTCTCGTCCGCGGTGGATATGGAGACCTTCCGGACCGAGATGTTGGGAGAGATGAAGAGGACAATAAAAGATTTGGTTCCAGGGTTGCTTCGTGGCATGCTTCCTGGACCAGATCCTTTATTGTCCTCATCATCGGCTTCGGAGCAGGTAATCCCCGCCTCTGGATCGATTTTCCTTAGACCGCTTCCGTTGTCCGACGATTCAGAGGTGGCCCCATTAGAGGGGGCGTTCCACGGCCCTGGCAGCAGGCTTATTGCCGCGCCGATAGGGGACCGTGGACGGTTGTCGCTGGAACCCGCTGGCTGCTTATCAGTCCAGGGGTATCCGCACGCCGCGGTGGCCAGTACCTCCTATGGCACCGTTCCTGGTCAGCCCGGGTTAGCTCTCTTTGCTGACCCGGGGTCTAATCTTTCTGACCAGGGTGATGAGGATTACCTGCTAGGGTCGCCGTCTGACGACGTGGACATGGATGAAGACGTTTGTGCACCCCTCGCGGGGAATACAGGCGCTTTTTTCCACGGTATTACTCACCCTGGAGTAAGGTCCGCGGTTCAGGTGGTGGCCCAGGGCGCTGCTGATGGCCAGCGGTACCGCATACCTCGGCTTGCCGAGAGTGTAGCTGGTGCTGGCCGGGCCCGTGGTAGGGCTATATCTACCCCGCGCTCTACCGCGGTGCCTGCTCCTGGTCAAACCAGTGATATTCTCATGCCGGTGCTGTCAGGCCCGCATGTTTTCCCTGGCTTGCCAGGTGTATCAGCGTACCCGCCGTCAAGCTCTACTGCTTGCGCTCAGGAGGAAGACGAAGGACCCCGTCTTGTAGAGCGCTCGCAGTTAGCCACGGAGGAGGATTGGTATGACGCTTGCCAGTGGTTGGTGAGCGTTAGGCCTGATCTGCCCGTGGAGCAGTCGGCTAGCCACCGTGTTCACACGCCGTGGTTAGCTGGGAAACCAACTGCTAACGCTATGCCTTCTCTGCCGCTGGCGGAGCATGTCGTTGACATGTTCAAGGCGGCGGAGTCGTCCATTAACACGAGTGGACGTCTCGCGAAGGCCCCTCGCGAGGTGGCCAGGCGTTGTCGCATCGTGCCCCTGGACTACCAGCGGTACGGTGTGGTACCCAAGCCCAGCGTGGATGACCGCGCGGCTTTGGGTGAGGATACGCGGCCAGGCTCCCGTTCTGACGCGGGGGTCTTGTGCGCGAACGCGTTGCGTTCGGCGAATACCGCGTTGCGTGATGCGGAGGAGAGTGGGAGGGCTTCGATTGCCGCTCTGTCCCACGTCTCCCAGCTGTTACAGGGGGTAGTAACGGCATCCGCATCGCGCCAGCCAGGCCCGCTCGCGGTCCAGCGAACCATCCAGGATGGTATTAACCTGGCGCTGGACTGTATGACGCGGGCGGTGACCAGGAGTGTCGGGGCAAGACGCACATTTGCCCTGGACAATCTGTGCCCGTCTCAGGACCTGTATAATAGGCTACTCCGTACGCCTATGACGGGTCCTGGTCTTTTTGGAGGTGAGGGATGTCGCCACCTCCAGGAGACGGTCACCCTGGTGAATAACCAGAGGGCGCTGCGCGAACAGTTTGAGGTGCTGCGTCGTGCTAACGTTCGCGCCGCGGCCCCTGCGTATCGTCCCCTGCAGGCTCGAGGTGGTGCTGGCCAAGTCAGAGGCCAGCCGCCGTCGCAGCGCCGGCCTCGGCCGCGTGCGATTCGGCCAGCAGTGAGGGGGGCGCAGGCTCCTCAGCCGCCGTCAGCCAGGCAGCCGCCCGTGCACCGAGGTGCGCGCGGGGCGGGGCGGGTCGCGCGAGGATCTGGGCGTGGTTATCGTTCCTGACAGGGCGCTTACCGCGGTAAGGACCACGCCGGTGTGTATGGCGACGGAGACAGTGCCGCTCTTGCATGCCTTGTGTCCACCGCGGTCCCTAGGTGGACCGGTGGGAGGCCGGCTAGCCGACCACATGCAAGAGTGGGAACGGTTAACTCAGGACCGTTTAGTCTTGCGATGGCTTTCCGTGGGGTATCATCCAGAGTGGATGACAGGCCCGCCGTCGCGACTGTCTCTGGTGCCAGTCTGGACTCCCATTCCGAGAGATCCAGATCAAAGGTTGTGTATCGAGGAGGAGATAAATTCCCTCGTACAAAAAGGAGCTATTCAGCCGGCACA
The DNA here is from genome assembly GCA_034401795.1 of Chaetoderma sp. LZ-2023a. Classification (NCBI taxonomy): domain Eukaryota; kingdom Metazoa; phylum Mollusca; class Caudofoveata; order Chaetodermatida; family Chaetodermatidae; genus Chaetoderma; species Chaetoderma sp. LZ-2023a. The sequence continues at coordinate 72,582,078 of CM067372.1, read as the reverse complement.
AAGGTGTCCGGGCTTCTATTCAACCCTGTTCTTGGTAACAAAACGCACCGGTGGGTGGAGACCGATTCTCAACCTCAAGCCATTGAACAAGTTCATCGAGACGCCCAGTTTCAAGATGGAAACGGTGCGCTCGGTGTTGGCGGGGTTGGAGAGGGGGATGTGGACGGCGTCGATAGATTTGAAGGACGCTTATTTCCACATCCCCATCCACAGGAGTTTCTGTCGCTTCCTGAGATTTGCATTCCAGGGCAGACAGTGGGAATTCAGGGTGTTGCCCTTCGGAATTTCCACGGCTCCTCGGGTTTTCACCCGTGTGGTTCTTGCGATCACAGCATACCTCCGCAGGAGAAGCATAGCAGTCCACACGTACATAGACGACTGGCTGTTGAAAGCGCACACCCGGGAAAGTTTGTCCGCCAATCTGGAGATTGTTTTGAAAATTCTCACAGACTTGGGCTGGATGATCAATTTCCCAAAATCAGAGCTGACTCCATCCCAGAAGTTTGTTTACCTGGGGATGTTCTTCGATCTGGAGACAGGATATGTTTATCCTACTCAGGAGAGAGTTCAAATACTCATCTCGTTGATTCAGTCAGTGTGCGACAGTCGTCATGTCCTGGCACGGGTTTACTTGAGAATGCTGGGGTTGATGGTTTCGTTGGAACCAGTCATTCCTCAGGCCGCCTTACGCAGGCGGCCGATCCAGTTGTTTCTCATGACACAATGGACCCAGAGTACAGGTTCGCTGGACTCGAATGTGTCAGTGTTGGCGCCTCTGATTCACCACCTGCAATGGTGGTTGAATACAGAGAATCTCTTACCGGGGGTTTTGCTAACCCCTCCCCACCCTCAGGTGACTGTGTATACAGATGCATCGATGGAGGGCTGGGGAGCTTGCCTGGAAGAATCCACGATATCAGGGCTTTGGAATCTGGAACAGTCACAGGAACATATAAATCTACTGGAGCTAAGAGCAGTAGTCCTGGGCCTGGAACATTTCTTACAGAAAGTTCAGGGCAAGATTGTTCTTATTCGTTCAGACAACTCAACAGTTGTGACTTACATAAACCGCCAGGGCGGAACGAAGTCGCCCAGTCTCTGTATGATGACATGGAAACTGCTTTGTTGGTGTCTGGATCACCAGATTACCTTGAAAGCAGTTCATATTCCGGGAAGGTTAAACCTGCTAGCAGACTCATTGAGCCGAAGGATGAGTGTTTTACCCACGGAATGGCAACTAAATCAATGTGTGGCGGATCGTCTGTTTCGACCATTGGGGGAAACCCAACATCGATTTGTTCGCAACGAAGAAGAATGCGAAGATGACGACGTACGTCTCTCCGATTCCGGATCCAAGCGCTTTCGCAACAGATGCGTTAGCTATCAGCTGGGGGAGAATGTATGCATACGCATTCCCTCCAGCAATCCTGATTCCAAAAATTCTTCAGAAAATCAGACAAGAGGAATGCCAAGTGCTTCTGATCGCCCCGGATTGGCCAAGCCGATCATGGTATACGGATCTGCTGGACCTTCTGGTCTGCAATCCGGTTCCTCTGCCTCTGATGGACGATATTATCTTCCAGGGCAAGGCCCTTCACAACAATCCGTCAATGTTCAGATTGACTGCGTGGATGTTGTCAAGGAATCTAGAATTAAGGAGGGCTTTTCTGAGCAAGCAGCCATGTTTATGGCCAAAGCCAGGAGGGGGTCAACCTCCAGAGCATATAATTATAAAATCAACAGATTTGCAGAATGGTGCTCAAAAAGATGTATTGATCCAATGGATTCATCTATTCAAGTAGTAGCTGATTTCCTCTGTCACCTCTATGATGCCTATAGCCTCAAGCCTAACTCTATTGCTGGTTATAAGTCAGCATTAATGTCTGTTATTCCTTGCTTGGCTAAGAGGGGAAGTGATGAAGTAAATACATTGAATGTATTAATTAAAGGCATGGGCAATCTAAGACCAAGGAATCCTCCTGTGATTCCGTCTTGGAGTTTATCGCTAGTGCTTCAAGTACTAGGTGATAAGCCTTTTGAACCACTTAGTTCCATTTCTATGAAACTATTAACACTGAAGACTGTGTTTTTAATTGCTGCGGCCTCGGCTAGGCGTAGGAGTGAGATTCATGCCTTATCAGCCGAGGATGACCGTTTTGTGGTTTCAGGGGAAGGCCTTAAGCTGCTACCTAGGATTAATTTCTTGGCTAAAAATCAGTCGTTGAAATATCCAGGTCAACCTATTATTTTGCCTGCTTTAACTAGATATGATCCTAATTCTAAGGCATGGTGTCCCGTCCGGGCGCTGCGCCGGTACAAACAACGTACGGCGGCATGGCGCACCGACCAGTCAGCGTTATGGTTGTCATATATTGAACCCCATGGGAGGGCTTCTAAGGACACCATTTCCAGGTGGATTGTGGAATGCATTCAGTTTTGCCATAAATCCGCCACCGGGAAGCAGGTTGACGTGGCCAAGGCTCACAGTGTCCGCGGCGTAGTGACATCCACGGCCCTATTTAATGGGGTCCCTGTGGATGATATTATGTCGGTGGCTCAGTGGCACTGTGAGTCAAGTTTTACAGACCATTATCTCCGTGACTCCTCTAATCCTCTCGCCTTGTCGGTTTTGAAAAAATAAATCGGTTTATATTTTTTTAGGTGATTTCCTCATTACTTATATATATCACAATTAATTTATGGAAACACCCACTTTTTTGGGCCTGCATCAGTCTTTACCGATGGGAAGATGATGTCAGCAGCCATTTTCAACAAGGTCAGTCTTGTTCATGTGTTGTCCGTTGTTGATTGTATTGTCACGATTACCCGTTATTAATATGGTGATGGTTTGTGTATTTGTGTGGTTCATTGTTGAGAGTTACGAAAATGGAGCTTTTTCGTCTCTGTCCTGTAGTACATGGCACTTGTACGTAGAGAGCGTATAGGACATTGAGGTCAGTCGACTCTTCCTCCCAGGAAGGAGGGGGGGGAGCGCATATGACATTCGGTCATCTCTCATACATCGGTCGTGTTATCCGATGGTTAGTCAATCCTGACTGTTTTTTCTTACAGTTTCAGAAGTTTAAGTGCCTTAAACGCAGAAAAGCGTATTGGGATGAGCTGGTCTTTTGACCTCGCCTCCCTCCCGCCAGATTCACTTTCGAATTCTGGCAATATCAAAAGTATTAGGGAGGTAAGTATACTCTTGAAGTGAAATAAACGAAATCTAGGATTTCTTTTTTCACGAGAGAGTTGATACTTACCTCCCTAGATACGGACCCGGCCTCTCCACCCCACAGAGGCTCGGTCTTCAGGCTCTTAATAGTTGCATGTGTGTCAGCCAATAATCTAGTCAGAGGAAGTGCTAGTCTGCGCATGCGCGGTGGTGGGGCTGGCATCCGCCGGACTACGCTCTGACTCCCTGCCCAGTAGGGGCACCTAACTGTTTTAAATCTGAGTGTTTATTGAGTGAAAGCCAATATTTAGCAATATCAAAAGTATTAGGGAGGTAAGTATCAACTCTCTCGTGAAAAAAGAAATCCTAGATTTCGTTTAGTTCATAGACACACCCAGTTTCAAAATGGAAACTGTGAAATCGGTGTTGGCAGGGTTGGAGAGGGGAATGTGGACAGCTTCAATAGATTTGAAGGATGCTTATTTCCACATCCCCATAGTGAGGAGTTTCCGTCGCTTCCTGAGATTTGCATTCCAGGGCAGACAGTGGGAATTCAGGTACCATTCCGAATTTCTACGGCTCCTCGGGTCTTCACCAGGGTGGTTCTTGCGATAACAGCATACCTCCGCAGGAGAAGCATAGCAGTCCACACGTACATAGATGACTGGCTGTTAAAAGCACACAGCCAGGAAAGTTTATCAGCAAATCTGGAGATAGTTTTGAAAACTCTCACAGATTTAGGCTGGATAATAAATTTTCAAAAATCAGAGCTGACTCCATCCCAGAAGTTTGTTTACCTGGGAATGTTCTTCGATCTGGAGGTAGGATATGTTTATCCTTCTCAGGAGAGGGTACAGATACTCATCTCAGTAATACAGTCAGTGTGCAACAGTCGTCATGTCCTGGCACGGGTTTATCTGAGAATGCTGGGATTGATGGTTTCTCTGGAACCAGTCATTCCTCAGGCGGCCTTACGCAGGAGGCCGATCCAGTTATTTCTCATGACTCAATGGACCCAGAGTACAGGTTCACTGGACTCGAGCGTGTCAGTGTTGGAGCCTCTAATTCATCACCTTCAATGGTGGTTGAAGACAGAGAATCTCCTGGCGGGGGTAATGTTAACCCCTCCTCACCCTCAGTTAACGATGTATACAGATGCATCGATGGAGGAGTCAGAGCTTGCCTGGAAGAATCCACGATATCAGGGCTTTGGAATCTGAAACAGTCAAAGGAACATATCAATCTACTGGAATTACGAGCAGTAGTCCTGGGCCTGGAACATTTCTTACAGAAAGTTCAGGGCAAGAGTGTTCTAATTCGATCAGACAACTCAACAGTAGTGACTTACATAAACCGCCAGGGTGGAACGAAGTCGCCCAGTCTCTGTATGATGACTTGGAAACTGCTTTGTTGGTGCCTGGATCACAGGATTACGTTGAAAGCAGTTCATATTCTGGGAAGGTTAAATCTGCTAGCAGACTCATTGAGCCGAAGGATGAGTGTTTTACCTACATAATGGCAACTAAATCAATGTGTGGCGGATCATCTGTTCAACCACTGGGGGAAACCCAACATGGATTTATTCGCAATGAAGAAGAATGCGAAGATGACGACGTACGTCTCTCCGATTCCAGATCCGAGCGCTATCGCATCAGATGCGTTAGCTATCAGTTGGGCGGGAATGTATGCATATGCATTCCCTCCAGCAATCCTGATGCCAAAGATTCTTCAGAAAATCAGACAAGAGGAATTGCCAAGTGCTTCTGATCGCCCCAAATTGGCCAAGCCAATCATGGTATACGGATCTGCTGGACCGTCTGGTCTGCAATCCGGTTCCTCTGCCTCTGATGGACGACATTATCTTCCAGGGCAAGGCCCTTCACAACAATCCGTCAATGTTCAGATTGACTGCGTGGATGTTGTCAAGGAATCTAGAATTAAGGAGGGCTTTTCTGAGCAAGCAGCCATGTTTATGGCCAAAGCCAGGAGGGGGTCAACCTCCAGAGCATATAATTATAAAATCAACAGATTTGCAGAATGGTGCTCAAAAAGATGTATTGATCCAATGGATTCATCTATTCAGGTAGTAGCTGATTTCCTCTGTCACCTGTATGATGCCTATAGCCTCAAGCCTAACTCTATTGCTGGCTATAAGTCATCTTTAATGACAGGTATCCCTTGCTTGTCTAATAGGGGAAGTGATGAAGTAAATACATTAAATACTTTAATCAAAGGCATGGGCAATCTAAGACCAAGGAATCCCCCAGTGATTCCGTCTTGGAGTTTATCACTAGTGCTTCAGGTGCTAGCTGATAGGCCATTTGAACCACTAAGCTCCATTTCTATGAAAATCTTGACGCTTAAAACTGTATTTTAATTGCTGCGGCCTCGGCTAGGCGTAGAAGTGAGATTCATGCCTTATCAGCTGAGGCAGACCGTTTTGTGGTTACAGGGGAAGGCCTTAGGCTTCTACCCAGGATAAATTTCATGCCGAAAAACCAGTCTGAAATATCTGGGTCAACCTATAATTTTACCAGCTTTGACTAGGTATGATCCTAATTCAAAACTATGGTGTCCAGTCATAGCATTAATCCGGTACAAACAACTTACTCAGGAATGTCGGAAAAGACCCAACAGCGTTATGGTTGTCATATATTGAACCCCATGGCAGGGCGTCAAAGGACACCATTTCCAGGTGGATTGTAGAGTGTATTCAATTTTGCCATAAATCCGCCACAGGTAAACAAGTTGACATGGCCAAGGCTCACAGTGTCCGAGGTGTAGTGGCTTCCACTGCCCTATTTAATGGTGTACCTGTGGATGACATTATGTCAGTAGCTCAGTGGCACTGTGAGTCAAGTTTTACCGACCATTATCTCCGTGACACCTCGAATCCTCTCACCTTATCGATTTTGAAAAGCTAATATAGGTGTACATATTTTGATGAGGTATCCTCATTTTTTATATATTTCACATTTAATCAATGGAAACATCTACTTTATGGGCTGCATCAATCTTCACCAATGGGGCGATGATGACAGCACCAATCCTCAAGGTTAGTCTTGTGTGTGTGTTGTCCATGGTTTTTTGTAATGTCACGTGACCCTTCGTTATTAATATGGTGATGGTACGTGTTTTATGTGGTTCATTGTTGAGAGTATACGAAAATGAAGCCTTTTCGTTTAATGTCCTATAGTACATGGCACTTGTACGTAGAGAGCATATGGGACATTGAGGTCATTCAGTCTTCCTCCCAAGAGTGGGGGGGGGGTGGCGCGCATACCATCGGTTTGTGTTAGCCAATGTTTTCAATCTATTCCTGATTGTGTTTCCACACAGTTTCAGAAGTTTAAGTGCCTTAATTGCAGAAAAGCGCATAGGGAAGAGCTGGTCTTTTGACCTCGCCTCCCTCCCGCCGAATTCCCTGTCGAATTCTGGCAATATCCAAGAGTATTAGGGAGGTAAGTATACTCTTGAAGTGAAATAAACGAAATCACGGATTTCTTTTTTCACGAGAGAGTTGATACTTACCTCCCTAATACGGACCCGGCCTCCGCCCCACAGAGGCTCGGTCTTCAGGCTCTTGTAAAGTTGCATAGTGTCAGCCAATAAATTAGTCAGAGGAAGTACTAGTCTGCGCATGCGCGGTGGTGGGGCTAGCATCCGCCAGACTGTCTTCTGACTACCTGCCCAGTAGGGGCACCTAACTTTTTTAATCTGAGTGTTTTATTGAGTGAAAGCCGATATTTAGCAATATCAAAGAGTATTAGGGAGGTAAGTATCAACTCTCTCGTGAAAAAAGAAGTCCGTGATTTCGTTTAGTATATAGTATATAGGAGTAATAATTTCTAGTTACAATATTGCCTTCACAGATATCATTCGTCGTCCTCGGAATCGCGAAGATGAGGTACACAACTGTCAGTGTGTTATCGACGCTCTCTCGATGGATATTTTGCACACATCACTGTCACATCTGACAGGCGAGGATGTTGTTAGCGGTAATCACATGACCATTGGAAATCTGTTGGAGATATTTTCCGGCTTGCTTGAGTACATTCTGAACAAGATTGAGAGTGATGTCGCTTCAGAGACTGAAACTGAAGGTACATTGTAGCACTTCATCATAGATATTGTACCACAGTGAATTTTCATTTTTGCATATAACATGTTGCGCACATAGTTTCTATTTGATGAGTAGTTTCCTTGCATAGGAATTGTTGTGGTAGCCATTAAGTGAGAAAGGGTGCGGCCATGTCACCTTGGCAATGATTCTAGAGAATTGTGAAGTAGTCAGAACAGCCATGAGCAATCACTAATTAACCCTTTAATTGTCGTGCGTGCACAAAACCCAGCATCTGCAGTGGTCTTGAGGAATGTCCATTTGCAGGCCAAGAGAATACAATTATTGAATATTTATCACTGGAATTCCTGACTCGATGACCGAATCTATCATTCCAGTGATAAGTTTTCAAAATTAGTCTTCTCATGGCCTGCAAATGAACATTTGTTGAGCAAATATTTCAATCTTCTTGACCAATTTGGCCCATTATTAAAAGCTAAAAGGGAAATGTTATGATGATAAATGTATTTTAGATTGCACGTCACCACCATTTATGCCATTTTAAAATGAACACAAATTATGATGTGCAGCTGAATAAGGTAATAAATACCTTTTATTAATGAATGTTTCTGAATTAAATTGCCTTATTTTGCACATAATAGGAGAGCATGAAGAAGATGAGGATGCTTTGTCACCAAGGATCATATCAGATGCTGTTCAAAAGGAGATGCAGAAGGGTGTTAATGAGAGTATTGATCTGTCCTCTATCACACGAAACAGGTACATAACTAAATATGCACTTAAATATTCTACTAAAAATTGTGACGGACAATGTACAATAACACAAAACATACAAATCAGAATCCATACTACATTTATTTTGCAATGGACCTTTCCATTTTTAGCTATGCTCCGCCCTATCTAAACTCCACCCACACCTCGCTCATGTTGGGATCGATCGATCTCTGAACTCCCTGACTATCAATTTCCAGAAAACTATACAGGTAAGCTGTTGAATATTTTGAAACTAATTTGACTGGGTGCTGTTGCTGCCTATGGCAGCAACAACGCTCTGTCAAATTAGTTTCAAAATATTCAACAGCAAGTTTATTAAATAGTAGAGACAATTCGTACAATGTGTCGAACTATTAAGAGTTAAAAACGGGCCAAATAGAATCATTTATGACAATGATTATGATGTCATCCTACACGCCTCTTAGCTGATTATGACGTCATTTCTCTGGAAAGGTCCATTCTCAATACAGAAAAACAATATCAGGTACACATGTAATGTTCAAGCAAGTATACCAAGCTCAGTGATAGATGTCTCAATGCAGCATACTGTGGAGGAACTACAGTCATTTAGGGATGAGTCTACCAAGTGCCACTCATCATTTCCCAGGCTACTCAGTACCGTATAATCATATATGGTAATGCCTAGTACTGATTACAGCCTGACACATTTGCATGCTGCTAAGCAAGCCACATTTGCATGCTGCTAATCAAGCCACATTTGTATGCTGCTAATCAAGACACATTTACATGCTGTTAATCAAAGATCAGATCCGAACTTGTGGTATGTTGGGCCACTCCTCTGTCAAGGCCTGCACAAGCTCCAGGAGGCTGGTGGGTTGGAATGGTTGAACTGAAATGCTTTTCTACTTCGAATAATACTTACCAGATGTACTATTATGATAATATCTATTATCTAGTCTAGCTCAAAATAAACAATTAAAACTCAGCACTCTCCTGGTCCTGCCCATACTGTGTCCGGGAATACCATAGCCGCAGGTACCGAGTCAATTCCCAATCACAGTCAGATTCGTCTATTTTGCGCTTTTGAAAAGTCGCGTTTTTCTAGAGCTAGTTAATTGAGCAATTAAGGAGTTTAGCGAGCGTATCTTACGTGGTTATCGGTGGACTCATGGAGGAATTGGGAAAATCATCACAGGGGCAGGTTGTATCAATCTAGAATTTATACATTCGTGCCATAATGACTGTTTGAAATTTCCTTAAATTGGCACATTGTTTTAAAATGTTAGCCATTGTTGGAGTCGCTTCTGTACCCGTTAACTTTTAGTTTAATTCGGGTACTCGGTTAATTTTCTCTTGCGACTCGGTTCCTCTAAATATGGATGCGCCCTTGGCCAAGATGGCGGCGCCCATGAATTATGTCGTTCTTGGCCTGGTGTGTCTATGCACTCTGTTTATCGCCGATATTAGCTTTCGCTTCATTGTCGAGGGTGTTTGTAGCGATCGGCGATGTAGCCTTGGTGATTTAACGTTAGTTAAAGGCTGAGTTGTGTGTTTTTAAAAAAATTTTCACTCAAAAAAGTTTCAAATATCTCCTGCCTAAGAACTTGATTATCATTAATTTAAGAGAAAGTTAATGTGTTTAAGAAATCTTAACTATCAAGTCGATTGTGCGTATTGCTCGTCATCGTTTCTCATGTGCAGCGTTTTAATTTTTCTCTGTGTTCGCAGAAACCTAAGAATCCGGATACGTTGTGCCAAAAGTGCAACCGGTTCATGAAACGGAAGTATTTGGGACATCACTGCGTGGCGTGCGCCCAGTGTAAGGTCGGGAGCCCTTGTGATGTGTGTGTGAAGTGGTCGTCGGCAATGGTGGCAGAGTTCGACAGGGATCGGCGTGCGAGACTGGAGAGGATCGCGAAGGATAAGGCAGCGAAGTTGCAGCAGGCGTCGTTGATGGGACTGGAAGGTCGGCTGAATGACAGGATGGATTCAGCTCTGGGCGTATGGGCAGCCCAGTTCAAGGCAATGTTTGAATCATTGCAGTCCACGGTCCCGGTGACGCAAGCTGGTGCAGGACAACCATTAGGTGGTCCGGCTAGTTCTGCTGAGGGTCATGCACCTGCCCCTTCTCTGTCCTTGGCTCAAGAGCCGACGATAGAGGAGGAAGATTTGTTGCTGATGGAAGATTCCGGCATGCCGGATCTGTCTAAGATGTCAATGCCCGGTACGTCCCAGGGGTCGCTCTCGGGATTAGTACGGGTTTGCCAGGCGGACGGTGATGTCGACGTTCCGTCGGGCATTTTCCATCCGCTATTTGTGCAACCGGAGGGGTCAGCGGAGCCGTGTTTTGCGGTTCCTGCTGGTATCCCGGCGGCGTTAGGTGCGGCTCCTATCGGAATGCCGTCGCCTGCCACAGGTAAAGCGGTCGTGGTCCCGACTCCCGTGCTGGAGCCGATGGACTGCGGAGAATCCGGGTCTGGCGATTCGTTAGACACCGGTGCCGCTGGTAGTCGCGCTATGGATGCGCTCTGTCTTGGCAGAGACGTGTCTCATAGCGCTCAGCATGGATCGTCGGTGGCCCTCTCATCTAAGGGAGAGAGGGAGGATGAAAACGGGAGTTCGTTGATGGACGAGTCCGTTTTTTGCACCGAAGCTGAATGGGTGCAGGTCCTCGGATGGATGACCAATCGTCTCGGGTTGGCATCTGATCTGGGATCTCAGCGCGATCCGGCGATGGAACGGATGTCAGAGCGAGCGGCTAGCGCTCTGTCAAGTGGCTCTTCTGCCATGCCGACACTCCCGTTGGACACGCAGACTTCCGACATGCTGGAAGTTGCGGCATACCGTCTGGTTCAGCCAGACTATGCATTGCCAAAGGCCCCGAAGGGGATAAGGAGTAGGGTCCGTTTTCCGGAGCTGGCCTATCATCAGTACGCCCGTGTTCCACGGCTTTCCATTGCGGAACGAGAGGCTCTGAATAGGCCGTTGGCTGGGAAGGCTAAGGGGCGGTCGCGTCCTTTGGTTTCCCAGACCAACAAAGACCCGTTCAATGAGCTCACGCTCATTGAGGATGCGGCGAGGGCAGCCATGGCTGCGCTGTCGCACGGGTGTACCGTCCTGCAGGGTATGCTGGACTGCACGGCGGATGGTGGACAGGTGCCAGAGGCTGCTCCCGGCGTTGTTCGGGACACCATGCGCCTGTCTCAGGATTGCCTGGCCAGGGTGATCACTAGGACATTGGCAGAGCGGCGGAGAATGGTTCTCGATTGTGTAGAACCAGGACCAGAGATGAGGGCTGCATTGTCTTCTGCGCCTTTCATAGGTCCAGGCTTGTTCGGCGGCTCGGCATGACAAGCTCTCTCCAAGGTCGCTTCAATGGTTGCAGAGCAGGAGGTAGTCGGCAAGTCGTGGAAGTCGACTAAGAGGACACAGCCGCAGCAGTCCTACAGGCAACATCGCCAGGAGCAGCAACGACAGCGTCCTAGATCGCCCTTCCGTCCTTCTGGCCGTGATGCCCATAGGCCATCCGGATCACAAGGACCTGGCCGTTCATCCTCATACAAGTCCTCTAATAAGAGGCCGTATGAGGAAGACAGGAAGGGTGGCGGTTCGGGCCGCGGCGGCTACCGTAAGGATAGCCGTGGCGGCGGTTCCGGACCGTCGTACTACAAGAAACCGAGGGGCGGCCGTGGGGCTCGTTCCTGACGGGTTTCCGGCGGAACCAGTACCGGTGGCTTTGGAGGCGAATGGAGTCGAGAATCTTCACCCAAGCGATTTAGCGTCTTATCGGCCAATCTTGACCGACAGCTGTGTGCAGATTCCTTCCGTCGGAGGCAGACTTCAGTTATTCCTAAACCAATGGGAACAGGTCGTGCGCGACTGTTTAGTTTGTCAGTGGATAAGAAACGGCTACGATCCGGACTGGCTCATCCATCAATCGTTAGTTCCGTTAACCTCGACTCCAATATGGACTCCTGTTCCAAGGGAATCAGATCGTCTAGACGCCATTCGGTCAGAAATAGAATCTCTTCGTCAGAAGAAGGCGATTCATCTAGTCAAAGATCAGTCTTCACTGGGCTTCTATTCGATCATGTTCCTCGTTCCGAAGCGTACCGGAGGATGGAGACCAATTCTCAATCTCAAACCGTTGAACAAGTTTATTCTTTCTCCCAAATTTCAGATGGAGACGGTAGCAGCAGTAATGACAGGGCTGAGGAAAGGCATGTGGGGAGTGTCGATAGATCTGAAGGATGCATATTTTCATATTCCAATGTCAATTCCTTTTCAGAAGTACCTTCGCTTTGCATTCCAAGACAATGTTTGGGAATTCAATGCTCTCCCGTTCGGCCTGACCACAGCTCCGAGGGTCTTCACCAAGGTGGTTCTCGCCATGACTTCTTTACTTCGCAGGAGAAACATAGCTGTTCACACGTACATAGACGACTGGCTGCTAAAGGCGGGGAATCCAGTCACTCTGCGCAGCAATCTGCAGGTAGTCCTAGCCTTATTAAAGGATCTAGGGTGGATTGTGAATCTAGAGAAATCAGAACTGACTCCATCCCAGGAGTTTGTTTATCTGGGAATCTTTTTCAATCTCAGGGACGGCGTAGCTTTTCCGGCGGAGAGCAGAGTCAAAAGCCTGATTGCAGTTTTGGAGTCGGTTTCTCTAGGAGCCTATCTGACGGCGCGCCAGTTTCTCAGGATACTGGGGTTACTAGTATCTTTAGAGAAGGTGGTTCCATATGCGGCACTCAGGCGCAGGCCAATTCAGATGTATCTAATGTCATTCTGGTCTCAGAAAACGGATCCATTATCTCTGAGGATACCAGTCAAAGAACCATTGATATTCCACCTTCAGTGGTGGTTATCCGAACAGAATCTCCTGCGAGGTGTTCCTCTACAACCTCCTCAACCTCAGATGTCCATCTTCACGGATGCATCGTTGACGGGTTGGGGAGCGGTATTGGACAGTCAGTCAGTGTCAGGGGAATGGGATCGGACCAATGCGCAGAAACATATCAATGTGCTCGAACTATTAGCAGTGGTATTTGCACTGCGAAAGTTCGAGAGTCTAATTCAAGACAAAGTTGTCCTAATAAGGACAGACAACTCAACAGTGGTGTCTTATTTGAACCGCCAGGGCGGGACGAGATCACCAGAGTTGTGTATGATGGTTTGGAACCTTCTGCTGTGGTGCCAAGAGAGGAATATTATTCTTCGGGCAGCACACATTCCAGGAAGATTGAACATCCTAGCGGATGCTCTCAGTCGAAGGACGGTTTGTCGTCCGACGGAATGGCAGCTCAACCAATCGGTAGCGGAGGTTCTATTCAAACACTGGGGCAAGCCAAATGTCGACCTGTTTGCTATGAATCAAAACGCAAAGATGGTCACTTACGTGTCACCGATCCCGGACCCGCTAGCCTTAGCAGTAGACGCACTGGCGATAAGTTGGGAGGGAATGTACGCGTATGCGTACCCTCCAACAATTCTCATCCCGAAAGTTCTGGCAAAGATAAGAGAGGGGATGTGCCAAGTACTACTGATCGCCCCGTATTGGCCAGGCCGATCATGGTTTACGGATCTGCTGGACCTTCTGGTCTGCAATCCAATCTCTCTGCCAGACGCAAGAGATCTAATCTCTCAGAACAAGGGTCTGTACCTTCACGACAGACCAGAAATGTTCAGATTGACTGCATGGATGTTGTCAAGCAGCGTGCAATTGAGGGTGGCTTTTCTGAGCAAGCAGCGAAGTTTGTTGCTTCAGCCAGAAGAGTTTCAACCACAAAGACATATAATTATAGAATCAACAAATTTGCACAGTGGTGTGAGAGAGGAGATATTGATCCCTTTTCTGCATCTGTTCAACACGTAGCAGATTTTATCTGTCATTTATACGAAGTTGACAAACTTGTACCTTCTACCCTAGCAGCATATAAGTCTGCATTAGCTTCAGTCATTCCCAGTCTCACTATTGAAGGAGTGGAGAATGACACCTTGAATGAAGTTATCAAAGGAATGAGCAATCTGCGACCTAGACAGCCAATTCCTATCCCATCATGGAATCTATATCTTGTTCTACAGGTTTTAGGACAGGCTCCTTTTGAACCGATTAGATCTATTGATATTAAACTGTTAACTATTAAATCAGTTTTCTTGGTTGCAGCAGCGTCGGCGAGAAGGAGAAGCGAAATCCATGCGCTTTCTGCCGAACAAGACCGTTTTGTCGTCACGGGTGAAGGTTTAAGACTACTTCCGCGTCTTTGTTTCCTGGCAAAGAATCAGTCACTTAAATATCCAGGACAGCCGATCAATTTGCCAAGTTTAACTAGACATGACCCAAACTCTTCTGTTTGGTGTCCTGTCAGATGTCTTAAAATGTATAAGAAACGTACTAATGAGTGGAGAGACGACCCGAAATCTCTGTGGTTATGTCTCAAAGCTCCCCATTTACGTGCCTCGAAAGATACTATTTCTCGTTGGATAGTTGACGCTATTAAGATGTCACACAAAATCGCTACAGGAAAGCAAATTGATCATGCGAATGCCCATCAGGTCCGAGCACTAGCAGCATCATCGGCCCTTTATAAGGGTGTCTCATTAGAGGAGGTGATGTCTGTAGCACAATGGCATGCCGAGTCGTCATTCACTGATTTCTACCTTCGCGACATCTCCAGCTCACTTAATCCGGTAGCCGTCGCCAATCTGTCGAATCTAAACTAAGCCACTTCCGACCACTACTTCGCACACATCACTAAAGTCTTCCGCCTACACTGAACAAACGCTATGCACATGACTGAGTACGACCGTGGATTGGGCCGAGCTCCTGTGATGATCAAGAAAAGATCAAGCACTCAAAATGGTGAGTGTTTACATTAATTAAGTGACTATAAATATGTTTACTTACAGTCGAAATACCAGACTGCTTAGGTAAATAGTCTGGTACAAGAGTATTCTTATCCTATCAACCAGACATTAGACTCATTCCAATTTGAAAATCTAGTCGATATACTGATATTTTTTCAAAGTTAGAAGTTGTAGTAGCTTCTTTGCACTCTACTGGACTGCCCTAGCTGAGGCTTGGGGCTGACACGGGTCTGGTGGGTGTTGCATCCCCAGTGACAGCCCTCTGAATTTTGTGCGGACAAAAGAGGGGGGGGGAGCGCGGTCTAGACCATGGAAGTTTAGCACTCTATGAGTCAGATAGCAGAACCCAAGCGTATGCCAGGGTTCTAGTCTCTTCACAACCTTCTCTGTTGGATGGTAGTTGAGTGCTGGTTCGAGCCTCACCTCCTCCCACCGGCATTTTCTGGCTGTCGAAATCCGGAGTTTATCATAATAGTACATCTGGTAAGTATTATTCGAAGTAGAATAAAAAAAGCATCCGCTTTTGTTTCTACGAGAATTCTTAATACTTACCAGATGTACTATGGCCCTGCCTCAGCCGCCCCGCTGAGGTGAGGCTGAGCTGCTTTCGCAGTTTGCCAAGGCAAACATAAGACGAATCTGACTGTGATTGGGAATTGACTCGGTACCTGCGGCTATGGTATTCCCGGACACAGTATGGGCAGGACCAGGAGAGTGCGGAGTTTTAATTGTTTATTTTGAGCTAGACTAGATAATAGATATTATCATAATAGTACATCTGGTAAGTATTAAGAATTCTCGTAGAAACAAAAGCGGATGCTTTTTTGAATCTGCAGAACATCCCATGCATGCTCAATGTGATTCACATCCAGAGACCGTGCTGGCCACTCTATTCACTTATACCCTCATTTTCCAGGCAGGAGTTATTAACCACTCTTGCTCTGTGTGGACGGAGATAATCATCCATCAAAATTAGCTCTTGCCCTACTGCACCAGCATATGACCAGACAAAGGGATGGACTTCAGCCCTATACCTCGCCCCAGTCAGAGAGCTATTGGAAGCAGTAATGATCTGTATGCCCTACAGCACTAATGCCACCCCACACCATGACTGAACCTCCACTATAGGGGTCATGTTCCATCACGTTGGAATCAGCGACTCTTTCGTTTTGACATCGCTAAGCAGAATCACGACCAGTGTTGCCCACAGCATCTGATTTTTGGGGGTCCCAAGGACCCCACACTCAGATTTGGGGGTCCCACTGTAAAATCTGGGGGTCCCATGGGGTCCTCATCTGAAATATGGGGGTCCCATGTTTTTTTCTTAAAATAAACACAACACATTGATCTAATTATAAAGCACTTTATTAAACATGTTGAAAGCACTAGTTATGACATTGTAAATACTGTTAATGTATATATGGAGAATATTAACTATGCATAGTTTATTAACCTTTAGCACTTAACACTTTTGGCCACCATTGTAGATCACCAAAATACCCATTTTTGAAAGTTTAACACTTGAATGACTGGCTCTAAACAGTGCCAGTCATTCCAGTGGTAAATTTTCAGAAAATCTGGGACGAGTTTGCTCAAGGACGACTTGACCTACTTCGGTATAATGCGGGCGTATTTTTTATAATGTAACTGGAATGACTAAATATAGTGGAATACATAGGCTAAGATCAGACAAAACAATAATTTATCAAAAATAATCTGTATAAATCAGATTAAACTGCGTAATTAGTGAACATATATCAGCCGGATATGTCTAATTCATAGGGAGTAACTATGTAACGCGATTGCTGATTGGCTGAAGCATAGATAACGCATTAGCGTTTTCACATCAAGAGTATACTTACCTCCCTAATACTTTTGATATTGCTAAATATTGGCTTTCACTCAATAAACACTCAGATTAAAACAGTTAGGTGCCCCTACTGGGCAGGGAGTCAGAGCGTAGTCTGGCGGATGCCAGCCCCACCACCGCGCATGCGCAGACTAGCACTTCCTCTTTGCTAATTTATTGGCTGAGAGACAACACATGCTTTCATGATAGGATCTTTCTTTACGCTTTTCAAAGCTTTTTAAGACTATTTAATAGACGTTTTCACCTGACAAAGATGGCTGAGAGAGTGACTTCGCCACAGGAGGGCCTTGGACCTTTAAATCAGGTGACTTCTAGTAAAATTAGCGAGTTTTGTCCCGTTGTAATGTGTTTCCGGGACTCGCGCTAAACGTGATAAGCGCCTTAATTAGTTGGTTTTTTTCAACTAGGTGCTATATAAGACTAATCTCTCTTTGTGTTTATGTCCACAGGTCTGTGTGAAGGAGAAATAAGGACATGACATCAGCAGAGGGTTTGTGTCTCTCCACCATGGTTCCATTTCCTACTAATACTGTTAGGTTATCTAACCAAAAATTCTATGCCCAGTGAGTTGGAGGCCTATTATAAAGGTCTTCTCACTTTGCCCTCTTGATCCAATTCCTTCCCCTTGAGGTGGAGAGAGTTAAGAGGCGTTCAGTGGTGGAGTGCTCCAGTTCATCAGGTTGGATGGTTTGTCTAGACAAGGTGTCAGGTATTAATTATTGATATGAGAAAGGGAGATAATTAACACTATTTGCCATTGTTATCAGTATTTATCTGATGCTTGTGTAGTCGAAATGTCCATTCTGCACATGTTCTGGTTAAAGATACAATTCGTCCTTGCACTGGGATGTTTGTTGGGGATCGATTTTGTCCTGTCATAGGATTAATGACGTCATAATCAGTCTTGCTCTTTATTTACAATTAAAGTTGTCCGAAGCTGGTTTCTGATAAAAATTATGATCTTTATGATCATTTTTTCTTCTCTTGAGTTGGTGAGTTTTCTAAGCTTAACTAGTTTGCTCATACTCCTCGTCCTTTGGCCTTTTTCAGAGACCTGGTTGTGCGTCCTGTGGACGATTTTTGAGGGACAAGTTTGGCCCTCATCTATGTTTTCAGTGTAGCCCCTGTGGTCCCTTGCTTAATTGCGAGATATGTAAGCACTGGGGGGGGGGGGGGGGGCGAGCTAATGTCCGAATTCTTGTGCTTGCAGGCGAAGGACAAGTTGGAGGAGGAGAAAAAGAAGCTGAAAAAAGAGGTCGTAAGTAAGAATGGTAAGAGGAAGGCCTCGTCCGCGGTGGACATGGAGGCCTTCCGGACCGAGATGTTGGGAGAGATGAGGAGGACAATCAAGGATTTGGTTCCAGAGTTGCTTCGTGGCATGCTTCCTGGACCAAATCCTTTATTGACCTCATCATCTGCTTCGGAGCAGGTAATCCCCACCTCTGAATCAACGTTCCTTAGTACGCTTCCATTGTTTGAAGATTCAGAGGTGGCCCCATTAGAGGGGGTGTTCCACGGCCCTGGCAGCAGGCTTATTGCCGCGCCCAATAGGGACCGTGGACGGTCGTCGCTGGAACCCGCGGGCTGCTCATCAGTCCAGGGGTATCCGCACACCGCGGCTGCCAGTACCTCGTATGGCACCTTCCCTGGCCAGTCCGGGTTAGCTCTCTTTGCTGACCCGGAGTCTAATCTTTCTGGCCAGGAGGATGATGATTACCTGTTGGGGTCGCCGTCTGAAGACGTGGCCATGGAATATGACGTTTGTGCACCCCTCGCGGGGAATACAGGCGCCTTTTTCCACGGTTCTACTCTCCCAGGGGTAGAATCCACGGTTCAGACTGTGGCCCTGGGCGCTGAAGGCCAGCGGTACCGCATACCTCGGCTTGCCGAGAGTGTAACTGGTGCTGGCCGGGGCCGTGGTGGGGCGGTATATGCCCCGCGCTCTACCACGGCGCCTGCTCCTGGTCAAGCCAGTGAGATTAGCATGCCGGTATTATCAGGCCCGCATGCTTTCCCTGGCTTGCCAGGGATATCAGCGTATCCGCCGTCAAGCTCTGTTGCTTGCGCTCAGGAGGAAGACGAAGGCCCCCGTCTTGTAGAGCGCTCGCAACTAGCCACGGAGGAGGATTGGTCTGACGCTTGCCAGTGGCTGGTGAGTGTTAGACCAGATCTGCCCGTGGAGCAGTCGGCTAGCCAGCGTGAACACAGGCCGTGGTTAGCTGGTAAGCCTACTGCTAACGCTATGCCTTCTCTGCCGCTGGCAGAGCATGTCGTTGACATGTTCGAGGCGGCGGAGACGTCCATTAAGTCGAGTGGACGTCTCGCTAAGGCCCCGTGCGAGGTGGCCAGGCGTTGCCGCATCGTGCCCCTGGACTACCAGCGGTACGGTGTGGTACCAAAGCCGAGCGTGGATGACCGCGCGGCTTTGGGTGAGGATGCGCGGCCAGGCTCCCGTTCTGACACGGGAGTATTGTGCTCGAACGCGTTGCGTTCGGCAAATGCCGCGTTGCATGATGCGGAGGAGAGTGGGAGGGCTTCGATTGCCGCTCTGTCCCACGTCTCCCAGCTGTTACAAGGGGTAGTAACAGCATCCGCATCGCGCCAGCCAAGTCCGGTCACAGTCCAGCGAGCCATCCAGGATGGTATCAACCTGGCTCTGGACTGTATGACGCGGGCGGTGACCAGGAGTGTCCGGGCAAGGCGCACTTTTGCCTTGGATAATCTGTGCCCGTCCCAGGACCTCTACAATAGGCTACTACGTACGCCTATGACAGGTCCTGGTCTCTTTGGAGGTGAGGGATGTAGACACCTCCAGGAGACGGTTACTCTGGTCAATAACCAGAGGGCGCTGCGCGAACAGTTTGAGGTGCTTCGTCGTGCCAACGTTCACGCCGCACCCCCTGCGTATCGTCCCCTGCAGGCTCGAGGTGGTAGTGGCCAGGTCAGAGGCCAACCACCATCGCAGCGCCGGCCTCGGCCGCGCGCGATTCAGCCAGCAGCGAGGGGGGGCGCAGGCTCCTCAGGCGCAGTCAGCCAGGCAGCCGCCCGCGCACCATGGTGCGCGCGGTGCTGGTCTGGGCGGGGTAATCGTTCCTGATGGGACGGTTACCGCGGTGAGAACCGCGCCGGTGTTTCTGGCAAAGGAGACAGTGCCGCTCTTGAACTCCTTATGTCCACCTCTATCCCTAGGTGGACCGATGGGAGGCCGATTAGCCGACCACATGCAAGAGTGGGAACGGTTAACTCAGGACCGTTTAGTCTTGCGATGGCTTTCAGTCGGGTATCATCCCGATTGGATGACAGGCCCGCCATCGCGACTGTCTCTAGTGCCGATCTGGACTCCAAATCCGAGAGATCCAGATCAAAGGTTGTGTATCGAGGAGGAAATAAATTCCCTCATACAAAAAGGAGCTATTCAGCCGGCACAGAGGTGTCCGGGCTTCTATTCAACCCTGTTCTTAGTAACAAAGAACACCGGAGGGTGGAGACCAATTCTCAACCTCAAGCCATTGAACAAGTTCATAGAGACGCCCAGTTTCAAGATGGAGACTGTGCGCTCGGTGTTGGCGGGGTTAGAGAGGGGAATGTGGACAGCGTCGATAGATTTGAAGGACGCTTATTTCCACATCCCCATACACAGGAGTTTCCGTCGCTTCCTGAGATTTGCATTCCAGGGCAGACAGTGGGAATTCAGGGTGCTACCCTTCGGAATTTCCACGGCTCCTCGGGTTTTCACCCGTGTGGTTCTTGCGATCACCGCATACCTCCGCAGGAGAAGCATAGCAGTCCACACGTACATAGACGACTGGCTGTTGAAAGCGCACACCCGGGAAAGTTTGTCGGCTAGTCTGGAGATTGTTTTGAAAACTCTCACAGACTTAGGCTGGATGATCAATTTCCCAAAATCAGAGCTGACTCCATCCCAGAAGTTTGTTTACCTGGGGATGTTCTTCGATCTAGAGACAGGATATGTTTATCCTACTCAGGAGAGAGTTCAGAAACTCATCTCATTAATTCAGTCAGTGTGCGACAGTCGTCATGTCCTGGCACGGGTTTACTTGAGAATGCTGGGGTTGATGGTTTCATTGGAACCAGTCATTCCTCAGGCCGCCTTACGCAGGCGGCCGATCCAGTTATTTCTCATGACACAATGGACCCAGAGTACAGGTTCGCTGGACTCGAATGTGTCAGTGTTGGCGCCTCTGATTCATCACCTGCAATGGTGGTTGGACACAGAGAATCTCTTGGTGGGGGTTATGCTAACCCCTCCCCACCCTCAGGTGACTGTGTATACAGATGCATCGATGGAGGGCTGGGGAGCTTGCCTGGAAGAGTCCACGATATCAGGGCTTTGGAATCTGGAACAGTCAAAGGAACATATAAATCTACTGGAGCTAAGAGCAGTAGTCCTGGGCCTGGAACATTTCTTACAGAAAGTTCAGGGCAAGATTGTTCTTATTCGTTCAGACAACTCAACAGTTGTGACTTACATAAACCGCCAGGGCGGAACGAAGTCGCCCAGTCTCTGTATGAGGACATGGAGACTGCTTTGTTGGTGTCTGAATCACCAGATTACCTTGAAAGCAGTTCATATTCCGGGAAGGTTAAACCTGCTAGCAGACTCATTGAGCCGAAGGATGAGTGTTTTACCCACGGAATGGCAACTAAATCAATGTGTGGCGGATCGTCTGTTCGACCATTTGGGGAAACCCAACATCGATTTATTCGCAACGAAGAAGAATGCGAAGATGACGACGTACGTCTCTCCGATTCCGGATCCAAGCGCTTTCGCAACAGATGCGTTAGCTATCAGCTGGGGGAGAATGTATGCATACGCATTCCCTCCAGCAATCCTGATTCCAAAAATTCTTCAGAAAATCAGACAAGAGGAATGCCAAGTGCTTCTGATCGCCCCGGATTGGCCAAGCCGATCATGGTATACGGATCTGCTGGACCTTCTGGTCTGCAATCCGGTTCCTCTGCCTCTGATGGACGATATTATCTTCCAGGGCAAGGCCCTTCACAACAATCCGTCAATGTTCAGATTGACTGCGTGGATGTTGTCAAGGAATCTAGAATTAAGGAGGGCTTTTCTGAGCAAGCAGCCATGTTTATGGCCAAAGCCAGGAGGGGGTCAACCTCCAGAGCATATAATTATAAAATCAACAGATTTGCAGAATGGTGCTCAAAAAGATGTATTGATCCAATGGATGCATCTATTCAGGTAGTAGCTGATTTCCTCTGTCACCTCTATGATGCCTATAGCCTCAAGCCTAACTCTATTGCTGGTTATAAGTCAGCTTTAATGTCTGTTATTCCTTGCTTGGCTAAGAGGGGAAGTGATGAAGTGAATACATTAAATGTATTAATTAAAGGCATGGGCAATCTAAGACCAAGGAATCCACCGGTGATTCCGTCTTGGAGTTTATCGCTAGTGCTTCAAGTACTAGGTGATAAGCCGTTTGAACCACTTAGTTCCATTTCGATGAAACTATTAACACTGAAGACTGTGTTTTTAATTGCTGCGGCCTCGGCTAGGCGTAGGAGTGAGATTCATGCCTTATCAGCCGAGGATGACCGTTTTGTGGTTTCAGGGGAAGGCCTTAAGCTGCTACCTAGGATTAATTTCTTGGCTAAAAATCAGTCGTTGAAATATCCAGGTCAACCTATTATTTTGCCTGCTTTAACTAGATATGATCCTAATTCTAAAGCATGGTGTCCTGTCCGGGCGCTTCGCCGGTACAAACAACGTACGGCGGAGTGGCGCACCGACCAGTCAGCGTTATGGTTGTCATATATTGAACCCCATGGCAGGGCTTCTAAGGACACCATTTCCAGGTGGATTGTAGAATGCATTCAGTTTTGCCATAAATCCGCCACCGGGAAGCAGGTTGACGTGGCCAAGGCTCACAGTGTCCGCGGCGTAGTGACATCCACTGCCCTATTTAATGGGGTCCCTGTGGATGATATTATGTCGGTGGCTCAGTGGCACTGTGAGTCAAGTTTTACAGACCATTATCTCTGTGACACCTCTAATCCTCTCGCCTTGTCGATTTTAAAAAGATAACTAGGCATATATATTTTTGATGGGGTTTCCTCATTGCTTATATATTTCACAATTAATTTATGGAAACAACCACTAATTTGGGACTGCATCGATCTTCACCAATGGGAAGAGGATGTCAGCAGCCATTTCAACAAGGTCAGTCTTGTGTATGTGTTGTCCATTGTTGATTGTCTTGTCATGTTACCCGTTATTTATATGATGATGGTTTTGTGTATTTATATGGTTCATTGTTGAGAGTATACGAAAATGGAGCTTTTCGTCTCTGTCCTGTAGTACATGGCACTTGTACGTAGAGAGCGTATAGGACATTGAGGTCATTCGACTCTTCCTCCCAGGAAGGAGGGGGGGGGGAGCGCATATGACATTCGGTCATCTCTCATACATCGGGGGTGTTATCCGATGGTTAGTCAAATCCTGACTGTTTTTTCATACAGTTTCAGAAGTTTAAGTGCCTTAAACGCAGAAAAGCGTATAGGGATGAGCTGGTCTTTTGACCTCGCCTCCCTCCCGCCGAATTCACTGTCGAATTCTGGCAATATCAAAAGTATTAGGGAGGTAAGTATACTCTTGATGTGAAATAAACGAAATCAAGGATTTCTTTTTTCACGAGAGAGTTGATACTTACCTCCCTAGATACGGACCCGGCCTCTCCACCCCACAGAGGCTCGGTCTTCAGGCTCTTTATAGTTGCATGTGTATCAGCCAATAAATTAGTCAGAGGAAGTGCTAGTCTGCGCATGCGCGGTGGTGGGGCTGGCATCCGCCAGACTACGCTCTGACTCCCTGCCCAGTAGGGGCACCTAACTGTTTTAATCTGAGTGTTTATTGAGTGAAAGCCAATATTTAGCAATATCAAAAGTATTAGGGAGGTAAGTATCAACTCTCTCGTGAAAAAAGAAATCCTTGATTTCGTTTAGTATCCAATAAGGACTCTTGTATCGGGGAGCTTTGCGCTATACGCTGTTTGGAAAAAATCAATATTTTAACGTACGCCTACCTGTAGATCGACGATATCGTTGAACATCGCTGCTGGTGTCTCTGCCTCCTTGTGGTCTTGCGATGCAATATGTCGGTCTAACGCGGATTTCTGATAATTTGTACTACCGCTTACGAAATTATTAGTCTTCTTCGCACTGCTACAAAACGTACACTTCATTTTACCATCCAGAACCTCAAGCCATTTACTACACGCCAGTGTTTTTAACCAAACGTCACTGAATTTCCTAGACTTCACTTGCTTTACTTTAACCACATTTTCACAAATTTTCGCACTGGTGTCGCAAGACTCGCTACAAATTTTGCTACGCTTTGCCATACTTTCATCGTTATCATCACTATCAGCACATGTAGAATCTAGAGGTCGCTTAACGCCAAACTGAAACAAGCTTCGTTGCATTTTGACTAATTTAATGAAGTCAATATTTCTCTCGTATATATACACAGATAAATCAAGTCTAATACTCGACATGATTTGCTCAATTATTGTCTTAAATTCAAAGAGAATGACGAAGCGGACAGATTCTATTCAGATCAATTTAGTTGAGAAATTGGGAAAACCTAACGATCGAGTATTGTTAAACATTATAAACACTAATCCATCAGTCAATCAATCAGCCGCTATTGCTAAATAAAAGACGGCGTATAGCGCGCATTGATACCGTTATTCAAACAGCAATACAAAGACACCGCCGCTAATCCGTCAAATGACCATTCAAATGTAAAAGATATCACAATATTTTCCATATATTCCTTCATCCATTTAGCTATTTTGATAATTAAATAGAAAAAATATTTTGCCTGTAAGTTAGGCAAGTAGGCATGCGCAAATTAATTTCAAAATATTCAGCAGATTAGTGATAACAACTTTGTGATCTGTCCAATGTTCTGAGCTGTGAAAGGGTTAAGACGCCCAAACACGTTTGTATACGCTTGATCAGTTGTATTGGATTTCTCAAGCATGAGTTCCTCTAGAGGGAGATTCCGCTGTTATCCAATCAAATACTGACATGTCACACTGACGTTTAGCACAACAGACAGAAACATGGCGGGTATTTTTGCAATTTGTAGGCCAAACAAGGCGACTAACATCGGGCTTGTAAACTCATTATTTATAAAAAATTAGAGCAAATGGAATACTAAGGATGATTTGGGGATTGTGTTTACAATTAAATATGGTAGTTGAATCTGATTTATGGGCATTAACAACTTTGGGTTGTGCAAGAAAACATACAACAAATAATAGTCTTAAACAACGCAGTAAGTTCGTTTTTATTGAACACACAATACATTAGGTATATTTTTTAAAGTAAAAACATGCACAAATAAATATACACACATGATAATATAATCTCTAATTAAGCACACGCAAAGTTACCAGTTTCCGTTACTCTTTTTCACTGCGTCCCTTGTGCGTCCTCAGGGACGCAGAGGGTTAATTTTTATGCGTCCCTCTGCCATTTTTATGCGTATATACACGCAAAAGGACGCATATGGGCAACTCTGATCACGACTCGTCTGTGAATAAGGCAACTTCCTATTGAGCAGGAGTCCAGTTGAGGTGCTTTCTATTCCATTCCACTCTCACTAGAAGGCTCTCACGCAAAGGTATCCTCACAGCAGGTCCTTGGGCCGTCAAACCACTGGCATGCTGTCGGCTTCTAACAGTCTGAGTGAATATCATCAACCCCGTTGCAGCGCTAAAGTGGTCTCACAATACTGTAGCATTGGTGGTTCGGTTTTGCGGGGCATTATTGCACAAAAAGAATCAACAAATTCCTTCAAATACAATGAAAAAAGAAATTGTATAGTCTTCTGTCAGAAGACACATGCCTCCCGGAATGTCAGAAGACTGCACTTTTCAGGCTCAATCCTGGCAACCATGAGAAGAGCACTGGCAGTAGATGGCACAATGTCCATTTCACCTGTAAAATGTCCATTTCACTCTAAGTTTCTTTAATCACATTAAGATTAGGTTAGGGTTCATTTGGGGTAGGAAAATCTTTCTTTTGTGGTATTCGTGTATATTTATTTAGAACATCCTTAGATATTTTTTAGTAGTATATATTGCTTCTTGATGTGATTCACCTTTCCAGAGCATCCATCTGATGTCATATGATGTCATAATCAACTAAGCAACGTGTAGGATGGCGTCATAATCATTACGCCATAAATGATTCTATTTTGCCCGTCTTTAACTCTTAATAGTCCGATGCATTGTACGAATTGTATGTCTCTACTTTTTAATAAACATGCTGTTGAATATTTTGAAACTAATTTAACTGGATAATTAGTTCCAAAATATTCAATATCTTACCTGTATAGTTTTCTGGAAATTAATATTCAGGGAGTTCAGAGATCGATCGATCCCAACACGGACATGGTGTGGGTAGAGCTTAGATTGAGATGGGTGGGGCAGAGCTAAAATTGGAAAGATCCATTATCCAAGGCTGTCAAGTAACTAATTTACTACCAGAGACATAATAGTGATATATCTTATTCTTCCACATATACAATCTAATATATTGCAACTAGACTTGGCTATGTGGTTGCCTATACTGTTAGGAAGCAGCATGATGATACTGAGGTCACAAGCTCAAAGGTCAAGGTCACTGTGACCATGATACAAAACTATTTTTTTCAATGTTTTTTTGCGTTTAACAAAACTTCCCGGCTTATCCTTCAGGATTGATTAGTCCTATTGGAACTAATCTTGGATACATTGTTACCTATGATGTTAAGAAGCAGCATGCTGACACTGAAGTCAGAATGGCAAAGGTCATGGTCATTCTGACCTCTACAAAACTGTTATTTTTCAATGTTAAATTTTTAGGCTTATCAAATCTTATCATGTTATATTTCGGGATTGCTTAACCCTAATGGAACACAACTTGTGTACATGGTTGCTTATACCAAGAGATACAGGATGGTGACATGGAGGTCACCAGGTTATTGGAACTAAGCTTGAATACATGGTTACCTATAATGTTAGGAAGCAGCATGATAACACGGAGGTCGCAAGGTCAAAGTTCAATGCCACTGTGACAAACAGGAGACAGGCGAGATATTTAATTCCGCAGAATTCTTGTTATAATTTGTTTCTTATATCCATTGATTGTATATAGCAGATATACATTATATAAACTTTAATGTGAACCATTGGCAGTGATCAGTTAGGCTTTGCGGTTCAGTTTCGAGGTTTTATACGTATGGTTTTCCACACCTATAAATCTATGCTGTTGATGATTATAGGTGTTTTCTTTCAGGTCATACATGTATGAGCATATTCCAACAGAAGCTGACAAACAGCACAGAATCGGTAAGAGAACACATGGGTGGGCTTTGACTCATGCACTCTATTACTGTATGGCCACAGTGTACTTTAGCATTTATAGATTTACACAAGTATGTAAAGGGTGAAGCAAGAAAGAGGATTTGTTTCACTACATGTTCCCTCCAGCATATGATCACAAAATATTATTATATTTTGATAAATCTTTGTATCCAGCATCTGGAATTTATATCAGTTTGACACTGGTATTCATTTGTCTGCTTTACAGATCATAAGTCGTCTAGTGTGCGGGTATCGGCTGTTGTGGCCAGTCACACTTCGGCAGACCAGAAAGATTATCCATGCCTCACTGGGTTTTTTGAGAACCAGTCTGATTAATCTTTTGGGGGTATGGTGTGGTCTGGTGGAGGGCCGTGCACTTATTGTGACCGTGCAGTCTAAATGAATGTTTTCAGCAGATAGTATGCTTAGGCATCTGTAGGCATATGTGGTTGGTAGCAAGCGAATGGTGGCGAGTCGCCAGAAAGAAATTTGTATGCGGCTGTTAAGGGGGCTACCCAATGTGGCAGATTTGGCTCCATATACTTGACCGGCGCCACTGTCAAATGTTCTGGATTTGATTCCTGTTTCAACAGACACTGATTGGTTAGCATCCATCTAGATGGAGGCAATTTAATTTGCCGGGAAAGGGTGTGAACAAATGCATGTAGAATGAGTTTGGCATATATCATATATGGAATCAAAGTCCATTTTAAATATTAAAAATATTAGTGGCGTTACTTGTATGTGATTTCATTGTCAATCAGTAAGTAATTATGGCATTATTAGTCAGGAGTGATTGTGGCTGCCCGAATCTTCTTGTCTTGATAATATATTTAACACTGGATCTCAATTGCATATGATATAGGCCCAACTAATTTTACATCCATTTGTTTGCTAATATTACTGAAAGTCCAATGATTATTCTGAGAGCAATTTGACAACGCTTTTGCTGTCTTAGTCAGCAAGGACTGAATCAAATCGCTTGAAGTGAAAGTAAAACTTGTTACTGTAATGATTTTTATTCAAATTGTTCTCAAACCTTAAGCATATGGCATTTTTAGTGTCCGCTGACAATTTGACAGAAAGTTGTTGCTGCCACACTTTTCTGTGAATGTGTTCGAAAAATATTTATTCTTCACTTGTACCATATAAAATAAATATAGCATTAACCCTTTAACACTCATATCAGCCAAAAATGGCTTCTGCAGTGGTCTTGAGAAGACTATTTTTGAAAATTTACCACTGGAATGACGGGCTCAATAACCGAGCCAGTCATTTCAGTGGTAATTTTCTAAAAATAGTCTTCTCTTGGTCTGCAAATGGACATTTTCTATGAGAAAATTGAAATTTTCTTGAACAAACTGAAGGGTTAAAGGGTTAATATTGAAGTACTATTCTCTTACTCACACTGAGAGACAGCTCTAATAACCTTGGAAACTGCCAGGACAATGACAATACATCTGTGCTTTTGTCAGAAGTATTTTAAAATAAAATTCAAACAAATATGACTTCATAAAAGAAGTTTTGATTTGGAAATGTGAGCTCATTACATATTTTATATTCTGTTAATATATTGAGTCTTGATAACTTGTCTGTTTTTCATCTCTGACATACAGTACAGCTCGGTAATAACTTAGGGTGTTTCCAAAACAAAATACGTTCTGCAGAATATTTGGAACCTAATGCAGGATTCAAGTTTATCCATCAATTAGATGAGATCATAATCAATATGTAGGATGGCTTCAAATCTATTAATTCATGAATGATTTAGCCAAGTACATCACAAACACATAATTGATGATGGACTAAGCATTGTTGTACGAATAGTATGTCTGTACTATTTAATAAACATTCTGTTGAATATTTTGAAACTAATTTGACTGGCCGCTGTTGTTGCAATTAGACATCAACAGCACTCAGTCAAATTAGTTTCAAAATGTTGAATGGCCTACCTGTATAGTTTTCTTGAAATTGAGTTTCAGTGAGTGCAAGGAACGATCGATCCCAACACAGGCAATGCGTGGGTGGAGCTTAGCTAGAGATCGGCAGGGCATAACTAAAACTGGATTCCTACAGTGCATTGAAAGATTTCCAATCCAATTACTGTGTATGTTCAAAATATTCGACAGAACATTTCTTGCTAACTAACAAGTTTGTGGTATTGTATTAGAAACATGTTAACTTAAATTTCGGATCTGTACCGTAATGTTAAAATTGCTTAAGCTTTCTAATAATATAACTACATTAACATTAATACAGCGTTGTTTCTTTGTCATTTCCCCAGCGCATAGTGCCTTTGAGACTACTGATGAGTTGATACAGGAGGGAGAGGTGCTTAAGCAGCATTTAGCTGATCAGCGACATAGTATACATAGTGCCACAAGCCTCAATTCTCTACAGCAGGTAGTCGAGATTAACTTTATTCTTTATATGTTGTAGTGGTGTGACCAATAGAGCTGTTAGGTATACTAAAAATACCGTACGATATCAATACCACAACAATATCGAAATACCGTACCGAACAAATCTCAAATTGCCGAAATTTCAATACTGAAAAAAAAATTGCCTCAAAATTGCACAAAAGAGAGAATTTCCCCTCAAATTTGCACATGCAATCCTCATTATTTCACGTCACAAGAGGGCTGCCCATCATAATGTTGCACTGACAATTATTATATATGTGTAAGTCTCAAAATGGCTAGTGCGTGGATGTTATTTCAAGCGAATCGATAGTAAATGGAATGTATTGGCGAATCATGACAATACAATAAATTTGAAAAAGCGCTTGCAATGTAACCACAAAAGAGTTTGCAGAAGTATCAATGCGATACTGATACTGTACCGGTACCGAGGTAATTGGGACCAAAAATACCATTATCATTACCAAACATAAAATATCAATACCGAACAGCTCTAGTGACCAAGGCATATAATTTATTCATGTACCACCCTGATAATGCAGGTTATTGGGCTAATAGCGGGTCAATTCACCCTGGTTTTGCAGTAACCTCCAGCATAGAGTAAATTTTAACTTGTTGTAGATGACCACATTATTGAGTATAAAACAATGGTCACATGACACTGAGAGCCTTTGATTACAAGTTTAGTTTTTAGCTCACCTTTCCAGAATGGCCAAGTGAGTTTATGCCATGGCAACCATCCGTCATCTGTTCATCGTCCTTCCGTCAACTTTTGCTTAAAAACGCTACTCCTAATTAATCACTGGGCGGATTTCAACCTACGTGTACATGTAATTTGGCTGGAAGGACCCCATGGTTCTAGGCTTCAGAACTTATATACAGAATTTTTATTGCTCTTTGTTCTCAGAGCCAGGCATTCCAGTGATAAATTTTCGAAAATATGGTCTTGGTCTTTTCTAAGAAAAAATTTTAATATTCGTCAACAAATTTGAGGATGAAAGGGTTATCGCTGTGTCTCATATCAGAAGTAGTATAAAGCTAAAACTCAAGAGCTTTGCCTGACACTATCTAGAGGTTTAGAAGAGTCTGGATGCCAGTGGCCTGTTTTGGGTCTGCTTATATATGTTCCCAGTGCGGTTAACAGTATTACTAGGGATCTAGGATGTGGCAAATGCGAGATACATTTTTCACATCAAGAGTATACTTACCTCCCTAATACTTTTGATATTGCTAAATATCGGCTTTCACTCAATAAACACTCAGATTAAAACAGTTAGGTGCCCCTACTGGGCAGGGAGTCAGAGCGTAGTCTGGCGGATGCCAGCCCCACCACCGCGCATGCGCAGACTAGCACTTCCTCTTTGCTAATTTATTGGCAGAGAATCTACACATGTTTTTGTGATAGAGCTTTTCTTTACTCAATTCTTAGTGTTTTTGTGAAAATTTGGAAGTGTTTATCCCTGATAAAGATGGCAGGAAGGATGACTTCGCCAGAGGAGGGCCCAGGACCTTTAAATCAGGTGACTTCTAGTAAAATTAGCGAGTTTTGTCCCCGGTGTAATGTGTTTCCGGGACTCGCGCTTACCGTGATAAGCGCCCTGTTTAGTTGGTTTATTTCAACTAGGTGCTATATCATACTAATCTCTCTTTGTGTTTATGTCCGCAGGTCTGTGTGATGATATATAATGGACATCACATCAGCAGAGGGTTTGTTTTCTCTCCACCATGGTTCCATTTCCTACTAATACTGTTAGGTTATCTAACCAAAAATTTTATGTCCAGTGAGTCGGAGGCCTAGTATAAAGGTCTTCTCACTTTGCCCTCTTGATCCAATTCCTTCCCCTAGAGGTGGAGAGAGTTAAGAGGCGTTCAGTTGGTGGAGTGCTCCAGTTCATCACGTTGGATGGTTTGTCTATACAAAGTGTCAGGTATCTAATTATTGATATGAGGTGATGTTAATTATTTAGAGAGGAAAGGGAGATAATTAACAGTATTTGCCATTGTTATCAGTATATATCTGATGGTTGTGTAGTCGAAATGTCCATTCTGCACATGTTCTGGTTAGAGATACAATTCGTCCTTGCACTTGGATGTTTGTTGGGGATCGATTTTTTCCTGTCATAGGATTAATGACGTCATAATCAGTCTTGCTCTTTATTAACAATTAAAGTTGTCCGAAGCTGGTTTTCTGATGAATATTGATCTTTATGATCATTTCCTTCTCTTGAGTTGGTGAGTTTCTGAGCTTAACTAGATTGCTCATACTCCTCGTCCTTTGCCCTGTTTCAGAGACCTGGTTGTGCGTCCTGTGGACGGTTTTTGAAGGACAAGTTTGTGCCTCATCTCTGTTATCAGTGTAGCCCCTGTGGTCCCTTGCTTAATTGCGAGATATGTAAGCACTGGGGGGGCGAGCTAATGTCCGAATTCTTGTGCTTGCAGGCGAAGGACAAGGTGGTGGAGGAGGAGAAGAAGAAGCAGAAAAGAGAGGTTGTGAGTAAGAAGGGTAAGAGGAAGGCCTCGTCCGCGGTGGACATGGATGCCTTCCGGACCGAGATGTTGGGAGAGATGAGGAGGACAATAAAGGATTTGGTTCCAGAGTTGCTTCGTGGCATGCTTCCTGGACCAAATCCTTTGCTGGCCTCATCATCTGCTTCGGAGCAGGTAATCCCCACCTCTGAATCACCTTTCCTTAGTACGCTTCCGTTGTTCGAAGATTCAGAGGTGGCCCCATTAGAGGGGGTGTTCCACGACCCTGGCAGCAGGCTTAGTGCCGCACCGAATAGGGACCGTGGACGGTTGTCGCTGGAACCCGCGGGCTGCTTATCAGTCCAGGGGTATCCGCACGCCGCGGGTGCCAGTACCTCGTATGGCACCTTCCCTGGCCAGTCCAGGTTAGCTCTCTTTGCTGACCCGGAGTCTAATCTGTCTGGCCAGGAGGATGAGGATTACCTGTTGGGGTCGCCGTCTGAGGACGTGGCCATGGATTATGACGTCTGTGCACCCCTCGCGGGGAATACAGGCGACTTATTCCACCGTTCTACTGATGCAGGGGTAGAATCCACGGTTCAGACTGTGGCCCTGGGCGCTGAGGGCCAGCGTTACCGCATACCTCGGCTTGCCGAGAGTGTCGCTGGTGCTGGCCGGGGCCGTGGTGGGGCGGTATGTGCCCCTCGCTCTACCACGGCGCCTGCTCCTGGTCAAGCGAGTGAGATTAGCATGCCGGTGTTGTCAGGCCCGCATGCTCTCCCTGGCTTGCCAGGGGTATCAGCGTATCCGCCGTCAAGCTCTGTTGCTTGCGCTCAGGAGGAAGACGAAGGCCCCCGTCTTGTAGAGCGCTCGCAGCTAGCCACGGAGAAGGATTGGTCTGACGCTTGCCAGTGGTTGGTGAGTGTTAGACCAGATCTGCCCGTGGAGCAGTCGGCTAGCCAGCGTGATCACAGGCCGTGGTTAGGTGGTAAGCCTACTGCTAACGCTATGCCTTCTCTGCCGCTGGCAGAGCATGTCGTTGACATGTTCGAGGCGGCGGAGACGTCCATTAAGTCGAGTGGACGTCTCGCTAAGGCCCCACGCGAGGTGGCCAGGCATTGCCGCATCGTGCCCCTGGATTACCAGCGGTACGGTGTGGTACCTAAGCCGAGCGTGGATGACCGCGCGGCTTTGGGTGAGGATGCGCGGCCAGGCTCCCGTTCTGACACGGGAGTCTTGTGTTCGAACGCGTTGCGTTCAGCAAATACCGCATTGCGTGATGCGGAGGAGAGTGGGAGGGCTTCGATTGCCGCTCTGTCCCACGTCTCCCAGCTGTTACAAGGGGTAGTAACAGCATCCGCATCGCGCCAGCCAAGTCCGGTCACAGTCCAGCGAGCCATCCAGGATGGTATCAACCTGGCTCTGGACTGTATGACGCGGGCGGTGACCAGGAGTGTCCGGGCAAGGCGCACATTTGCCTTGAACAATCTGTGCCCGTCCCAGGACCTGTACAATAGGCTACTGCGTACGCCGATGACAGGTCCTGGTCTCTTTGGAGGTAAGGGATGTAGGCACCTCCAGGAGACGGTTACTCTGGTAAATAACCAGAGGGCGCTGCGCGAGCAGTTTGAGGTGCTTCGTCGTGCTAACGTTCGCGCCGCACCCCCTGCGTATCGTCCCCTGCAGGCTCGAGGTGGTGGTGGCCAGGTCAGAGGCCAACCACCATCGCAGCGTCGGCCTCGGCCGCGTGCGATTCGGCCAGCTGCGAGGGGGGCGCAGGCTCCTCAGGCGCAGTCAGCCAGGCAGCCGCCCGCGCACCGAGATGTGCGCGGTGCTGGTCGTGGCGCGCGAGGATCTGGGCGGGGTAATCGTTCCTGATGGGACGGTTACCGCGGTGAGAACCGCTCCAGTGTTTCTGGCAAAGGAGACAGTGCCGCTCTTGCACTCCTTATGTCCACCTCTATCCCTAGGTGGACCGGTGGGAGGCCGGCTAGCCGACCACATGCAAGAGTGGGAACGGTTAACGTTTAGTCTTGCGATGGCTTTCAGTCGGGTATCATCCCGATTGGATGACAGGCCCGCCATCGCGACTGTCTCTAGTGCCGATCTGGACTCCAAATCCGAGAGATCCAGAGCAAAGGTTGTGTATCGAGGAGGAAATAAATTCCCTCATACAAAAAGGAGCTATTCAGCCGGCACAAAGGTGTCCGGGCTTCTATTCAACCCTGTTCTTAGTAACAAAAAACACCGGAGGGTGGAGACCAATTCTCAACCTCAAGCCATTGAACAAGTTCATAGAGACGCCCAGTTTCAAGATGGAGACTGTGCGCTCGGTGTTGGCGGGGTTAGAGAGGGGAATGTGGACAGCGTCGATAGATTTGAAGGACGCTTATTTCCACATCCCCTTACACAGGAGTTTCCGTCGCTTCCTGAGATTTGCATTCCAGGGCAGACAGTGGGAATTCAGGGTGTTACACTTCGGAATTTCCACGGCTCCTCGGGTTTTCACCTGTGTGGTTCTTGCGATCACCGCATACCTCCGCAGGAGAAGCATAGCAGTCCACACGTACATAGACGACTGGCTGCTGAAAGCGCACACCCAGGAAAGTTTATCTGCCAGTCTGGAGATTGTTTTGAAGACTCTCACAGACTTGGGCTGGATGATCAATTTCCCAAAATCAGAGCTGACTCCATCCCAGAAGTTTGTTTACCTGGGGATGTTCTTCGTTCTAGAGACAGGATATGTTTTTCCTACTCAGGAGAGAGTTCAGAAACTCATCTCATTGATTCAGTCAGTGTGCGACAGTCGTCATGTCCTGGCACGGGTTTACTTGAGAATGCTGGAGTTGATGGTTTCATTGGAACCAGTCATTCCTCAGGCCGCCTTACGCAGGCGGCCGATCCAGTTATTTCTCATGACACAATGGACCCAGAGTACAGGTTCGCTGGACTCGAACGTGTCAGTGTTGGCGCCTCTGATTCATCACCTGCAATGGTGGTTGGACACAGAGAATCTCTTGGTGGGGGTTATGCTAACCCCTCCCCACCCTCAGGTGACTGTGTATACAGATGCATCGATGGAGGGCTGGGGAGCTTGCCTGGAAGAATCCACGATATCAGGGCTTTGGGATCTGGAACAGTCAAAGGAACATATAAATCTACTGGAGCTAAGAGCAGTAGTCCTGGGCCTGGAACATTTCTTACAGAAAGTTCAGGGCAAGATTGTTCTTATTCGTTCAGACAACTCAACAGTTGTGACTTACATAAACCGCCAGGGCGGAACGAAGTCGCCCAGTCTCTGTATGATGACATGGAGACTGCTTTGTTGGTGCCTGGATCACCAGATTACCTTGAAAGCAGTCCATATTCCGGGAAGGTTAAATCTGCTAGCAGACTCATTGAGCCGAAGGATGAGTGTTTTACCCACGGAATGGCAACTAAATCAATGTGTGGCGGATCGTCTGTTCGACCATTGGGGGAAACCCAACATCGATTTGTTCGCAACGAAGAAGAATGCGAAGATGACGACGTACGTTTCTCCGATTCCGGATCCAAGCGCTTTCGCAACAGATGCGTTAGCTATCAGCTGGGGGAGAATGTATGCATACGCATTCCCTCCAGCAATCCTGATTCCAAAAATTCTTCAGAAAATCAGACAGGAGGAATGCCAAGTGCTTCTGATCGCCCCGGATTGGCCAAGCCGATCATGGTATACGGGTCTGCTGGACCGTCTGGTCTGCAATCCGGTTCCTCTGCCTCTGATGGACGACATTATCTTCCAGGGCAAGGCCCTTCACAACAATCCGTCAATGTTCAGATTGACTGCGTGGATGTTGTCAAGGAATCTAGAATTAAGGAGGGCTTTTCTGAGCAAGCAGCCATGTTTATGGCCAAAGCCAGGAGGGGGTCAACCTCCAGAGCATATAATTATAAAATCAACAGATTTGCAGAATGGTGCTCAAAAAGATGTATTGATCCAATGGATTCATCTATTCAGGTAGTAGCTGATTTCCTCTGTCACCTGTATGATGCCTATAGCCTCAAGCCTAACTCTATTGCTGGTTATAAGTCAGCTTTAATGTCTGTTATTCCTTGCTTGGCTAAGAGGGGAAGTGATGAAGTAAATACATTAAATGTATTAATTAAAGGCATGGGCAATCTAAGACCAAGGAATCCCCCTGTGATTCCGTCTTGGAGTTTATCGCTAGTGCTTCAAGTACTAGGTGATAAGCCTTTTGAACCACTTAGTTCCATTTCTATGAAACTATTAACACTGAAGACTGTGTTTTTAATTGCTGCGGCCTCGGCTAGGCGTAGAAGTGAAATTCATGCCTTATCAGCCGAGGATGACCGTTTTGTGGTTTCAGGGGAAGGCCTTAAGCTGCTACCTAGGATTAATTTCTTGGCTAAGAATCAGTCGTTGAAATATCCAGGTCAACCTATTGTTTTGCCTGCTTTAACTAGATATGATCCTAATTCTAAAGCATGGTGTCCCGTCCGGGCGCTTCTCCGGTACAAGCAACGTACATCGGAGTGGCGCACCGACCAGTCGGCGTTATGGTTGTCATATATTGAACCCCATGGCAGGGCTTCTAAGGACACCATTTCCAGGTGGATTGTAGAATGCATTCAGTTTTGTCATAAATCCGCCACCGGGAAGCAGGTTGACGTGGCCAAGGCTCACAGTGTCCGCGGCGTAGTGACATCCACTGCCCTATTTAATGGGGTCCCTGTGGATGATATTATGTCGGTGGCTCAGTGGCACTGTGAGTCAAGTTT
Organism: Chaetoderma sp. LZ-2023a; assembly: GCA_034401795.1. Classification (NCBI taxonomy): domain Eukaryota; kingdom Metazoa; phylum Mollusca; class Caudofoveata; order Chaetodermatida; family Chaetodermatidae; genus Chaetoderma; species Chaetoderma sp. LZ-2023a. Next base: position 72,545,288 of record CM067372.1, on the reverse strand, counting down.
TACAGACCATTATCTCCGTGACACCTCTAATCCTCTCGCCTTGTCGATTTTGAAAAAATAACTAGGCATATATATTTTTGATGGGGTTTCCTCATTGCTTATATATTTCACAATTAATTTATGGAAACAACCACTTTTTGGGGACTGCATCGTTCTTCACCAATGGGAAGAGGATGTCAGCAGCCATTTTAACAAGGTCAGTCTTGTGCATGGGTTGTCCATTGTTGATTGTCTTGTCACGTTACCTGTTATTAATATGATGATGGTTTTGTGTATTTATGTGGTTCATTGTTGAGAGTATACGAAAATGGAGTTTTTTCGTCTCTGTCCTATAGTACATGGCACTTGTACGTAGAGAGCGTATAGGACATTGAGGTCATTCGACTCTTCCTCCCAGGAAGGAGGGGGGGGGGGAGCGCATATGACATTCGGTCATCTCTTATACATCGGTGGTGTTATCCGATGGTTAGTCAAATCCTGACTGTTTTTTCATACAGTTTCAGAAGTTTAAGTGCCTTAAACGCAGAAAAGCGTATAGGGATGAGCTGGTCTTTTGACATCGCCTCCCTCCCGCCGAATTCACTGTCGAATTCTGGCAATATCAAAAGTATTAGGGAGGTAAGTATACTCTTGATGTGAAATAAACGAAATCAAGGATTTCTTTTTTCACGAGAGAGTTGATACTTACCTCTCTAGATACGGACCCGGCCTCTCCACCCCACAGAGGCTCGGTCTTCAGGCTCTTAATAGTTGCATGTGTATCAGCCAATAAATTAGTCAGAGGAAGTGCTAGTCTGTGCATGCGCGGTGGTGGGGCTGGCTTCCGCCAGACTACGCTCTGACTCGATGCCCAGTAGGGGCACCTAACTGTTTTAATCTGAGTGTTTATTGAGTGAAAGCCGATATTTAGCAATATCAAAAGTATTAGGGAGGTAAGTATCAACTCTCGCGTGAAAAAAGAAATCCTTGATTTCGTTTAGTTTCCCGCAAGTTTGCCGCATTTAGCTGCACCTGTGTGGTTACCCTGGCAGTGTTTAGCTGCAGTAGCGGTATTTTAGTCATTGGGTTAGCGGGTGATGCGGTTGTTGACCGCAATTAGCCGCCTATAATGTTTGGGAAATGTTTTCCATCGGTGGCCATTTTGTAGGGCTAGTGGTGGGATTTCCCAATGTGGACCTTGCGATCTAAAATATGGTAGGGGTTTACAAGTGCTTAAGAAGATCGTGGATAGCCAGGGTGGCTGTCCTAAAAGAAATATGGAATTGTTGGTGATGTTGTCACTAATCCCAGTGATTCAGACTCGAGGTGTTTTGTACCGAGGTTTTGGTTACTCATCAGAGGACTTAAGCCCATGTTTTTGGTCTTGCTGTCTAATGTTTGTGTGTCATCAAATGTAGTTATATGATGGTACTGCAAGATCTACCCTTAGAATTAATAAGATAGTTAATCTTACCTTTTAGTCGGTTTGTGTTGTCCTATGGATCCTGAATGTTGATCCCAGAGGAAGTACCAAAAAGAGGGTATTGACAGCAACCTCGGACACATCCGGGTAGAAACCATTTTGGCTAACTGGTATAAATAATGCTGCCGCTTCCCAGTCTGGTGATGCGGATGGTGGCTGTGCGTTTACTCCCACTGGTGAATGCTGTGCACCGACTCCACTGTTCAGTGTTCCTGGTGGTGTTTGATTTAGGAGGTCAAAATTCTGTTCTGCCACGTCGTTGAAGAAAATGGCTTCCTTTTCGATGGTGTACAGGAGTTCTCGATCAAGGTTTGGTTCTGCGGCTACTGGTACGGGAGCAATGGAGTTCAGGAACAATTCAAGTTCTCTGTCAAATTCTTTTAAATTAAAGTTGAGTGCTAAGACAGAAGGATTACTGGTGTTAAAACTTGGTGTGGTGGCGGGAAGATTTTGGCTGGTTGTAAATAACAAATTTTCTAGTGTTAGGTTGTTGAAACCTAATGGTGATTCTGGTCCACTTACAATTGGTGCTGTAATGTCTTCTTTTCGAGAACTGCTGGGCCGATTTTAATTATATTTGATAGGAAGCATCCTTAGGGTATAGAGATTCCATTTTGTTCAAACGAAGCCGATCGGCCAATTTGGCCGGTGGCCATCTTGGATTTCAACAGATTTTTAGAAATGTCTAAAAATCTTCTCCAAAACCATTTGAGTGATCAATTCAGACCTCATGAAATATGATCTGTGGTAAAAGCTGACCCAAGTTTGTTCAAGGGAACTTGATTGACTAAATGGTTCAGCGGCCATCTTGGATGACCTCGATTTCGCAAGAATGACTCCTTCCCCAGAACTGCTGAAGCGATCAAGCTGAAATTTGTGATATATGATTAAGGACTAAGGTCCATTAAAGTTTGTTCAAGAGAAGTTGATCCGTCAAAAAAACTGGCCACTTTAAAATGTCTTTAAAAATCTCCAAAACCGCTTGGGGGATCAATTCAAAACACATGAAATATCATCTAGGGCAAGAGCTGCATCAAGTTTATTTCAAGGGAACTTGTTTGGCCAAATGGTTTGGTGGCCATCTTGGATAACCTAATTTTTGCCAAAATGACTCCAGAACCACTGAGCGGATAGGGCCAAAATCTGAGAAATATGATTAGGCACTGAGTGCCATTAAAGTTTTTTCAAGGGAAGGCGCTACGTCAGAAACATGGCAGAAGTGGACCAATCAAAATGTAGCGTCTTTGGCGGCCATATTGGACTTGCAAAAATGACCACAAACTCATTTAGAAGACTACTCCTAAACCACCCACTAACAATTGTGACAAAAATGCATAATGCGCCAAGTGAGCGACTTTTGACAGGGTTCTATTTTGTTTGGAATAGAACTTCCTTGGAATCCTCTTTTAGTAGGGTAATTAAAGGAGGCACGTACAAGTTGGTCTTTGATAGTTGGGTTCCTTCTATAGCCATCGAGGTTTTTTTGTAAAAGTGTCCCGGCATTTCGGGCTGTGTGTAGGTCCCAGTGTCTGTTGATAATCATATTAAGGTGGATGTTTTATGAGTGGTAATCAGTAATGAGAGTGATCCTCTGTGTTTTCTTTGATTTCTCTCTGGGTGCAAGAAGAGATATCCTGTCTTGTAGTGCTTTGTTGTAACTTTCTAGTAGAGAATCTAACGGGTAACCTCAGTTTTCATAATGTGTGATCGTGTTGTGGCCTTGCTTTTCATAGTCCTCTGTTTTGGTACAGCTTCTTCTCAATTGCCCGCATGGACTTGCATTTTTGGTGGCATCTGCGTGTGGTGATTGATAGTGAAGATATCGGTGTGTATCGGTCCGTTTGGTGTAGAGGTTGAATCTTAGTAAGTGATTCTCATTGATGGAGACTAAGGTGTCTAAAAAGCTCACTTTGTGATGTGAGATTTCGACTGTGAATTTGATGCTGTCATGCGATAGGTCCATATAGTTGATGAAAATATCCAGTTTCTCGCATCCCTTTTTTCACATCATCAGAACATACTTACCTCCCTAACACTCTTGATATACTAGTATATCGGCTCTAAATTCAATAATATTCAGAATTATAAAAAGTTAGGTGCCCCTAATGGGCAGGTGGAAGTACACAGTCATGCACATGACAAACACCACCCTCTGCGCATGCGCACACCGGTACTTCCGTTTTCTAATATATTGGCTGGAAGCAACTGGTGGAAATTCCTCACAGGCGCTTTTCTGAATTCATAAGAGAACAATACATCCAAATCTATCATGGCTGATGCGAAAATGTCAGAGGAGCCCTCCTCGTCATCATCCAAGGTGACATTGTTCCTGGCTTTTATTTGAGACTTGTAACTTTCGTGTGTTACCGGTTTTCGTAGCGGCCGTTTTTGGCGGTACCGCGTTTTCAGGTGCTGGGAATCCTTGTAAATTTTTTCCCAGCGCCTAGGGCTAATAAACTCTTGTGTTTTATGCTTACAGGTCGGTCTTGTGTCTATACAAGGTTGCCTGGTCTTCTCTGGAAGGTGTTCACGTCCCAGGATGACTTATCATCGTGATATGTCTAAGGGTTGGAGATATAATATATTAATAAATAAAATATCTCCTTCCTTTTGTCCCATCCCCCCTCATCAGTTCTTCTGGAAGAGGAGTCTCGGCGGATGGATGGACGTGTTTCCTGCACAAGAGGATGGTTGCCTGTGCCCAGGCTAAGGGAGTTATTAATTATGGCGCATGATTATTTGAAAATAATTACATTTTCTGCTGCCGTTTGCTATTGCACTATTTTCTCTCTTGCGTGTGCATGGGTTCTCGAGTATATATAATTTAATATTATATTAGTCGAGAGCGGAGAATGTCTGGAGATCTAGATATTTCTTACATAAATCTGACGTCCCCTCTTCTGGTAGGAGCTTTTGCATAGTGAGGTTTGATGTCATAATCAACCAGAGTTTCTCTTTCCTTGATGTCATAATCTTAGTTTGGAGAAGTCGGTGATGTGTTCATCCCCTGTTTATTAAGAAGTGTAGAGAGATATCTAGATAGTCATGTTCTTTCTCTCTCTCTCTTAATCTAAAAAAGAGTGGGGTTCTGGTTGTATTTGGAGTTATTAACTAGAGAAGTCGCCTGTCCCATCAGGGTGGTCGTAATAGTGGATGTCTTCTCTCGTGGTTGTTTTGGTTTCTTCTTAAAAGATCCATTATCAAGGCTTTGAGACTGTCATACTCATTGTCTTCGTATCCGTCTTTTCAGAAGTGTCCGTCCTGCCTCAAGTCTATGAAGGCTAGATTCTTCCCCCACCCTTGCCATCTGTGTTCAGCTTGTAGGCTGTCCAACAAATGTGTTATTTGTGAAAAGTGGGTGGGGGATCTAACCTCTGAATTCTTCTCTTTACAGGCGAGGATGATGGCAGAGGAGGGGAAGAAACCAAAGAAGGACGGTAAGAAGAAGGCCTCGGAGAAGAGTGGTCTCGAGGCCTTCAAGAGTGAGTTGGTGAGTGAGATGCGCAGGACTTTGAAAGACCTGATGCCTGACATGCTTCGCGGCATGTTGCCTGGCACAGGTGTTTCAACTTCCTGCGCATCGACCTCGGTGCAGGTAGCCCCCGTCCCTGGATCATGGCCTATTAGCTCGGACAATGCGTTTAGTGATCCAGGGGCGGCCGTCTTGGACCCAGGCTTGATGTTCGCATCGCCTGGGGTGCCAGCGGCGCGAGAAGCATCAGGCGGGACCCGACCAACGGGCCTGACCACGATCACTCGCGGAGTAAACTCGTCATCTGCCTTTGAGCAGTCTCCTGGTCAGTCTGGGTTAGTTTTCCTTACTAATCCAGAGTCTAACTTTCCTGACCAGGAAGATGATGAGGACTACCTGCTCGGTCCACAGGTGGATCATGAAGACATGGATGTGAGCGCCTACACTCCTCTGTTGGGGAGCGTGAATGCTCGCACCTATGGCACTGTTCCCTCGGGAGCAGGTTTCATGGTTCAGCCTGTGGCCCGCTTTGGAGCAGACGACCGGCCGTATAAGATTCCACGGTTGGACGTGGAATCTCACACGGACGTTCCAGGCCGCGCTGGTGTGTGTAACCCCCCTCGCACAAGCGCGGCCTTGGAGCTTGGTTTGCCTATGGAGAATGCTATGCCGGCCCTCGCGGGCCCGTATACGTTCCCTGGGCAGCCAGGTTCGTCTATAGCCTCCTCCTCGGCCATACCTGCGAATGCCATTGAGGATGACGAGGGCCCGTTGCTCGTCGGCAGTTCGCAGGTAGCCACGGATGAAAACTGGTCAGAGGCGTGTGCGTGGCTCCTCGCTGTAAGACCAGAGCTCACCGTGGACGAGACGGTCGCCGGTAACCCGCGGGCGTGGTTACAGGCGAAGCCGTTGGCCAGCACGGCTCTGTCTCTGCCGTATGCTGAACATATCTTAGATATGTTCACGGCGGCAGAGGAGTCGATCAGACCGAAAGGTCGCCTCGCGAAGGCCCCCCGCGAGGTAGCGAGGCGATGTCGGGTTACTGCCAGTCAGTATGCTCGGTATGGCCTGGCGCCCAGACCGAGGGCGGATGACCGCGCCGCTCTGGGCGAAGATACGCGGTCGGGTTCCCGGGCTGACACGGGAGCCTTATGCTCGGGCGCTATGCGCTCGGCGAATGCCGCCTTGCGCGACACCGAGGAGAGCTCGCGAGCAGCGATCAGTGCGCTGTCGCATGTCTCTCAGCTGCTGTCGGGGGTGGTGGCAGTGTCGGTGCAGCAACATCCTAGTGCCGTGACAGTCCAACGAGCCATCCAGGATGGCATCAACCTGGCGTTGGACTGTCTGACTAGGTCGGTCACGAAGTCGCTGAGGACGAGGCGCACTTTTGCACTGGACAATTTGTGCCCGTCTCAGGAGCTCAAGTCGCGCTTGATGCAAGCGCCGATGGCGGGCCCTAGACTCTTTTGAGGTGAAGGTTGTCGGCACCTGCAGGAGACAGTGACTTTGGTGAACAACCAGAGGGCGCTGCGGGCACAGTTTGAAGTGCTGCGCAGGGAACACGTGCGTGTTCAGCCCTCGGCTGCGCGACAGCCGTACGCTCCTGGCGGGGCTGGCAGTGTCAGAGGCCAGCAGGCCGGCCGGTTTCAGAGACCGCGTCGGCTACGCCAGCAGCAGCGTGCTGTTGTGCGACAGCCGCCGCCTCAAGCGCAGCCTGCCAGGCAGCAGCCCGCGCACCGTGGTGCGCGTGGCACGGTGCGCATGGCGCTGGTCGCGGCGCGCGGGGAGCGGCGCGTGGTAACCGGGCCTGACGCAAGAAAATTTTTTCCGGTTATCACAAGTACCACTGGGGTGTTGCCACTCGTATCAGAGACACACCCACTTCTGAAGTTTATGGGCACCCCGTCAACCCTAGGTGCACCAGTGGGAGGTCGTTTGACTTGTCACATTCAGAAGTGGGCGCGGTTAATTCAGGACCGCTTAGTCTTGCAATGGCTTTCGCAGGGATACAGTCCAGATTGGATAAGAGGTCCGCCGTTGCATTTGTCTCTGGTACCGGTCTGGACTCAAGTTCCACGAGATCCAGACAAGCGGTTGTGCATAGAAGAGGAGATAGATTCTCTCGTTCTAAAAGAAGCAATTCAACCGGCGCAGGATTGCCCGGGCTTCTATTCAACCGTGTTTCTTGTGGCAAAGAACACCGGGGGGGTGGAGACCAATTCTCAACCTCAAGCCTCTAAACAAGTTTTTAGACACTCCGACTTTCAAAATGGAAACAGTGAGATCGGTGTTGTTGGGGTTAGAGAAGGGGATGTGGACAGCATCTATAGATCTCAAGGATGCTTACTTCCACATTCCAATTGTAAGGAGGTTTCGTCGGTTCCTGAGATTTGCTTTTCAGGGACGCCAATGGGAATTCAAGGTTCTTCCATTCGGCATCTCGACGGCTCCAAGGGTCTTCACTCGAGTGGTACTTGCTATCACGGCATACCTCCGCAGGAGAAATATACCTGTTCACACTTACATAGACGACTGGTTGCTAAAAGCACACAACCCAGAAAGTTTGACAGCAAATCTGGAGATAGTCTTGGAAACTCTCACAGATTTAGGCTGGATGATCAACTTTCTGAAATCAGAGCTGACTCCATCCCAGAAGTTTGTTTACCTGGGTATGTTCTTCGATCTGGAGATAGGATATGTTTATCCGTCCCAGGAGAGAGTGGAAAGTTTCCTCTCGTGTATTCAGTTGGTGTGCAACAGTCGTTATATTCTAGCACGGGTCTATCTGAGAATGTTGGGTCTGATGGTTTCAATGGAACCGGTCATTCCTCAGGCGGCCTTACGCAGGCGGCCGATTCAGTTGTTTCTCATGACCCAGTGGACGCAGAGTTCAGGATCACTGGACTCGCGCATTCAAGTGTTGGACCCTCTCATTCATCACCTTCATTGGTGGATGGAGAGACGAAATCTCCTGGCGGGGGTCATGCTGACCCCTCCCCACCCTCAAGTAACGATGTTTACGGATGCATCGATGGAGGGTTGGGGAGCTTGCCTGGAAGAAGCCACTATATCAGGGCTTTGGAATCTGGAACAGTCAAAGGAACATATCAACATGCTAGAACTGCGGGCTGTAGTTCTAGGCCTGGAACACTTCCTAGGGGAGGTGAAGGGAAAATTTGTGATGATACGTTCAGACAACTCTACAGTAGTGAGTTACATAAACCGCCAGGGCGGAACGAAGTCGCCCAGTCTCTGTATGATGACATGGAAGCTGCTTTGCTGGTGCATGGATCATATGATCACCTTGAAAGCAGTTCATATTCCGGGAAGGCTGAATCTGTTAGCAGACTCATTGAGCCGAAGGATGAGTATTCTACCTACGGAATGGCAACTAAATCAATGTGTGGCGGATCACCTGTTCAATCATTGGGGAAAGCCCAACATAGATTTGTTCGCAATGAAGAAGAATGCGAAGATGACGACGTACGTTTCTCCGATTCCAGATCCAAGCGCTATCGCAATAGATGCGCTAGCTATCAGTTGGAAGAGAATGTATGCATACGCATACCCTCCAACAATCCTGATTCCAAGAGTCCTTCAGAAGATCAGACAAGAGGAATGCCAAGTGCTTCTGATCGCCCCGAATTGGCCAAGCCGATCATGGTTTACGGATCTGCTGGACTTTCTGGTTTGCAATCCGGTTCCTCTGCCGCTGATGGACGATATTATCTTCCAGAGCAAGACCCTTCACAACAATCCGTCAATGTTTCGATTGACTGCATGGATGTTGTCAAACAATCCGCAATTAAGGAGGGATTTTCTGAGCAAGCAGCCAATTTCATGGCCAGAGCCAGGAGGGGGTCAACCTCCAGAGCTTATAATTATAAAATCAACAGATTTGCAGAATGGTGCTCAAAGAGATGTATCAATCCGATGGAAGCATCTATTCAGGTAGTAGCTGATTTTCTATGTCACCTGTATGATACCTATAGTCTTCAACCTAATTCTGTTGCTGGATACAAATCAGCATTGATGACTGTTATCCCTTGCTTGGCAAAGAGGGGAAGTGATGAAGTAAGTGTTTTAAATACTCTTATTAAAGGTATGGGCAATCTCAGACCTAGAAATCCTCCACTGACACCGTCATGGAGTCTTTCTCTGGTTCTGCAGGTTTTGAGTGGTAAGCCTTTTGAACCACTTAGTGCTATATCTGTAAAATTATTGACACTTAAAACTGTATTTTTAGTGGCGGCGGCTTCAGCCAGACGCAGGAGTGTCTGCTGAGCCTGACCGTTATATAGTTACAGGTGAAGGCCTTAAGCTTCTACCTAGATTGAATTTCTTGGCTAAGAATCAATCTTTAAAGTATCCGGGTAAACCTATTATTTTACCTGCCTTAACCAGATATGATCCTGGTGCTAAAGTATGGTGTCCAGTCCGTGCTTTGAATAAGTACAAGAAAAGAACTCAGGTTTGGCGGACGGACCCATGTATCCTATGGTTGTCATATATTGTACCCCATGGTAGGGCGTCAAGAGACACTATTTCCAGATGGATAGTGGAATGTATCCAATTCTGTCATAAGACAGCCACTGGAATCCAGGTAGATAGAGCCAAGGCTCATAGTGTCCGTGGTGTGGTAACTTCCACGGCATTATTTAATGGTGTTTCGATTGAAGACATGTCAGTAGCCCAGTGGCACTGTGAGTCAAGTTTTACCGACCATTACCTTCGTGACACTTCTAACCCACTCGCCGTCTCAGTCCTCAGGAAATAAAATAGTTATGCAGAGGTTTATGTTTGTAAATAGTTTGCCTCCTCTGCTATTTGCAAATATCACATTTGTTGGTAGGGTATTCCTACTATTAGCTGGTACACTTCTCCTCTTCCGGTGGGGGAAGAGATGAGTGCCGCGTCCAAGACATCAAAGGTCAGTGGTTATGACCATTTTTTGATTTTCTGTCTTGGTGAGGGTGTCATTTTATTTTTTAATATGGTGATGGTTGATGTCTCTTAATTGTGGTTTTTCAGAGAGTTTTTTTTTAAATAGAAGCAATTCTTCTTTTTCCAATGTCTAGTAATACTTTCATTAAGTATTAGAGAACGTGCTAGTCATTTAGAGCAGCGTTTTTTCCTATACCTTCCTCAGAAAGAGGGGGGGGGGGGGGGGGGGGAGCGCATTTGCCTTTTGATCAATCTCTCTTCATCGGTCGATTATCCGATGCAAAATTCTATTCCTGGTTGTGGTTTCAGTCACAATTTCAGATGTTTTAAATCTCTTGAGAATTCAAAGAGCCTAGCCTCTTCGAGGGTGTGCGGGTTTTCAGGACCTTGCCTCCCTCCCACCAAAATTTACTTTCAAATTCTGGTTTTTATCAAGAGTGTTAGGGAGGTAAGTATGTTCTCATGATGTGAAATAAGTAAATTTATCAAATTTCTTTTTCACGAGTGAGATGACATACTTACCTCCCTAACAGGATCCCGGCCTCGCCACCCCACGGAGGCCTGGTCCTTTGGCTATTGAATAGTTGCTTCTAGGTCAGCCAATATTTAGTAACGGAAGTACCGGTGTGCGCATGCGCAGAGGGTGGTGTTTGTCATGTGCATGACTGTGTACTTCCACCTGCCCATTAGGGGCACCTAACTTTTTATAATTCTGAATATTATTGAATTTAGAGCCGATATACTAGTATATCAAGAGTGTTAGGGAGGTAAGTATGTCATCTCACTCGTGAAAAAGAAATTTGATAAATTTACTTAGTCCATATCATAAAGATGTCATCTATGTAGCGTAGGTAAAGTGATGGTTTGTGTGGCGCGTTTGAGAGTAGTTTCCCTTCTAACTCTGCCATGAAGGTAATGGCATAGCTGGGTGCTACTTTGGTACCCATCGCTGTCCCTCCTATTTGAAGGTAGTGTTTGTTGTTAAACATAAAGTTGTTACATGTTAGTACAATTTTCAGGAGAGACAAAAGAGACCTAATGCTGGCCTGGCCCGGTGTCCCATATGTTCTCATGAATTTTGCTGTGGCTCTCAGGGTTAGGTATGTTAGTGTAGAGTGATGTGACATCTATAGTGACTAGAATGGCATTATTAGTTAAGGTGCCATAAGATTCAAGTTTATTTATAAAATCAGTGGTGTCCCTGATGTATGAGGGTATATCACAAAGGTAGACTTTGATATGTTCGTCCACAAAACTACTGATGTGCCCAGTAGGATTCCCATTCCCACTGATGCTGGGTCTACCCAGGATGTTATTGTTGGCCTTTGATTTGTTGATTTTTGGTAGTAAATAGAATCTGGCTGTCCTAGGTTCATCGATCCTTAGGCCATTGGCTATATCAGTGGATATTTCGCCGTTAAAGACCTCATGCATGCACCTTGGCTTACAATACATTACTTCTAATCCGAGTACAGATCAGTTTGTGAGCCTACATGAGGGATTCCCTAAATTAAATGTATAAGATGTATAGTTTAACATTGATAAAACAATAGAAAACTAAATATAGTTAACCATGACAGTTTGATCTTTCATTAATCGACAGGATGTCTCTCCATTGCCTTCACCATTGGAAGCTCCTGAAAAATCCAGCACACAGTTTGATCATATTGGTGTGAGACCACAAGTTGATAATGGTAAGAAGAGAGAATTGGTATGTATCAAATCCCTATTAAATTCCTAAATCCATGAACGGATTTACTGGACTCTGAACAAAGTTAAAGGGAAGTTAGGAACCGAGTATAGCCTGCGTGTAGAGAAGCAGAAAAGGGTCAAAGCATGCCAGATGATGCTTTTGTATAATTTAGATCAAATATATTATTTTTGAATTCCTAAATAGTAAATTTCTCCACAGAATGTAATTTTCTTCCATTTCCCATGAGAATCACAGTGTGACATCACGCATGAATGATTGTCGTTGTCACGACGTCATCGCTTGAATAATATTTTGTTGTTGATCATTGATCATTCACGGCAGCTCATTCATACACCATCATACTAATGAGATGCAAGAGAAATACTAGTGTTTGATAAACTAGAGAATGTATTTGAGCTCATGTCCAGTTTTGTAAATGCATTTGACGCCAGTTTCCTGTTTTCTGAAAACGTGTGGGGCGTAATGTGAATTCTTGTGGTTGATGATTCACGTGATGGCATCATACCATGGGTTTTATTGGTCGATATCTCCGAAAACCTTTTGGTGGAATTCAACCAAATTCTTTGTCAGTTATCCACACAATTACGGATTGCAAGCTAAGATGACATTGATATTGAGTTGAGCTCTGCCACGCGGGGGGAGGGGGGAGGTATGTTAGTGAGAAAGCATGGAGATTTGTGATGGTATACCCTAGACTGTACACTCTAGTTGTTCTTAGATCTAACTCCGGTAAACAGTACAGGCTTGTAGCACATAAGTAGGGCCCATTATGGTGCAAAAGGGTCAAAATTTCAAAGATGGTCTAATTGATTTTCGCTGAACTGTAGTTGAATATGACCAAATTCCAGACTTTAACGATAACTATTATTTATTTTTCACTATTCATGCTCTACAAAAATCATAAAATTCTGCAAAAAGTTCAATTCCATAAGAATGGGAACTAAATACATTAACATATCTCAGTGAATTATTTATTTTCTACTCAGTAGTGGTCAATATTAGTCTTATTAACTCATTGGTGATAATAAATCATCTCATCTGGAAAAATATTCAAAATTATAACTCAATTTCACAAAATAATTTCAAAACAACTGCATAGATAAAAAAAATGTCAATTAAATCATGTTTCATCTATCTATTTTACACTAATCAAACATGTAAGACTAATTTGATTAATGAAACTAATTTAATTTATGTTATTACCTTTTACTAATGTAATTAACCATATTACTATATTTACAAAAACGTGACGTACAGCCGGAAAATCTCTTTGACACTGTAATTTTATAGTGTGGATTTCCTCTTAATATTTTTATGCCTAAAAGTTGATATCATGAGACTAAAAAAGGCATCTTAATAACAACTTTTAAGTAGTATATTCTTAAGAGTAATAATCATTTTAACAAAACATGACGTACAACCGGAATTGGGTGCACCGTTTTTGTGTGATTTGACAGAATGTGAACATCATATTACTTTCAGAAATGTATGGTCTTGAATTAATAACAACATATTAATTTACAAAATAATGCAATGAATACACCAATATACATCATATATATTAACACACAGATGCCTTTTATATAGACCATGCTTTCATATCATAAAATCTTTAATTAGACCAATTTTCGGCTATTTGCTAAACAATATGCACTTTGGAAGATAAAATACATAATACATATGTCAAATTAAAGCCCACAACTGTGGCTTGCAATTAGGCGACTATTTAAAGGAACTTCTATGGGTTTTTTAATCTGAAGACATATGGTAACACGATTTTTTGCTTTGCACCATGAAAAATCACATATTTTCCTCTTCTTTCTTTTTCAAAGTAATGTGCCAATATTTATTCTCAACAAAATATGGTAAACCTATATATTTTAAGGTTCCTTGCATATTATAGCTTCAGGAAACAGACTCTGAGACAGTTAGTTCATAAAATCACACATAAATGCACTAACGCTGTCAAGCTAACTCGTACTGTGGAAAGACTGGTTGTGCCAAACCTAGATGCTACAAACCTACATCCCTTTGGGTATTTATTATCCCTCACACCCTGAGATCCACATTATTATAATTTATATCACATACTGGAGTGGCCATTTGTTAACCAGATGGGGAAGTGTGACTTAGAATTCATTTTGTTAACACCTGACCAATTTTAATACTGACTATCTGTCTGCATGATGAATTTCCGCGGACTACATTTTCCATGGGGTTTAACTCTGGATCTGCTGAATATTTTGAAAACAATTTGACTAAAAGTTATTTGTGACTAAGCCATGAACAACTTTCCGTCAAAATGTTTTCAAAATATTCAGCAGATCCAGAGTTATTGTCGACTGAAATTATTTTCTACTTCGAATAATACTTACCAGATGTAGTATTATGATAATGCCTATTATCTAGTCTAGCTCAAAATAAACAATTAAAAACTCCGCACTATCCTGGTCCTGCCCATACTGTGTCCGGGAATGACCATAGCCCCAGGTACCGAGTCAATTCCCAATCACAGTCAGATTCGCTTATTCTGCTGATTAACAAGTTGCATGTGTTTTTAAGCTCGAAATTTGTGCCAAATTTACGGATTTACGTGTGTTTTCGCTAATTCATTGCTGATGTAATGGAAGGAAATGGAAAGTCATCACAGGGGCAGGTTGTATCAATCTAGAATTTATACATTCATGCCGTAATGACTTAAAATTTCTTAAATTGGCACATTATTTTAAAATGGTAGCCATTGTTGGAGTCGCTCCGGTACCCATTAACTGTTTAATCTTATCCGGGTACTTGGTTAATTTCTCTTGCGACTCGGTTCCTTCCAAGATGGATGCGCCCGTAGCCAAGATGGCGGCGCCCATGGTTACCGTTATGTTTTGGCTTGGCGTGTATATGCACTCATTTTGATGCAAATTTTTAGCTCTCGCTTGACTGTCGAGGGTGTTTGTAGCAATCGGCATTTATTTCTTGGCTTTATAACGTTAGTTAATTACCAATGTCGTGTTTATAAAATTTCACTCTAAAAAGTTTCAAATATTTCCTGCCTAAAGGCTTGATTATCATTAATTTAAGAGAAAGTTAATGTTTCTAAGTAATTCTATGTTACAAGCAAGTCAATTGTGTGTATTGCTCATCATCGTATGTCATGTGCAGCGTTTTAATTCTTACTCTGTGTTCGCAGAAGACCAAAAACCAGGACACTGTGTCAAAAGTGTAACAGGTTCATGAAACGCAAGTCATCACTGTGTGGCTTGCGCGAGGTGTGATGTGGGCGCGAAGTGGTTGTCGGAGTTGGTGGCGGAGTTCGATCGTGATCGACGTACGCGTTTGGAGAGAATCGCGAGGGACAAGGCAGCAAAGCTGGATCAGGCATCAGTAAAGGGTCTTGAAGAGCGTCTGAACAAGCGGATGGACTCAGCATTGGGCGTATGGGTGGCCGAGTTTAAGGCAATGTTTGAGTCGCAGGCTGGTGCAGGGCAACCTTTCGGTGGTCCGGCTTGTTCTGCGGAGGGACGAGCACCTGTCCTTCCTCCGACCTTGGCTCAAGAGCCGACGGCGGAGGAGGAAGATCTGCTTATGGAAGATTCCGGCATGGCAGATATTTCATTAACGGCAGAACTGAGTACGTCCCAGGGATCTCCCTCGGGTTTTGTACGGGTCTGCCAGTCGGGTGGTGATGTCGATGTTCCGTCGGGCATCTTTCACCCGGATTTCGCTCAACCCGTGTTACTGTTGGAGCCGTGTATTGCGCTTCCTAGCAGCATCCCGGCGGCGTTAGGTGCGGCTCCTCTCGGAGTTCCGTCATCTACCTTAGTGACAGCGGCTGTAGTCCCGGCTCCCGCGCTGGAGCCGATGGACTGCGATGAATCTGTCTCCGGCGATTCGCTGGACACTGGTGCCGCTAGTAGTCAGGCTATGGACGCGCTTCATGGTGGAGGACGTGCGGGCCATAGTTCTCAGCACGGGTCGTCGGTGGCTTTCTCATCCAAGGGTGAGAAGGAAGATGAGAACGGTAGTCCATTGATGGACGAGTCCTCATTTTGCACCGAAGCTGAATGGGTGCAGGTCCTTGGCTGAATGTCCGACCGTCTCAGGTTGGCATCTGATCAGGGATCTCAGCGCGATCCGGCGATGGAACGGATGTCAGAGCGAGCGGCTAGCGCTCTGTCAAGTGGCTCTTCTGCCATGGCGACGCTCCCCTTGGACTCGCACACTTCTGCCATGTTGGCAGTTGCGGCGTATCGTCTGGTTCAACCAGACTATTCGTTGCCAAAGGCCCCGAAGGGGATAAGGAGTAGGATCCATTTTCCTGAGCAGGCCTACCATCAATATGCCCAGGTTCCACGGCTTTCCGTCGGGGAGCGAGAGGCATTGAATAGGCCGTTGGCTGGCAAATCGAAGGGTTGTTCTCGTCCCTTAGTTTCCCAGGCCAATAAGGATCCTTTTAATGAGTTAACGCTCATTGAGGATGCGGCGAGGGCAGCCATGGCTGCACTCTCGCACGAATGTACCGTCCTGCAGGGTATGCTGACCTGCGTGGCGGAAGGTGGGGAAGTGCCAGAGGCTACTCCCGGAGTTGTCCGGGACGCCATGCGCTTATCCCAGGATTGCCTGGCCAGGGTGATCACCAGATCATTGGCGGAGCGCAGGAGAATGGTTCTCGATTGTGTAGAACCAGGACCTGAGATGAGGGCTGCGTTATCTTCTGTGCCTTTCATTGGTCCAGGCTTGTTCGGCGGCTCGGCACGGCAAGCCTTATCCAAAGTCACTTCAATGGTCGCGGAGCAGGAAGTAGTCCCGCAAGTCGTGGAAGTCGACTAAGAGGACACAGCCGCAGCAGTCCTACAAGCAGCATCGGCAGAAGCAACAGAGGCAGCGCCAGAGATCGCCCTTCCATCCTTCTGGCCGTAATGCCCATCGGGCATCCGGATCGCAGGGACCTGGCCGTTTGTCCTCATACAGGTCCTCTTATAAGAGGCCGTATGAGGAGGACAGGAAGGGTGGTGGTTCGGTTCGCGGCAGTTATCGTAAGGATAGCCGTGGCGGCAGTCCCGGACCGTCATACTCCAAGAAACCGTGGGGCGGCCGTGGAGGTCGGTCTTGACGGGTTTCCGGCGGGATCAGTTCCGGTGACGTCAGGAACGAAGGGAGTCGAGAATCTTCACCCAAGCGATTTAGCGTCTTATCGTGCAATATCGACCGCCAGCTGTGTGCAGATTCCTACTGTCAGAGGCAGACTTCAACTGTTCTCAAGCCACTGGGAACGGGTCTTGCGAGATTGTTTAGTCTGTCAGTGGTTAAGAAACGGCTACGAACCGGACTGGCTCATCCGTCAATCGTTAACATCGACTCCAGTGTGGACTCCTGTTCCAAGGGAATCCGATCGTCTAGATGCCATTTGCTCAGAAATCGAAGCTCTTCAGCGGAAGAACGCGATTCATCTAGTCCGCAATCAGTCCTCCCTAGGCTTCTATTTGATGATGTTCCTCGTTCCGAAATGTACCAGAGGTTGGAGACCAATTCTCAATCTCAAACCGTTGAACAAATTAGATGGAGACTTTAGCAGCGGTGATGACAGGACTGAGAAAAGGCATGTGGGCAGTGTCGATAGATCTGAAGGATGCATATCTTCATATTCCAATGTCAATTCCTTTTCAGAAATACCTTCGCTTTGCATTCCAAGACAATGTTTGGGACTTCAATGCGCTTCCATTCGGCCTGACCACAGCACCGAGGGTCTTCACCATAGTGGTTCTCGCCATGACTTCTTATCTTCGCAGGAGAAACATAGCTGTTCATACTTACATAGACGACTGGCTGCTGAAGGCATGGAATCCAGTCACTCTGCGAAACAATCTTCAGGTAGTTCTAGCCTTACTAAAGGACCTAGGATGGATTGTGAATCTAGAGAAATCAGAATTGACTCCATCCCAGGAGTTTGTTTATCTGGGAATATTTTTCAACCTCAGGGACGGCGTAGCTTTTCCGGCGGAGAGCAGAGTCAAGAGTTTGATTGCAGTACTGGAGTCAGTTTCTCTAGGAGCCTTTCTGATGGCTCACCAATTTCTCAGGATACTGGGTTTACTAGTGTCTCTGGAGAAAGTCGTTCCTTATGCGGCACTCAGGCGCAGGCCGATTCAGATGTATCTAATGTCATTCTGATCTCGGAGAACGGATCCGTTATCTCTGAGAATTCCAGTAAAAGAACCATTGATATTCCACCTCAGTGGTGGTTATCAGAACAATCTCCTGCGAGGTGTTCCTCTACAACCTCCTCAACCACAGATGTCCATCTTGACAGATGCATCAACGACGAGTTGGGGAGCGGTATTGGACGATCAGTCAGTGTCAGGGGAATGGGATCGGACCAATGCGCAGAAACATATCAATGTTCTCGAATTATTAGCGGTGGCATTAGCACTTCAAAAATTTGAGAACTTAATCAGAGACAAGATTGTCCTAGTAAGGACAGACAACTCAACAGTGGTGTCTTATTTGAACCACCAAGGCGGGACGAGATCACCGGAGTTGTGTATGATGATTTGGAACCTTCTGCTGTGGTGCCAAGAGAGGAATGTTATTCTTCGGGCAGCACACATTCCAGGAAGATTGAACATCTTAGCAGATGCTCTCAGTCGAAGGACGGTTTGTCGTCCGACGGAATGGCAGCTCAACCAATCGGTAGCGGAGGTTCTATTCAAACATTGGGGCAAGCCAAATGTGGACCTGTTTGCGATAAAACAGAACGCAAAGATGGTCACATACGTGTCACTGATCCCGGACCCACTAGCTTTAGCAGTAGACGCACTGGTGATAAGTTGGAAGGGAATGTAGGCGTATGCGTATCCTCCAGCGATTCTCATCCCAAAAGTTCTGGCAAAGATAAGAGAGGGTATGTGCCAATTACTACTGATCTTAGGCTTGACTATTCCACTTAAGGATCGTGACATTGTCATGAATTGATGACCCAGAGTATGTGAGTACATGCCCCAAAACACCTGTCCACACTGTCTGTTTTCTCCTTCTTTTTCTTTCAGCATTGTCCCCCTCCTTTTCTTTCAGAGCCAGAACTGGAGCTGGAGCTAAAATGCAGCAACGAAAACAACAATGACAGACGGGCAGAAAGACGGATGGAGGACTGGAATGGACAACAGAACAACAGATGGGCCGGCCTGGCGGCGGACCGCGAGGGATATGGACGTGTGTCCATCTCTTTCGTGGCGCGTAGGCAGGTATGCTTGTCTGTCGAACAGACTGACAAACCAATCAACAAATGGACAGACTGACGGACAACTCTGGGCACAGCAAGCTGCTGGAGTACGCTTAAGCAATGTACTTGGCCCCACTTGCTCAGTCTTCTCGGATGGGACTTTAAACTGAGGTCCCGTCATACAGTGCCCATCACTGTGTGAACGTGAGCTAGGGTTAGGTAGGCAAGAAATTTCGGCATAGTCAAAGTAAACCGGATGCTGAATGGATCCCTCCTCGGATGGAACCACGCAACATACGGATTACAAAACCAAAACCAAATTGCTAGAATTAGAATCTTTCGGAATTTTCGAGGGGACTATGGAGGGATGTAACCCGGATGACTGATCGAGTTCGTCCTCGGACGGACACAGTCACCATACGGGCTACCTAACCAATCAAAATCAAACAAGTGCGCGCTGGTGCCTGCTCGGATGATGGCCAGAAGACCAAATGGGTCCCAGGACCCGAAAGACCCCACACCCCAACCTCCCCACTCCCCCCAAAGGGGCCGGGAGGTCTATGACCTAAAGCCCCCCCCCCCCCTTGGATGCATCAGGTCATAAGACCGTACGCACCTCCCCCAACCCAACACCTACCCCATCCCTTACCCACCCCTGTTAGGTCCAGGTTAGGCCATCCCCATTACACACGCCCAAGCATGAGGAGCAACAAAAAAAAAAGCCATGGAAAAGAACAGCAACATGAGACAAAATCGAGAGACAACGATCAACACACACACACACACACAGAGAGAGACGCAAGCTAATGCACAAACCGACGTCACAAGAATTCACAAGAATTCAACAGAAACCATAAAGGCCAGGCGTGAGTCTAGACCCTAGCATTGGGAACTAGCATATAAACGCCTCAAATATTACAACACACACACATTACTACTGATCGCCCCTCATTGGCCAGGCCGATCATGGTTTACGGATCTGCTGGACATTCTGGTCTGCAATCCAATCCCTCTTCCAGACAGAAGAGATCTAATCTCTCAGAACAAGGGTCTGTATCTCCACGACAAACCGGAAATGTTCAAATTGACTGCATGGATGTTATCAAGCAGTGTGCAATTAAAGGTGGCTTTTCTGAGCAAGCAACGAAGTTTGTTGCTTCAGCCAAAAGAGGGTCAACCACAAGAACATAATTATAGAATCAACAAATTTGCAGAGTGGTGTAAGGGAAGAGATATCGATCCCTTTTCTGCATCTGTTCAACACGTAGCAGATTTTATCTGTCATTTATACGAAGTTGACAAACTTGTACCTTCAACCCTAGCAGCATATAAGTCTGCATTAGCTTCAGTCATTCCCAGTCTGGCCATTGAAGGAGTGGAGAATGACACTTTAAATGAAGTTATTAAAGTAATGAGCAATCTGCGACCTAGACAGCCAATTCCTATCCCAGCATGGTATCTATCTCTTATTCTACAGGTTTTAGGGCATGCTCCCTTTGAACCGATTAGATCTATAGATATTAAACTGTTAACTATTAAATCAGTTTTCTTGGTTGCAGCAGCGTCGGCGAGAAAGAGAAGCGAAATACATGGGTGAAGGTTTAAGACTATTTCCATGTCTTTGTTTCCTGGCAAAGAATCAGTCACTTAAATATCCAGGACAGCCGATCAATTTGCCAAGTTTAATTAGACATGACCCAAACTCTTCTGCTTGGTGTCCTGTCAGATGTCTGAAAATGTATAAGAAACGTACTGAGGAGTGGAGAGATGACCCGAAATCTCTGTGGTTATGTCTCAAAGCTCCTCATTTGCACGCCTCGAAAGATACCATTTCTCGTTGGATAGTCAATGCTATCCAGATGTCGCACAAAATCGCTACAGGAAAGCAGATTGATCGTGCGAATGCCCATCTGGTCTGAGTACTAACAGCATCATCGGCCCTTTATAAGGGTGTCTCATTAGAGGAGGTGATTTCTGTAGCACAATGGCATGCCGAGTCGTCATTCACTGATTTCTACCTTCGCGACATCTCCAGCGCACTTAATCCGGTAGCTGTCGCCAATTTATCGAATCTGAACTAAAGCCACATCCGACCACTATTTCGCACACATCACAAGTTTCTTCCACTTGCACTGAACAATGGCCATGCACATGACCCGCGAATGACCGTGGATTGGGCCGGGCTCCTGTGATGAACAAGAAAGACCAAGCACTCAAAAATGGTGAGTGTTTGCCTTAATTAAGTGACTAATTTTAAGTTTACTTATAGTCGAAATACCAGACTATCTAAGTAAATAGTCTAGCCAAGAACATCTTATTCTTTTAAACAGACATTAGACTCATTCCAATTTGAAAATCTAATCGATATACTGATAGTTTTTCAAAATTAGAAGTTGTACTAGCTTCTTTGCACTCTACTGGACTGCCCTAGCTGAGACTTGGGGCTGACACGGGTCTGGTGGGTGTTGCTTCCCCTGTTTGACAGCCCTCTGGAATTTGTGCAGACAAATGAGGGGAGGGGGGGTGGTGAGCGCGGTCTAGACCATGGAAGTTTAGCACGCTATGAGTCAGATGGCAGAACCCAAGCGTATGCCAGGGTTCTAGTCTCTTCACAACCTTCTCTGTCGGATGGTAGATGAGTGCTGGTTCGAGCCTCACCTCCTCCCACCGGTATTTCTTGGCTGTCAAAATCTGGAGTTTATCATAATAGTACATTTGGTAAGTATTATTCGAAGTAGAATTAAAAAAAGCATCCGCTTTTGTTTCTACGAGAATTCTTAATATGGCCATGCCTCAGCCACCCCGCTGGGGTGAGGCTGAGCTGCTTTTGCTGTTTGTCAAGGCCAATATAAGACGAATCTGACTGTGATTGGGAATTGACTCGGTACCTGGGGCTATGGTAATTCCCGGACACAGTATGGGCAGGACCAGGAGGGTGCAGAGTTTTTAATTGTTTATTTTGAGCTAGACTAGATAATAGGCATTATCATAATAGTACATCTGGTAAGTATTAAGAATTCTCGTAGAAACAAAGGCAGATGCTTTTTTGAGTCTGGTGGCTTGCAGCAGTTAGAAAGTTAATGTTTGAATTAAAGTTATTTTTAAAGTCTTATTCATATTGTAGCCAATGGTGTAGCCGTGCATACTCGTGCACGCCCATCACAACATACTTTCACCCATCATCTCTATCATCACTGGGCGGCATCATCGGGCAAAACAACACAACCACCATCCTCATCAACTCGTAAACCTGTCGTTATTGGTGGTGAGATTTCTTTCTTCTACTCTGATTTGATGCTAAGATTTTGTTTCTTATGTCTGGGTAAAATCAGCTCGATATATAATAATCTACATGCATTTATCAATGCTACGATTGGAGCACTGTCAGTCTGGAATTCTGGTGTCAGACTTAACCCCCAGTTAACGGGTGAATCAGAACTGAACAATTTATAGATCCGATATGTTATCTATCAAGCATAGTTTCATTATTCAACTGAGGTCTCAATAAGATCTCAACAGAAGGATCCATTTAGCTATGTCCCGCACATATCTAGCTATTCTCAGCCCATGTTTTGCACATGTTGGGATCGATATATATACTTTGAACCTTGAATTCCCAGAATCACAATTTCAAGGTTTACGTCAAGCAGTTGAATGTTTTGAAACCAATTTGAATGGGAGCTGTTGCTGCCATAGCAATTCCTAGTAAAATTAGTTTCAAAATATTCAACAGAATGTTTATTAAATTGCAAATTCTTCAAAAACATACAATTGGTACACTTTTGTGACAGAGTTCAAGTTTCATGACAAAGCTACCTCATTTGGATTGTGACGTCAGTTAACATGTTAGGTATTTGATTATGACATCAGATAATGTACTTGAGTGACAGCTGAAATCCCTGCTTTGTCTTAGGGGATTCACAATGGTATTCTCTATATCTATTTCAATCATTTAGCTATTTAATTGTTTCTCTGTTATCCACACTTCATTTCATTTAAATATAGTTATTAATTATATTTTTACTTTCAGCAACATTATTAAAAATAGGATCTAAATTTAATTATTAATTTTACAGCGTCATCAACTGCACCCATCGCTGCAAGTATGGTGTCTACCCTTGACCGGTCTGATGTCCCATCCAGACTAACCAAGACACTACCAGCCAGAAGCAAGATACAACCATTATCACAAAAACAGCTTCCACCTAGCAGGCGGGCACATAGACAGGAGCCTGGTACCGAGCTTAGTTCAGCCAAAGGACAAACAAAACAAATTGGAACAGAACATAAGAGTATGGATTCATTCAATGAACTTTCACAAGTTCTAAAAGCCCCCAGACAGCCTGAAGATAAACAGAGTAGTAAGTGCATTATTTAGTTTCATTCTTTGCTTGCAGAAACATAGAGCCTACTTTTAACCCGTACATTTTATCAAGAAAATTAGAATTTTCTCATAGAAAATGTCGATTATCAGACCATGAGAATATTATTTTTGAAGATTTATCGCTGGAATAACTGGCTCAATAACCGAGGCAGTCATTCCAGTGGAAAAAAAAAATATATATATATATATATATATATATATATATAGTCTTCTCTTGGTCTGGAAATGGACATTTCCCAAGACCATGGCTGAAGGCGTTTTGGGCTGGTTTGAGTATTAAAGGTCTAATCAGGGAGTAGGAGCTTGCCTAGCCAGTGGGAGTGTTAAAGATATTTTGGAATGTGGAACAGAGTCAGAATCATATATCTTTTTCTGAATCTTCTGACTATCACCAAACTACTTCTTTTGCAAAATCAAGGGAAGCGGACAACTCACCAGTATTGTGTGTGATTTGCCAAAGCGGGACATGCCTACCCAACTTATGCATATATTGACAGGAAGTGCCTTCTAATAGAAAGCCAAACTTAATCCCAGTCAAATTTAATAACAGGCCTGAGCTGTAATTATTCCTATGGTAAACTATTACAGGTTGCCGTATATAATTATATTTAATTTTGATATATTGGATAGAATATTTGTTGCTTTTACAGCCTCACTCGTGCCAGAGCGCCTATCCCCAGTGGATACAGATACTGCAGTTTCTGAACAGAAAACATATCACAGGTAATATTCACTCATGTTGAAAGATTCTATGCACACTCCTGCTTGAACCATAAACTTAACAATACAGGGATCCATATAACTAAGCTTCGCCAACTTTTGATGTGCTCTGGAATCAATTTGTAACTTTGAAGTCTGACTTCCCAGAATCTAAATTTCAATATTTTTGAAACTAATTTGACTGGGACCTATTGCTGCGTTCCCAGTCAAATTAATTTCAAAATATTCAACAGAATGTTTATTATGTTTTAAATTCATCAAAGACATACAATTTGTGCTCTTTTTATAACTGATAGACTTCGATTTTCATGACAGCTACATGATTTTGATTGTGATGTAATTGATTATGACATCAGACACTTGCGTCACGGGTCAGATTTAACTATTGATATCCATTTTTAGTACGTCACCATTAGGAGTTGGCTATTGCTATTTTAAACAAGACTTGGCAAGCAGTCATCCCACGACCTCGAAGGATGCGTTCAATCAATATCTTTAATTCTCACAGTCTGTTGGGTGGGCGCAATTGTGCCTCCTCTTCCAGTAAAAAGGTATATAAAACATGGTGGTCATTCAGTGTTATGATTTCAATAAATCGTTTATCTTTATTCGACTTATGTATATATGTAAACTGCCTGCATCACTTGAATTTTTGGTTATGACTTGCAATTAGTACAGCATAAGTTGGTTGGTCTGTCGACCGATCTGCCAAGTTCTTTTTCCATTTTTGACTCGGACATCTCGTATGGTATTACCTGACCATTGCTTCATTCTTTGCTTCAGTCGAGGGACTGAGGATGGTGTAAGGAAAGCGCAGAAGCTTGTTGACAGAGCACGCAATATGGCAAAGTTATCTCGAGATGCTGTTCTAACTGTGCCCCCTTCTAGCCATCGTGTTCTCCCTAAGTCAGTCAAGTAAGCAAAAATATAGATATATTATATAATCTCACACCATGATGAGAGATTATTCAGTAAATATTACGGAATGCCGAGTTTGGCACTGCCGTTAACCATTTAATGGTTAAGATTGGTCAGGAAAATCTATATTTCTGCTCAGTATCTGTCCATTTGCAGATCAACAAAAGACTATTTTTTACATTTTACTACTAGAATGACTGGCTCGCTTATCAAGCCAGTGATTTCAGTCGTGAATTTTTCAAAATTCTTTTCTCAGCTACTAACACCACTCGCATGACAGCTGATGATGAATAGGAAAGACTTATAGTATTCCTTAAAAAACTGGTTAAAATGCATGTGCACCCACACAGATTTCCTGAGTACACCTCTAAAGAGCAGTGATGACTACTAATTCATATATGAGTTAACCCTTTAACACTCATATCAGCTAAAAACGGCTTCTGCAGTGGTCTTGAGAAATGTCCATCTGCAGACCAAAAGAAGACTATTTTTTTAATTTTACCACTTGAATGACTGGCTCGATAATGAGCCAGTCATTCCAGTGGTAAACTTTCTAAAATAATCTTCTCTTGGTCTGCAAATGGACATTTTCTATGAGAAAATCGAAATTTTCTTGAATAAATTTGAGGGTTAAAGGGTTAAATAATCGTTATTTGTGACATGATCAATTTTGGCTTGTCTCTATCTGGCATGGGAAGTAGTCAGGTGTAGATTAAAATTAAAGGACTCTCTTAACTACGCTTATGGGCCATTGCCAGGATTATGGGCTTGTTACCTGAATTAAATGGATAATAACATCAGGCTTGGAGTGTACATTCGGTGAGTAGGTCTGGACCATTAGTATGCACGCTTACTGGGTCACCTCACCATTTGACAACTTTCCTGAATTCTCAATTATCTTTGCTAATGCAACATTTTTTTCTAAAAGTACATGTACCTACTTCTTTACCTCCTTGTACATTTATATGTTAATGTTGACCAGCTGTGTATTTCACTTCCAGCCAAAAGCTGATGTCTATAGCCACAGAATCAGAGGAGATAGAACAGATTGCTAGAACACTGAATCTCCCAGACAGAGATGCTGACTGTGCTACTTTGATGTATAAAACTTCATCACATTCACAGGTAAACCTAACTGACAGGTATGTAACAATGTCAGGTATGCACCATGATTTATTGTGTCAGACACCAGCACAGGTGAATAATATTCTAACCTGCTCGTTAGATTACGTCTTTTGAAGCCAAAAAATAGTGGTTCTTTAACTGTCTTACAAACTCACGCCATCAGACAATAATTTCAATTGGGAATAAGTCTGAACCTGTTGAATATTTTGAAAACAATTTGACTGAACATTGTTGGTGTCAAATTGTCAAATTGCTTTCAAAATGTTCAGAATATCCAGAGATAAACCCCATGGAAAATGTAGTCTGCAGAAATTCAGCAGGCAGACAGTTAAGATAGGTAATTGAAATGACCACCTGTCTTGAAGCACTACCATCTCATGAACTCATTAATATTAGTCAAGTTTTTCATTTAACTGGCATTTTACCATACAGATTATGTATGTGTTAGTCGATATACCTTATATTGCACTATAACAATGTCAAGACTGTTATGCATTTATATCTTGCTGGACTCTTGTCTTCACCCGTATGTAATTGGTTATTACAGGTTAACTTTAATGGGTAACAGATTCTGCACAAGCTTTAGTAGATAAGGTTAATGTTTGCATCATTAACAATCAAAGGGCTTAGAGAAATGTTTAGCAAATAAGCTACAAGTTAGCCTTTCAATGTCCATTTAATCCATTCCCGTGTCACTTAGAAGTCAATTGTACAGATAAGTTGCCAAACCCAGTCTAATTATGTTCAAAATATTCAACGAAATATTCCTTGCGCAAAAAGAATGTATCATATCTGGTCTGTGATGTTAAAGTGTTCGGTCGGTGTGCAGTTAGCGTTGACTCCATGACCGTACTCCAATGGCATTATTGTCCCCCTGACGGCCGTCGACAGGGACACTAGTAATAGTTCATCCGTCCATCACACTTTAGGTTTCCATTCGATAACTTTAGTTAGCCTGAAGGATTTATTTCAAATTTGGTATAGTGATTCCTTATGACGAGGCCTCGGTGGGGATTTGTGTTTCAGCGACGCGCGTCCAGATGTGATGGAGTTATCCCCCTTGAACGACATAGAATTCAAGGAAAATTTGGTTTCCGTTCAATACCTTTAGCTAGCCTGCATGGATTTATTTCAAATTTGGTATAGTGATTCCTTATGACGAGGCCTCGGTGGGGATTGCGTTTCAGCGACATGCGTCCAGATGTGATGGAGTTATCCCCCTTGAATGACAGAATTCAAGGAAAATTTGGTTTCCGTTCAATACCTTTAGCTAGTCTGCATGGATTTATTTCAAATTTGGTATAGTGATTCCTTATGACGAGGGCTCAGTGAGGATTGTGTTTCAGCGGCGCGCGTCCAGATGTGATGGGGTTTCCCCCTTGAATGACATAGAATTCAAGGAAAATTTGGTTTCCGCTCAATAACTTTACATAGTCTGCATGGATTTATTTCAGATTTGGCATACTCATTCCTTGTCGCTAGTCCTCGGTGGGGATTGTATTTCAGAGACATGCGTCTAGGCGCAACAGAGTTGTCCCCGTTAAATAATGACTTTTTTTCTGCTGTTTGCTTCAATTGCTTCTTGTACTGCTTTTGTAGATGGCACCACAGACCTGCCTCCCAGAGCATAGCTCGACAAATAAGATTTTATTCATGTTTACATTCACAGTGTACAATGTTTTTAAACATCTATATACATGTATATATCCCATTAAATATTCTGAATGTGACTTGACTATAATTCATTTATGCCTGCACTTATTGCATATTTTCTGTGTTTCTTTAATAGCTAGCTTATATAATAATGCATAGCTTTGCCATAAACAGGTCTGCTTTACATGCATGCATTACTGCTTCATATATTGCATAATTTTGCTATTTCATAAATGCTGACACAAACTACTTGTCTGCTTTATATGCATGTGCTATTAGTTTAGTAGATGTTAGCAATGGATTGTGATTGCACTGCCTCATCTCATTATGTATGTAGTGTTGTAGCCACCATAGATTCACATGCATATACACACATGCAATTTTGTAAAGGCAGTAATCTCAAAAATTTGTTTTACTAACAACTCCCGTCGGGGGACATGTGATCAGTACTGATCTTCTTGTAACAATGACCTTATTATATGTTGTCAAAAGATCCAGCTACCTTCTTTTTTAAACACATGGTTCATAGAGGTCAGAATTAAATAAAGTTAAAATCATTTCATTTCTGTTAGTAATTTTAAAAATATGATACTGTTGGCATACTCTTTTCAGCGAATGAGAGGTGAGAGAGCTGATAAATATGAAATAGACAAGTCTCCAAAGAGTGATCTGTCTTATAGGTAAGATGATTTAGTTCACTATATGCATGTATTAGACGTGTTTTGGAAACAAAAGCAGTAAAACATTTATTTACAATCATTAGTACTTTTGTTTCCTGGGAACATACATATTGTCGCCGCTTTTTCCATCTGTCCACTCATCTGTTCATCCCTCCATTGATCCCCTTGAACAGATTTGTCCGGGACATAGTTTCAAGACTTTCACATAATAGTGACCAAATTTGGTGTATGGATGCATTACACATTGAAGGTATTTGACATATAAAAGGTAGATCAGCATGACCTACTTTTCAGGGTTCACTCAACATTTCAGAAAATTTCTATCAGGGTTGTAGTTTCGAAAGTTTTTGATAGGCCTATGCGGGATCTAGAGTTGGTGTATGGATGCTGTGCAGGTGTGTTGTATATGAAAGGTCTGTGGTTCACTGAACACCACAAGCAAAATTTTTCATCTGGGCTGTAGTTTCAAGAGTTTTTGCTATAGGGAACTAAACTTGTTGTTTTGCTATATAAACTTGTTGTATTATATACTCTGAAGGTGTGTTGTTTATGAAAAGTATGTCAGTATCGGCTACTTTTCATGGCTCATTAAACATTACAGAAATTTTTTCTCCAAGCTGCAGTTCGAAGAGTCTTGGTATATGGGAACTAAACTTAGTGTATGGATGCATTTTACACTAAAAGTAAGTCACGCATCAGAAGTATGGTTGGCAACAATGTCTGTACAATACATTTGTTATTAGCTCAACTGGCCAGAATGGACAAGGGAGCTTATGCTGTGGCAACCGTCCATCCGTCTTCCATAAACGTTTTCTTTAACCACCCTTCATTTCCTTAGTGCATAGAGATCCATGTTTATTCAAAGGAAGCCGATCGGCCAAATTAGTCCATGGCCATCTTGGAATTGGCCTATTTTTAGAAACTTCTTTAGGAATATTCTTCTCTAATACCACATTGGGGATCTATTCAAAACTCATGAAATATGATCTAGGGAAAGAGCTGAATCAAGTTTGTTCAACGGAACTTGATTGGCCAAATGGTTCGATGACCTAATTTTCATGAAAACTACATCTCCAGAACCATTGAATGGATTGGGCTAAAATTTGGGAAATATGAGGGACTAAGGGCCATTAAAGGGTGTTCAAGAGAAGTTTACACATAAAAAAAACATGGCCACTGTTGGCCAATCAATATGTAGCGGCCATATATGATCAGGGACATACCTACGCATTCGCCAATTCGCTTTTGAGAATAATTTTCATGGTTGGCTAATAAAATGTCAAAATAGGATAATTCACTTTGTAATGATTTTACATGTCTGTTGCTAGGTCAGTTCCTCTTAAACCATGATGACACATCTACTTCTGTCCAATTTCTTACATGACCTGCTGGTCATCTCTTACTTGGTTATTAGCCTTAAGATCTAGCGGAATCATAAAGGATTAGATTGATAGGTTATTTGTCAGGCTAAGAAAGTCCAGATTTGCCTAATGAAATCCCCAAATAGGCTAATTCACTGGCTAATGATTTCAAATGAGTAGGTCGGTCTCTGTATGATTTTTAGCTTATGAAAGGCCAGGTGAGCTTATGCCATGGCGATGGTTAGTCTGCTTGTCTCTGTCATCTGTCCATCAACATTTGCTTTAAAACACTACTCCTCATTAACCGCTTGACAGAATTCAAATTTGGCTGGAAGGACCCCATCAGGGTAGGCCTCAGAACATATATACAGAATTTTCAATTTTCAATTTTTTTGGTGAAAAATTTAAATATTGTGAAAAATGTACTGCAAATTGTCAAAATGCTACTCCTCATTAACTGCTTGGCAGATTTCAACGTAATTTGGCTGGAGGGGCCCTATGGTGGTAGGCCTCAGAACATGTATACAGAATTTTGATTGGTCATCATTTTATGTGAAAAACTTAGATTTTGTACAAAATTGACCGGAAATTGTCAAGACGCTACTCCTCATTAACCGCTTGGCGGAGTTCAACCTAATTTAAATGGATGGGCCCTATGGGTGGAGGCTTCAGATCTTGTATACAGAACTGTGATTGTCAATGTTTTGGTGAAAATCTTAGATTTTTATGAAAAATGTACCGGAAGTTTTCAAAATGCTACTCATTAACCTCTTGTAGGATTTAGATTTAATTCGGCTGAAAGCTAGAACTTTGTTGAAAATCTTATATTTTATGAAAATTTTCAAGAAATTATCAGAACGGTACTCTTGATTAACCGCTTGCCAGGTTTCAACCCCAGTTGGCTGGAGTTAGCTCCTTATCTTACATATTATGAAAAATATACTGGAAATTGTCAAAATGCTTCTCCATAGCTGCTTGACAGATTTCAACAAAATCTGGCTAGAATGACCCTATCATGGTAGTGCTAGGGTCCAGAACTTCTATTCAAGATTTTGTTTGGTCAAGTTTTGTGGTGAAAATCATAGATTTTATGAAAAATTTACCGGAAATTGTCAAAACGCATCTCCTTAACTGTAGGTTTGCATGATTACGTGATTAAATCAAAAATCATGATTATGTTTTAAATCGTGAATTTATATGATTAAAAATTAAATAATCGAATAATCGTGAATATTTTCTATTGCATAAAATATTTCAAAACCTAACATTCAATTACTTTTTAATGGGATGGTTAGGAGAAATGATATTTTGCTTAGTGAATGTATGTCCATTTGAGAATCGAGCAAGGCATTCCAGTGATACATTTTCAAAAATAATCTCTTGTCCTGCAAATGGACTTTTCTAAACACCATTACAGTTTTCGTCATTGATATTCCTTTGTTTTTATGTCTTGGTAATTTATATCCAAACTGATTAATCAAGTAATCACGATTATTTTGAAATAATCGTACATGCCTACTTAACCGCTTGGTGGACTTTGTCAAAATTTGGCTGGAAGTATTCTATAGTCATAGGCTCTAGAATTTGTATTCAGAATTTTGGTTGATCGCTTCTTTGGTGGTAGCTTCTTTGGTGGCCATCATGAATTTTTTGAAAATTTTCAGTAACCGTTTGAAACGCTACTGCTTAAATAATGTCCCGATTTCAATGAAACTTGTGTGGAATGATCCTATGGCAGAAGGCTTCGACATACCAAATGAGAATTTTGATTTGTCAATTTCTTTCGTGGCCATCTTGGATTTTTCGAAAATGATCTATGTCTATTTAAATGCAAATAGTTTAAATGCTGATAGTCTACTAGTTGAGTATCGGAGGCCCTTGGGCCTCTTGTTTATTTGATGGATTTTATAAAGCTGAAATTAGGTTTTTATGTAGGTTTGTAGGTATTCTGATCTCAAATTTGATATTTTTGAAATTGTCAGATAAACAGTTTGGCATCCATCTTGGATCTTTTCCCGCCAAACGCTCACATACAAAAGCAATAGGAAATTTTTAATGTCTTCTGGATAACCACTGGGCCGATTTGAAGTATATTTGGCAGGATGTGTCCTTAGGCCATAGAGATCCAGCTTTGTTCAAATGAAGTCGATTGGGCAATTTGCTTGGTGAACATCTTTGATTTTGGCCGATTTTTAGAAGCATCTAAAAATCTTCTCTGAAATCCCTTGTGGTATCGATTCAAAGCCCCAAGGGGACTTGATTGATGTAATGGTTTGGTGGCCATCTTGGATGACCTAGTTTTCTAAAAAACAACATGTACTCCAGAACTGATGAACGGAGCAGGCCAAAATTTGCGAGATATAATTAGTCACAAAGGGCGATTAAAGTTTGTTCAAGGGAATTTGATATGTAAGAAAATGGCCGCCTTGGACCAATCAGTAATGTTGCGTGTTTGGTGGCCATATTGAAATTTTTTTATTTGATGCACTTTGAACCAAAGTTGGTTTTGCTACACTCTTGGGTATTTTAATTTGTCATTTTCGAAACAGTCGGATAGCCATTTAACAGGTTCCCAGTTGGTGGCCATCTTGGACTTTTTTCCACTAAAAACTGGGAGATGTAAAATGTCTTCTCGAACCACTGGACCAATTTTAATCAAATTTGGTTTCCTTGCTCTTGTTGCAATTCGGGTCACAACTTTAGGATTCTACTTATAGGTGTTGCCCTTTCTACTTGAAATGCCTATGTTCCAGATGAGCAGTACAGGGCCCTGGGCCTCTTATTTTAAATACACAATATGGGGAGCATCCATCATTTTTACTGATCCACCTTGTTTTTTCTTTTGATATTGCCTCATTATCTTTTCATTATAGCTTTCAAAATGGGAGTTTGCGAGAAGTATGGGAGCAACTTCAGAATAATCGGCGTCAGAATGTTTCATCAACTGCTTCTAATATAACTATGCCTATCAGCCCTCCCGTTCGCTTACGTCGTCGCTATTCTCGTGGAACACGTGACTATGCCAGTGACGGAGATGTGGAGAGCATCAGTGATGACTCGGATGATCAAGAGTAATGACAGTTAATTCTTTAATGGTCAAATATAGTGAAATAATCAAAATATTTGCTTATTGAATGTCCATTTGCATCTGAAGACAGTTTTTTTAAATTGACCACTGGACTGACTAGCTGGGCTGTAAATGGCCATTCTTCAAGACCACGATAGAGGACAATTGGCCAGCTTGACCATTAAGGACTTAATGAACTATTTAAGTTTAACCCTTTAATGACTAAATTTGTTCAATAAAATTAAAATATTTACTTATTGAATGTCCATTTGCAAGTCAAGAGAAGGCTATGGAATGAGTGGCTCGGTTATCGAGCCAGTCATTCCTGTGGTAAATTTTCAAAAAAATAGTCGTCTCTTGGTCTGCAAATGGACATTCACTCGAGACCACTGCAGAGGCTGGTTTTGGCCGGCTTCATAATGAAAGGGTTAAACACATTAACCCTCTCATCGCTGAAATCCTTGCATCTTGTTTCAAAGCGACTGTAAAAAAGAAACCTTTTATGACTGGATATAGTCTGCATTATCCAAATAGATTATATTTAGATTAATTTCAAAAACTACATTATAAATAATTTTTTATTTTATCTCTGTCATATTGAAAGGTTTAATTCATTTCAAGTAAACCCTTCTAGCAGTATGGTCAAACCTACCAAAACTGGCCTTTGCAGTTGTCTTGAGCAATATCCATTTGCATGACAAAAGAATATTTTAGAAATGGATCCTTAGATGCCAATGAAGTAAAATGTATTCAAGACATGCAATTTAGGAGCTGGTAGACACAATGGTAGATGATAGGAAACCTAGTGAAATTTTGAAAACAAAAGTGACCAGCAATTGCAGACCCTAGCCATTTTTGTTTTCCTGGTTTTTTTAAATCATGCCCAAAGTTATGTGATCCTAGGTTATGGTGTCCAAAGTCTGGAAATCCTTTAAAATCTGTTAAAATTGTAGTCAAATTAGATCAGTAGATTTTTAGATACAGCCCCAGACACACAGATAGACAGACGCACACACGCACGCACACACGCACGCACGCATGCATGCACACACACAATGGGTAATGATGATCTCTGGATCAGGCTCTCATTTACTCCCCCTTCCCCACCCCCGTCCCCCATTATCTTAACCTGTTAACACCTAAGCGGGCCAAATACGGCTTCTGCAGTGTTCTTGAGAGATGCCCATATGCAGAACAATTGGAGAAGACTATTTTTATGCTCCCCCAAAAATTTTGGTTGACCATATATTTTCGCAGCTTTGTCCGTTTGTCCGGCCGTCTATTCATCCATTCGCCCTCTACAAGTTTGTCCAGGCCATAGTTTTAAGACTCAGATATATTCAGTAAACTTGGTATGTGGATGTATCTTAGGGAGAATGTGTGCAGTGTATGAAAAGTAGGTCAGCCTGACCTACTTTTCATGGGTTACTGAACATTACAGAAAATGATTTGTCCATAGAAAAGGAGGTCAGCATGATCTACTTTGCACGGTTCACTGAATATTATAGAAAATCTTTGTCCAGGCTGTAGTTTCAAGAGTTTTTGTAAGGGCTGTTGCAAATGAAAATTGCGGCATGCTAGGGGAGGATACAGCAGTTTACTGTTACGCCTTGTTGAAAATTTACCACTGGAATGACAGAGCAAGTCATTCTTGTGGTCAATTTTCACAAATAGTCTTCTCGTTAGGCTGCAAAGGGACATTCATTAAGCTGATGTTGAGCATTGAAGGATTAAGAGTAACTTTGGCGGTTTTAATTATTTCTGTATTTAGTTCACCAGAAGATAGTCGATTAGGAGGGCATCAAAGGAGTGTTCATTTTGACGAGTTCAGTCCCGAGATTGCGCCTGTGATTGCGGCCAGACCCAAAGCGTCAACATCAGCGAAACAAATACAAACAAAGGGGCATCATGGTCCTCCAAATCTCGAAGACACTAATAGGCGTGTTCATCTTGAAGACAAACGACAGAAAATTAAAACACAGGTACTGAATAGTAACTCTAATTTAAATACTTTGTCAGCAAATTGTAAAATGAAGGGATCTGATCTGTCACTCAAGTATTTGACATCATAATAAAAAAATGTCACTTATTTGCAGGTGTCGCAATCAAATGACATCGGTCTGACACAAACGTGACAAAGGTCAGACAGTCAGCATGTGAATTGTATTTGAATTAACAATTTTTAAACGTTCCTTTGACTATTTAAAAAATAATCTGACAGAGAGCCAATTAGTTTCAAAATATTCAGCAGCTTCCATGTATAGTTACGGTAACTTTGAATTATGATTCTGGGAACTCACGGATTAAAGTGTTAATATTGCTTCAAAATCATGTATAAAGTGGGCAGAGCTTAGCTAGAAATGGGAGGGGCATAGCTAGAAATGGGCGGGGCATAGCTAGAAATGAATGGGACTTAGCTAGAAATGAATGGACATAGCTAGAAATGGGCATGGCATAGCTAGAAATGGGCAGGCATAGCTAGAAATGGGCAGGGCATAACTAGAAATGGATCCCTCCATTGTAGATGATGTGATAGAATGAAATACAACGTTCATTCTGAGAATGGTGTCGCAAAAAGCAGTTTATCATATACCAGACAAATTCTATATAATGTATGGACTATTCCATTAAATATTTTGATTTTAATTAGACAGACAGGCCTATCTATTGGCAGTAACAGTTCCACTCAAATTAGTTTTGAATTTTATATTACCTAGTAGATTCACATACCAGTCATGTACATTGCAAGTAATGTATTCCTACACAGGACTGGCTATCATCGTTATGAGATAACAAGCCCTATGGCGTTTAATGTAATGTAATCTGAGATCTTACTAAACTTGTTGTCTCGCCTGCGAAGCAGAAAGCGAGACATAGGGATCACTAATTCTGGCGGTGTCGGCGTCATTGACGGCGTCGGCGTCCATCATTTGTGCAGTTTTGGTTAAGGTTTTTAAACTTATTTTTCGACACTGGCTCATCCGATCTCAATGAAACTTTACAGAAGTGATCTATACTATACAGGGATGTGGTCTACATACATAACAACACATTTAATTTTGGGGCATTTTAACTATTTTTTTCACAGTTTTGGAATTTTTTCATGTTTTGCCAGTGCAGTTTTGGTTAAGGTTTTTTAAACCGACATTTGCACCCACAAGGGGTTATTATATTTCAATGAACCTTCACAGATTTGTTCTATACCATGCTTATAACTATTCCCCCATCAAAAGGAAATTGATTTTCAAATTTTTTCAATATTTTTTTGGGTGGTTGGACTTTGATAATTTTAGGCCTGATTTGCATCCAGGTTATACGCATTATGTTTTGGTTAATGTTTTTTCAAATGACAATTTAATCAGCAAAGACTGGCTTTTGAAACTTGAAATTTTGGGGATGACTATACATATGGGCAAGGATATGAATGACACTTTTGGAATTTTGTTCTGCCCCCCCCCCCCCCCCCCAGGGCCCAGGGGTCAAAAGTTCAAAATTAGCCAGTAATTATCGATTGTAATGCAACTCCTCCATTTCAGATAGAAACTTGAAACTTAGGGGATGATTGCACATATGGACAGGGATGTGCATGACACTTGAAATATTGGCATAACCCCAGGGGAAGAGCCCTGGGGGTGGGAAATGTGGGGTCAAAAATTAGATTTTTCCAAAGGTTGTCATGTCGCATATCATTTTCAAGCCAATGATGAGTAGACTACAGTACAGGGAATTATTTTGATCTTTGGTCAAATTGATGGTGAGGGACTGGGTCAAAAGTGGGCACCAATCGATTGCAACGCAACTCCTTGACCATTTCATATAGAAACTTGAAACTTTCGGTATGATTACACATATGGCCAAGAATGTGCATGGCACTTTTGAAATTTTGTTATGACCCTTCACCCAGAGGGTGGGGACTGTGGATAAAAAGTTAAATTTTTCCAGCGGTGGTCATGTCACATATCATTTTGAAGCCAATGATGAGTAGACTACAGTACAAGGAATTATTTTGATCTTGGGTCAACCTGAGGGTAGGGGACGGGGTCGAAAATGGGCACCAAGCGATTGTAACGCAACTAGACCATTTCACATAGAAACTTGAAGCTTTCGGTATGATTGCACATATGGCCAGGGATGTGATTTTGGGCAATTTTTACTGATTTTTTTCACAGTTTTGGACGTTTTTCATTTTTGTTTTGTTGTAGTTTTTTATGGATCACTCATTTTCAACAATGGCGCAACAGATATCAAAATAATTTTACAGCAGAGTTATATACTATGCAAGAGTTCTATCTGCATCATTACTAGCTTCATTTTGAAAAGGATTTCAAGATCAGACTATCCGCAGTTTGGTAAAAAAATTTCTGAAAGGCCAAGTGAGCTTATGCCGTGGCGACCGTCCATCGTCCGTCAACTTTTCCTTTAAAATGACTTCTCAAAAACCACTGGGCCGATTTGAATTATATTTGGCAGGAAGCATCCTTAGGGCATAGGGATCGAAGTTTATTCAAACAAAGCCGATCGGCCAGTTTGACTGGTGGCCATCTTTGATTTCGGCCGATTTTAAGAAACGTCTTTAAAAATCTCCGAAACCACTTGGGGAACCGATTCAAAACTCATGAAACATCATCTAGGGAAAGAGGTAAGTGTTTGATTGACCAAATGGTTCGGCAGCTATCTTGGATGACCTAGTTTTCCCGAAAATGACTTCTCCAGAACCGCTGAAGGGATCAGGCCGAAATACGGGAGATGATTAGGGACTAAGGGCCATTACACTTTGTTCAAGGGAAGTTGATCCATCAAAAAACATGGCTGCTGTGATCCAATCAAAATGTAGTATGTTTGACGGCCATATTGGATTTTTTTATTTGATTGATTTTGAGGCTGAAATTGATTCTGTATATGTTTTTGGTTATTCTGAGCTCAAATTTGTCATTTTCAAAACTGTCAGATAAATGGTGTGGTGGCCATCTTGGATTATTTTCCCACCAAAGGCACCCATACTAAAGCAACGGGAAATTTAAAATGTCTTCTGGAGAACTGCTTGGCCGATTTCAATTATATTTGGCAGGAAGCATCCTTAGTACAAAGGGATCCAAGTTTGTTCAAATGAAGCCGATCGGCCAATTGGACCAGTGGCCATCTTGGATTTTGGCCGATTTTTAGAAATGTCTAAAAAATCTTTGCCGAAACTCATAAAATATCATTTAGGGCTCAAGATGAACCAAGTTTGTTCAAGGGAACTTGATTTGCCAAATGGCTGGGTGGCCATCTTGGATGGCCTGGTTTTCATGAAAGCAACTTCGTCTCCAAAGCCACTGAACGGATTGGGCCGAAATTTGGGAGATATGATATTGATGACTAAGGGCCATTAAAGTTTGTTCAAGAGAAGTAAAGAAACATGGCCTCTGTTTTCTTGTTACAAGTCTGCTCAACTCATTAGAGTTCTACTTATTGTTAATGACCATTCTAGTTGAGATACCTATGGTCCAGGTGAGCGATACAGGCCCCTTGGGCCTCTTGTTTGTTGGTGCAATAGTGAATATGTGTGTTACAAACCATGCCAAGTTTGCTTTGCCAATCAACACTATCCATGCCTCTACAGGCGAGACATTGTACGCTTCAGCATTCTTATGTTATACATATGAATTGGCAATCCTCTATTGGCTGACTCATACTAAAATGAACATGTTGCATTTAGTACGTTGTCGTGACAAGCGTCTGCATCCCACCAAATTGTTTAAGCATTGAATTACCAAATTTGGTACAGCGAATCAAAATAATCTCTTATTTGCTGGCCCATAGAAGACTATTTTTTTAAAGGTTACCACTGGAATAGCTGGCTCAGTTACATAATAATATGATATGCCAATCTCTTTTGACACTTCACTGCGAAACACTTCATGCTACATTGAATCATTGTGCGTCTGTGTGTGTGTGTGTGTGTGTGTGCGTGCGTGCGTGCGTGCATGCGTGCGTGCGTGCATGTTAGTTATAGATTTAAGCCATCTTTGTCATTCTTATTATTAATTCGTTATGTTTGTGACAGTTTCTACGTGAAATGTATGAAGCAGAACTGGCCGATATGAAACATGACTTCAAGCAGCAGATTGATAGCGATAGACGCAAGGCCAAAGATACGGTAATAAAATTATGTCTGGATTAAATGGGCATACACTAGAAATAATAGCACAAACATAGACATGGTTATAAAATATGAATTATTATGTCATTCTTAACCATTAAACTTCAAATTTATTCAAGAAAATTTAAATATTCTTTCATTGAAAATGTCCATTTAAAGCCAAAAGATAATATATTTTAAAATTTACCACTTGAATGACAGGATCGATTATCGATATTATTGTCAGTCATTCCTGTGTTAAAATTTGAAAAATAGTCTATCTGCAAATGGACATTACTCAAGACCGCTGCAGAAAGAAGACATTTTTGGCCAACTGGAGTGTTAGAGGGTTAATGCATCTTATTTGACTATGTGCTATTATATCTGCTAATTCATCCCCTCCTGGTCAGACAGCACCAAAATACCTGGGGTTTTTTTCGAAAATATCTTTTTCCGCCAGCCATAATGTGACAAATAACAAGAAAATATGTTGCTGTAACCGATATCTCATTCTTCTATAACTTTGAAAAGTTTATGACTAATGGAAATAAGATGAATGGTTGAAAAATGAAATGGTTCCATTTTCAATGATAGAAAATGTATGAATGCGGTGCAATATTTGTCTAATTATTAGCTAATTAATTAAATGGCAACAAAGTCTCAGGACAGTTTTTTCAGATCTTTCTTGAAATGAACGTGATGGACTATAGTTGTGACTTAGGCAGCTTTGCCAGAAATGTCACAGATTTGACAGACATGCAGGCAGACAGACACAGGCAGACAGACAGGCAGGCAGACAGACAGGCAGGCAGACTAGTTCCGAGTCATAACTAAAAGTTAAATTTCATTTTTGACATGACTGGATATGGAATCTGAAGAATTTTATTGTCATAACTTTGCTTTCTTTATCAGCAGGTAGCCATGTCTGATTTCTAATTGTTATGCTCACTGCAAACTTGCAATATCTACTCATTCTCATCACCCTCATGGGGTAGAACATATTGCTGTGTTTGTCATATACACCTGTGCAAAAGTTAATCACCACCCTATTTTTACGCACATGCGAGGGTATATTCATGTGCTATGAAGAAAGCAATAGCATAAACATTTATGTACCCATCCATCTTAGTGCAAGAGGTAATAATGCAACTAGAGGAATGCTGATTATGATGGTGGGGAAACACTGTATGTTTTTGTTTGAACTTGAAAACGAGGCCTGAATATGGTTACGTTGACACAACT
Organism: Chaetoderma sp. LZ-2023a; assembly: GCA_034401795.1. NCBI lineage: Eukaryota > Metazoa > Mollusca > Caudofoveata > Chaetodermatida > Chaetodermatidae > Chaetoderma > Chaetoderma sp. LZ-2023a. The sequence goes on along the minus strand of CM067372.1, from coordinate 72,505,215 downwards.
GACAACTATTGCCCTACAGTTGACACACGTGGCTAGATTGTCATTAATGGTGTCTGTAAACGAAGTTTAACATCTGTGCACGAGTTTGAGACTGTCATTATTAATACCGGGTATATCCACCTTGTGCCTGGATGACGGCCTGGACACGACGTCTCATGCTGGTCACCAACCGACTGATACGCCATTGTGGTATTCGTTGCCATTCAAGATGGATTGCGTCTGTTAATTCCTGTAGGTTCTGCACAGGAGGATCCCTCCTTCTCACCATGTATCCCAGAATGTCCCAGATATGCTCAATAGGGTTCATGTCAGGGCTCCTTGCTGGCCATGGTAGGGTTTCGATGGCATTCTGGCGGAGGTATTCATGCACAGCTCTAGCACGATGTGGTCGGGCGTTGTCATCCATGAATATAGGGTGGGTTCCAGGTGCATGATTTACAGAATGAGGGACCACAACTCTATCCAGTATGGAATCTTGATATCTTTGTCCATTTAGTGTTCCAGGTACAGTCAACAGATCCAGCTTACAATCAAATGAGATGCACCCCCATATCATAACGGAACCTCCACCAAATGGAACTTCTTCCATGATGTTACGTTGGTCGTACGCCGTGCGTCTGGACCTCCATACACGAGTTCGACCATCTGTGGCATGAAGCAGGAACCGACTTTCATCGGACCAGTGTACCCGTCTCCAGGATCTCATGTTCCAGTGTCTTCTTTCGTTGCACCACCTCAGACGCTCCTCTTTGTGGTGTGCAGTGAGGAGAGGACGTCTGACAGGTCTCCTAGCTTTCATGCCAGCAGCATGCAGTCTCCTTTTGACGGTAGACATTGACACTCTATTGCGCGTTTCCCATTGCTGGCTGAGCACTCTGCTGTTGGTGAATGGAGATCTCCTAACAAGGCGTACTAGGGCTCGATCATCACGGGCAGTAGTCTTCTTCGGTCTTCCAGATCTAGGCCTGTCCTTCACCTCGTTAGTTTGCCCATGTTTTGCAATCAAACGACTGATTACAGTATGGTTAATGTTCAGCTGTCTGCCAATCTCTCTGCATGACATACCAGTGGTATGCATGCCTATGATTTGCCATTTCACACGATCACTTAACCTTCGTCTTGCCATAGCGGTTCACAATCAAGAGCTAATTCTCTCTGTACAAATAAACCACGGTCATGAACACAAAATTCCTAATCTTGTCGCCTAAATCTGTATGTAATGTTCTACACCTCAAACTGGACTTTTACATAACTGAACACGTGTGCTGTTTCCCGCCACGCACGGACATCAAGCGGCGTGAAGTCATGCATGCATGTGCATTTCGTACTTGGAATTATGTCAGCTAACGCGGGGACAAAAAGTATGGCAGCCTAGTTGTACCATCATGTTTCTACGTTCTATTGTTTTTGCTGGTGCTTAACTTTTGCACAGGTGTATATATATATTTTCCCGCTGTTGTCTGCTACTGCTTGTCAATTCAAGATCTAAAGCCTGAGCCTGCCTCATTGCCCAAATAATATATAATTATAGTATTCTGTATTTCAAAATATATGCTTTTCTGATTATTAATTAAAGTACAAACAAATCTATTATTTGTCATTTATTTGGACTACTCAAAGCCCTCTTGCTGAGTCGCCATCTTGTTTCAATTAAGATTTCTCCAAAATCTGTTTTTCTGCTTTTTCATAAATCTTTATGAAATATGATATGTGTCGCCATCATGACAGTGCACTTTTTGCATATGGTCAAACGTGCTAAAGGAAATCGCTGCTTTCTGGACCACAACTGTTTCATAGTTAAAACAGGTGTTTAGCCCTTTAGTGACTAAATTTGCTAAAAAAAAAGAAGAAAATATTTGCTTATTAAATGTCCATTTGCACGCCATGAGAAGGCAATTTTTTTAAATTTACGGCTGAATTGATGGGCTCGGTTACCGAGCCAGTAATTCCAGTGTTAAAAGTTAAAAAATAGTCTTCTCTCTGCCCGGTTTTGGCCGACTTCGTCATGAAAAAGTTAACATACTACAACCCTCTTCTACTTCGAATAATACTTTTCAGATGTACTATTATGATAATGTCTATTATCCAGTCTAGCTCAAAATAAACAGTTAAAAACTCCGCACTCTCCTGGTCCTGCCCATACTGTGTCCGGGAATTACCATAGCCCCAGGTACCGAGTCAGTTATTTTGCTGACTTGTTAATTCCCATGTTTCTCTAAGCTCAATTTAAGCTAATTCTAGCGGATTTAAGCGTACTTTCATGTTTTCATCTCTGGCTTCATGAAAGGAAAGGGAAAGTCATCACAAGGGCAGGTTGTATCAATCTAGAATTTATACATTCGTGCCGTAATGACTGATTAAAATTTTGTTAAATTGGCACATTATTTTAAAATCTTAAGCCATTGTTGGAGTCTCTCCATTACCCGTTAGCTGTTTAATCTTATCTGAGTACTTGGTTAATTTCTCTTGCGCCTCAGTTCCTTCCAAGATGGATGCGCCCGTAGCCAAGATGGCGGCGCCCATGATTAACGTTTTGTTTTGTTTTGGCGTGTCTATGCACTCTGTTTTATGCCGATCGTTAGCTCTCGCTTCATTGACGAGGGTGTTTGTAGCGATCGGTATTTATTTCTTGGCTATTTTAACGTTAGTTAATTACCAAGTCGTGTTTATAAAATTTTCACTCTAAAAAGTTTCAAATATTTCCTGCCTAAAGACTTGATTATCATTAATCTAAGAGAAAGTTAATGTTTCTAAGTAATTTTAAGTTACAATCAAGTCAATTGTGCGTGTTGCTCGTCATCATATGTCATGTGCAGCGTTTTAATTCTTACTCTGTGTTCGCAGAAGGCGAAAGGCCAGGACACGCTGTGCCATCGTTGCAACCGGTTCATGAAGCGCAAGTTTTCTGGACACCACTGCGTGGCTTGCGCGAAGTGCAAAGTTGGGAGTCCTTGCGATGTTTGTGCGAAGTGGTCGTCTTTCCAGTCCACAGTTCCGTCGATGCAGGCTTGTGCAGGGCAACCTATCGGTAGTCCGACCAGTTCTGTGGAGGAACGAGCACCTGTCGTTCCTCCTGCTTTGGCTCAAGAGCCGATGGCGGAGGAAGATCTTCTGATGGAAAATTCTGGCTTGCCGGATCTTTCGTAGATGGCAGGACCGAGTTCGTCCCAAGGGTTTCCCTCGGGTTTTGTACGGGTCTGCCAGCAGGGTGGTGATGTCGACGTTCCATCGGGCATCTTCCACCCGGACTTCGCTCAACCCGCGGTTCCTGTCGGCATCTCGGCGGCGGTAAGCACAGCTCCTTTCGGAGTTCCGTCGCCTGCCGTAGTAAAGGCGGCTGTAGTCCCGGCTCCAGAGCTGATGGACTGCGGTGAACCCGTGTCCGGCGATTCGCTGGATACCGGAGCCGCAAGTAGTCGGGCTATGAAAGACGTGTAGTCCATGATTCTCAGCACGGGTCGTCGGTGGCCTACTCATCCAAGGGTGAGGAGGATGAGAATGGTAGTCCGTTAATGGATGAATCCTCATTCTGTACCAAAGCTGAATGGGTGCAGGTCTTTGGATGGATGTCCGACCGTCTCGGGTTGGCAGTGGATCAAGGATCTCGGCGCAATCCGACGATGGAGCGGATGTCAGAGCGAGTGGCTAGCGCTCTGTCAAGTGGCTCTTCAGCCTTGCCGACGCTTCCCTTGGACATGCAGACTTCCGACATGTTGGAAGTTGCAGCGTATCGTCTGGTTCAGCCAGATTATTCGCTGCCCAAGGCTCCTAAGGGGATAAGGAGTAGGGTCCGCTTTCCAGAGCAGGCCTACCATCAATATGCCCGCGTTCCTCGGCTTTCCGTCGGGGAGAGAGAGGCATTGAATAGGCCGTTCGCTGGTGAATCTAAGGTTCGTTCTCAATAAGGATCCTTTTAATGAGGTAACTCTCATTGAGGATGCGGCGAGAGCGGCCATGGCTGCACTCTTGCATGGTTGTACCATCCTGCAGGGTATGCTGACCTGCGTGGCAGAAGGTGGGGAAGTGCCAGAGGCTGCTCCCGGAGTTGTCCGGGACACCATGCGCTTATCCCAGGATTGCCTGGCCAGGGTGATCACTAGATCATTGGCGGAACGGAGGAGAATGGTTCTCGATTGCGTAGAACCAGGACCTGAGATGAGGGCTGCATTGTCTTCTGCACCCTTCATTGGCCCAGGCTTGTTTGGCGGCTCGGCACGGCAAGCCTTGTCCAAGGTTGCGTCAATGGTCGCAGAGCAAGAAGTAGTCGGCAAGTCGTGGAAGTCAACGAAGAGGACGCAGCCGCAGCAGTCCTATAAGCAGCATCGGCAGGACCAACAGAGGCAGTGCCAGAGATCGCGCTTCCGTTCTTCTGGTCATGATGCTCATTGGGCATCTGGATCACAGGGACCTGGCCGTTCATCCTCATACAAGTCTTCAAATACGAGGCCGTATGAGGGAGGACAGGAAGGGTGGCAGTTCGGGTCGCGGCAGCTATCATAAGGATGGCTGTGGCGGCGGTCCCGGACCATCATATTCCAAGAAACCGCGGGGTGACCGTTAAGGACGGTCCTGACAGGTTTCCGGCTGGATCCGTTCCGGTGACGTCAGGAACGAAGGGAGTCGAGAATCTTCACCCAAGCGAATTAGCGTCTTATCATGCAATATCAACCACGAGCTGTGTGCAGATTCCTACCATCGGAGGCAGACTTCAACTGTTCTCAAACCAGTGGGAACAGGTCGTGCAAGATTGTTTAGTCTGTCAGTGGTTAAGAAACTTGCTCATCCGTCAATCGTTAGTTCCGTTAACATCGACTCCAGTATGGACTCGCGTTCCAAGGGAATCCGATCATCTAGATGCCATTTGCTCAGAAGATGAAGATCTTCAGCGGAAGAACGCGATTTATCTAGTCCGCATTCAGTCCTCCCTAGGCTTCTATTCGATGATGTTCCTCGTTTTGAAACGTACTGGAGGTTGGAGACCAATTCTCAATCTCAAACCGTTGAACAAATTTATTCTTTCTCCAAAATTTCAGATGGAGACTGTAGCAGCGGTGATGACGGGGCTGAAAAAAGGCATGTGGGCAGTATCGATAGATCTGAAGGATGCATGTTTGCATATTCCAATGTCAATTCTTTTTCAGAAATACCTTTGAAATTGATTGCAGTACTGGAGTCAGTTTCTCTAGGAGCTTTTCTGACGGCGCGCCAATTTCTCAGAATACTGGGTTTACTAGTTTCTCTGGAGAAATTGGTTGCTTATGCGTCACCCAAGCGCAGACCGATTCAGATGTATCTAATGTCATTCTGGTCCCAGAGAACAGATCCGTTGTCTCTGAGAATTCCAGTAAAAGAACCATTGATATACCATCTTCAGTGGTGGTTATCAGAATAGAATCGCCTGTGAGGTGTTCCTCTACAACCTCCTCAACGGCAGATGTCCATCTTCACAGATGCGTCGACGACGGGTTGGGGAGCGGTATTGGACGATCAGTCAGTGTCAGGGGAATGGAATCGGACCAATGCGCAGAAACACATCAATGTTCTCGAATTATTAGTGGTGGCATTAGCACTTCGAAAATTCGAAAGCTTAATCCGAGACAAGATTGTCCTAGTAAGGACAGACAACTCAACTGTGGTGTCTTATTTGAACCGCCAGGGCGGGACAAGATCACCGGAGTTGTGTATGATGATTTGAAACCTTCTGCTGTGGTGCCAAGAAAGGAATATTATTCTTTGGGCAGCACACATTCCAGGAAGATTGAACATCCTAGCAGATGCTCTCAGTCGAAGGACGGTTTGTCGTCCGACTGAATGTCAGCTCAACCAATCGTTAGCGGAGGTTCTATTCAAACATTGGTGCAAGCCAAATGTGGATCTATTTGCAATGAGACAAAATGCAAAGATGGTCACATACATGTCACCGATCTTGGACCCGGTAGCCTTAGCAGTAGACGCACTGGCGATAAGTTGGAAAGGAATGTACGCATATCCTCCAACAATTCTCATCCCGAAAGTTCTGGCAAAGATAAGAGAGGTCATATACCAAGTGTTACTGATCGCCCCTCATTGGCCAGGCCGATCATGGTTTACGGATCTGCTGGCCCTTCTGAGTTGCAATCCAATCCCTCTTCCAGACAGAAGAGATCTGATCTCTCAGAACAAGGGTCTGTATCTCCACGACAGACCGGAAATATTCAAATTGTTTGCATGGATGTTATCAAGCAGCGTGCAATTAAGGGTGGCTTTTCTGAGCAAGCAGCGAAGTTTGTCGCTTCAGCCAGAAGGAGGTCAACCACCAAGACATATAATTATAGAATCAACAAATTTGCAGAGTGGTGTAAGGGAAGAGATATTGATCCCTTTTCTGCATCTGTTCAACACGTAGCAGATTTTATCTGTCATTTATACAAAGTTGACAAACTTGTATCTTCAACCCTAGCAGCATATAAGTCTGCATTACCTTCAGTCGTTCCCAGTCTGGCCATTGTAGGAGTGGAGAATGACACTTTAAATGAAGTTATTAAAGGAATGAGCAATTTGCCACCTAGACAGCCAATTTCTATCGCAACATGGAATCTATCTCTTGTTCTACAGGTTTTAGGGCATGCTCCCTTTGAACCAATTAGATATATAGATATTAAACTGTTAACTATTAAATCAGATTTCTTGGTTGCAGCAGCATCGGCGAGGAGAAGCGAAATACATGCACTTTCTGCCGAACAAGACCGTTTTGTCGTCACGGGTGAAGGTTTAAGACTACTTCCACGTCTTCGTTTCCTGGCAAGCAATCAGTCACTTAAATATCCAGGACAGCTGATCAATTTGCCAAGTTTAATTAGACATAACCCAAACTCTTCTGCTTGGTGTCCTGTCAGATGTCTGAAAATGTATAAGAAACGTACTGAGGAGTGGAGAAATAACCCAAAATCTCTGGTTATGTCTCAAGGCTCCTCATTTGCGCGCCTCGAAAGACACCATTTCTCGTTGGATGGTCGATGCTATTCAGATGTCGCACAAAATCCCTACAGGAAAGCAGATTGATCGTGTGAGCGCCCATCAGGTCCGAGCACTAGCAGCATCATCGCCCCTTTATAAGCGTGTCTCATTAGAGGAGGTGATGTCTGTAGCACAATGGCCCTTTATAAGAGTGTCTCATTAACGGAGGTGATGTCTGTAGCACAATGGTATGCCGAGTCGTCATTCACTGATTTCTACCTTCGCGACATCTCCAGCGCACTTAATCCGCACTTAATCCGGTAGCCGTCGCCAATTTATCGAATCTTAACTAAAGCCACATCCGACCACTATTTCGCACACATCGCAAGGTTCTTCCACATGCACTGAACAATGGTTATGCACATGATCCGAGAACGACCGTGGATTAGGCGAAGCTCCTGTGATGAACAAGAAAGGCCAAGCACTCAAAATGGTGAGTCTTTACCGTAACTAAGTGACTAATATTAGTTTACTGACAGTCGATTTACCAGACTGACTAAGTAAATAGTCTGGTTCAAAAGTATCTTATTCTTTGCAACAGACGTTATATCTAATCGATATACTGATAGTTTTTTCAAAATTAGAAGTTGTAGTAGCTTCTTTGCACTCTACTGGACTGCCCTAGCTGAGACTTGGGGCTGACACGGGCCTGGTGGGTGTTGCTTCCCCTTTTTGACAGCCCTCTGGAGTTTGTGCGGACAAATGAGGGGATGGGGTGGGAGGAGCGTGGTCTAGACCATGGAAGTTTAGCACTCTATGGTTCAGATGGCGGAACCTAAGCGTATGCCAGTGTTCTAGTCTCTTCTCAACCTTCTCTGTCGGATGGTAGTTGAGAGCTGCTTCAAGCCTCACCTCCCACTGGATGTTCTTGGCTGTCGAAATCCGGAGTTTATCATAATAGTAGATTTGGTAAGTATTATTCGAAGTAGAATAAAAAAAGCATCCGCTTTTGTTTCTACGAGAATTGTTAATACTTACCAGATGTACTATGGCTCTCCGTCAGCCGCCCCGCTGAGGAGAGGCTGAGCTGCTTTCGCTATTTGTCAAGGCAAACATAAGACGAATCTGTCTGTGATTGGGAATTGACTCGGTACCTGGGGCTATGGTAATTCCCGGACACAGTATGGGCAGGACCAGGAGAGTGCGGAGTTTTTAATTGTTTATTTTGAGCTAGACTGGATAATAGACATTATCATAATAGTACATCTGGTAAGTATTGACAATTCTCATAGAAACAAAAGCGGATGCTTTTTTGATTCAGTTTTCTTCAGAAACTGTTGTATATGACTATATTTTCTGTTTTATTTGTGTAGGAGAAGCAATATCGATCTCGTGTTCTTACCAGTCCACAGATTAAAAAACATACAGGTGAGTCAGTTTTTGTCGAGACCTACATGAGGTGGAGGATGGCTCAACATACCGATACTGATGGTGTGTGACGTCCAGCATGCACCAAGCATTAGCTAACTGTTAAAGTTTTTCAATGAACATTTGATTTATTAAAAGCTTTACAGATGTGTTCTATACCATTAATGCATCCAGGCTCCATCATAATGAAAATCATTTTCAAATTTTTTTCATTTTTTCCATGGCTTGGACTTGGTGTGTAGCAGAAATTAGAAGAATGTTAAAGTTTTTTTATAGACATTTAAACCATCAAAGGCTTATATAATCTCAATTAACTGCCCGACCCTATGTGATGAAATGCCATACCATACCCGTCATCCTATAGCACAGTCCTCGCCCTTCCACTACGTTCCCGTACGAGTACCGTGCTTGCATGCCTTTGATGTGTGTGCTAAGTTCACGAAGCTTCGTACACATTAATGAGCTGGGGTCAGTCAACTCGCGCCAATGAGATCGCTCAATAAGAAATCAGGAAGTAGACAAATTTACACGTGCTTAAACCAAACTAGCTATTGCAAACCTTTACAAATATCTCTTTCCAGTTCAACAGGGTCGCGATCGCCGTTGTTTTTGTAATTGTAAATTAGGTCACCAGACGAAGCCTCGCCTATCATGTGAAGTAGGCAGAAATCTGATTGGCTACCTTCCAGTCCACTAGTGTAATGTCACTTCACATAGTGAGAGATCAAAGGCCTGCAAGTACAGGCTTGAACAGCGTAGCTATGTGAGTGGCCGTATGTAAGTACGATGTACCATACCAGGACCAGGACCATTACCATACCATAGCATAGCAATCCTTATTTCTCGACACTGTTCCATATGATATATGATATGCGACAAAGACAAAGGGATGGACAAGCGGGTCGCAGCCCTACTATAATTATTAGCTCACCTGGCCTTAAAGCCCACATGAGCTTATGCCATGGCGACTATCCATGTCATCTGTCATCTGGCTGTCATAAACCTTTCCTTTAAGCATCTAATGAACCAATGGGACAATTTCAACCAAATTTTTCAGGAAGCATCATTGGATCATAGATATCCAAGACTTCAAATGAAACTGATTGGTGGATTTGGCCATCAAAGTTTGCGGTATTTTTATAAACATCTCCGAAACCACTTGACTGATTGATTTGAAAATCAAGGAACTTCATCTAGGCCAGAGACTAAAACAAATCTGTTCAAGAGCACCTGATTGGTAGATTTGTCTGGCAACCATTTTATGTGCTAGTTTTAGCAATATCGGCTTCACCAGGACCGCTGAATGGATCGAGCCAAAATTGTTAAATATGATTAGGAGCTCAGGGCAGTTTTAAGTGCTTACAGTTTGTTTAACAGGAATTAATATGGCCAAAAACATGAATGCCATGTACATGTACAGATCAAAATTTAGAATTTTCGGCCATATTAGAATTTTTTAAATAGATTTTGATGGCAAAAATTCTTTATACATGTTTATTGGTATGGCGATGTCAACGTCTACACTCACTTTTAGCAGATAAAAGGATTGGTGGCCATCTTGGATTATACCTGTAGGTAAAGAATGGAAAGCTTCAAATAGCTTAAGCTTCTCAAGAATGACTGGGCTGATTTTAAGTAGATTTTATAGTAAGTGTCCTTTGGGAATAGAGATCTAAAATTGTTCTTATCAAGCTGATTGGTCACTTTGGTTGATGACCATCTTGAATTCAAATTTGTCTAAGGGATGTTGATGCAGGAAAAGTCATGGCCACCAGCAACCAATCAAAATTGAGCTTCTGTTCATTTATGGATGTTAACAGTGAAAATAATGATGTATAGGTTTCGAGCTTCCTGAATAGGAATTTAACAGCTTTCAATTTGATTGCTGATTGGGTTAGTAGCCAGCATAAATTTCTCTGTTTCGGTCACAAATCTTTGTATTCTGTACAGAAATTCTCTCATTTTGACAGAAATTGTTACATATGTGATGTAGATTTCCATGCTTCTTCCATGTTTCTTATAGAAAGATTTCTAGAAATTTTAGGGTTTTTTCATGTTTGGTTCCATTGGTGATATTGCATCTATTAATACTATTGTGTTTTACAGGTATGGTTCGCTCAAGACAACATCTTGGTCGTGGTGTTTCTAAGAGTAGAGTGCCAAGACGTCGAAGTGTTTCAGCTAGTCCCTGCTTTACTAGACAGAATGACAGTGATAAAGAAAATGGTGAGATTTGTCGTTATTTCACATCATTGGCTTCTGGATATATTTATTAACCCTTGAAATTCCACTGTCTCGGTTTCAAAACAACTACAGGAAAGATGTTGAATATTTTGAAAGCATCAAGACCTAGTCAAATTACTTTCAAAACACTCGACAGAGTATTCCTTACGTCATAAAGAATTTGTAATTTCTGGTCTGTATGGTCAAAAGGGTTATCAGATCAGTTTTAATCAACTTTATGTTAGGCGTATTGAGTGAGTGGTGTATTAACAATCAGCTTCTATTGCTAAACATCCTCATTGTCGCCGTTTCACGAATGTTGTGTATTTGTGGTCAGGTTTGCATTTCATTACTTTCCTGACAAAGTACAGTTGTAGTGACACCTTAGTGAGTTTGGTTAGCGCCACAATATTGAATTATATTAACAAAATATCTAAAACTACACAGATTATATCTTGTTTTACGCTTCATGATGTCAAATTAGTGAGGTGGGAAATATGCAATAATCTTCACTACAGAGGTGTAATGCGACCTACCACCAGAGATAGAGCCATAATTACCACATTAATCTGGGTCCTTAACAGCTTTCTGTATATTAGAATGCATTTGAGTTCATCCACAGATATAATGTCTACACCACAGCTCATAAATAAGTTACAATTTTTTCAAAACAGAAACATGTTAGTGAGTACAATTTTGAACACGGTGTAAGTAAAGCCCTGTTGAATAATTTGGTCTTAATTTAATTGGAAACCATTGCTGCCTTATGTAGCAATGGCTTCCAATCAAGTTAAGTCCAAAATATTCAACAGTACATTTTATTTTGTTTTGGATAATAATAAGTTATTTCTGAGCTTTACTGTTGCTGAATACTCTAGGTGCATTGAAAGAAGATATGGACTTGCTGTCTCTAATGCTTGAAGAATTTCCTCACCTGTACCTCTCACCGGAGACATGGCATGAACTGTGGCGTAAAGGCATCTCTCAGATTGATCGTCTAACACGTTCCCAACAAGAGGCAACTAGACGAAAGACCCGTGCCCAAGTTCAGGTAAAAATGTAAATAATGCTTATGTACAACGGGAGCGATGAAGGTTGATATTATTTTTATCTCGGCTAACAGTAGAGCTAATGGTAGAGCCAGCATATCATCCTGCAATGTCCAGTCTTGGTTAAATTTAGCTCTGCTACTGCCAGGCCCATGGTCACCAAAACTTATATGTAGCTTTATTACTTCACCTGTATCACGACTACGATCAATGTATATCAGTTTTGAGTAGTGATATAATCTCATTGGTTGTTATATTCAATGACCATCCTAAATTGTTGCATCTTGGACCCATATATCTCAAAGGGTTTTTCCTTTCAAAAGCTTCATACTTCTAGCCAAAATGTTCACAGTTTCGTCCAAATCTATTTATTTCAAAACCAGATGTTGTATTGTCCTGCGTTTCTATCGCTGATTTGTTTTAACCCTTACAAGCCAAGTGCCAATTTCTTTATGTTGTGGAGAACATTTTATTGACTATTTTAAAACTTATTTGACTGCGAGCTGTTCCAACCTATGGCAGCAACAGGTTCCAGTCTAATTAGTTTCAAATTATTATACAGCTTTCGTGTATCATTGTCTTGAAATTGAAACATTGTAATTTCAAGGGTTAATGAGTTAATCCACACTTTTCTCATTTCCAGAACATTGCTGCATTTATGGCTAAAATGTTCATGCTTTGGTGCCTAATCTTCCGTCCTGATTTAAATACTGATGTTCATATAAACGATATCAGAGTTATCATCCGGAAACAACTCTGCCGATAGGCGGGTGGGCAGCAGAGTGGTTTCCGGATGATAACTCCTTTACCGTTTATCGGATCGCTTTGAAACTTCATAGGGTGGTTGGACTACATCTGGGGAAGAAACCTATCGAAATCTACGATGATCCAAAATCCAAGATGGCTGCCAGCCACCTACGGCCATCTTGAAAATTAGTTTCCGCATGATAACTCCGTTACCGTTTATAGGATTGCTTTGAAACTTCATAGGGTGGTTGGACTAGGTTTGGGGAAAAAACCTATCGAAATCAGCGATAATCCGAAATCGAAGATGGCGGCCATGTCAAAAATTTGTTTCCAGATGCTATGATAACTCTGTTGCCATTTATCAGATCGCTTTGAAACTTCATAGCATGGTTAGACTAGGTCTGTGGAAGAAACATCGAACTTGACAATGGTCCGAAATCCAAGATGGCCGCCAGCCACGGTGGCCATAGTGAAAATTGGTTTCAAGATGATAACTGTTACCATTTATCGGATAGCTTCAAAACTTTATAGGGTGGTTGGTCTAGGTCTAGAGAAGAAACCTATCGAAATTGACAATGATCCGAAATTCAAGATGGCCACCAGCCAGCATCGACCATCTTGAAAATTGATTTCCGAATGATAACTCAGTTCCTGTTTATTGGATCGCTTAGAAACTTCATAGGGTGGTTGGACTAGGTCTGGAGAAGAAACCTATCGAAATTCACCATGATCCGAAATTCAAGGGAGCCACTAGCGGCCATCTTGAAAATTGGTTTCCGAATGATAACTCAGTTCCTGTTTATTGGATCGCTTAGAAACCTCATAGGGTGGTTGGACTAGGTTTGGAGAAGAAACCTATCGAAATTCACCATGATCCGAAATTCAAGCTAGCCGCGAGCCACTAGCGGCCATCTTGTAAATTGGTTTCTAGATAATATCTCGGTTACCATTTATCGGATCACTTCATAGGGTGGTTGGACTACGTCTGGTGAAGAAACTTATCAGAATTTACGATGATCCGATATTCAATATGGCTGACAGTCACCAGCGGCCATCTTGTAAATTGGTTTCCGGACGATAACTCCTTAACCGTTTAACGGATCGCTTTGACACTTCATAGGATAACTGGTCTGGGTCTGAGGAAGAAATAAATGTTTTCTAATAGCTCTCATTGGTTTGTCATCATGGTGGGGTATTATGCGCCATTTGCGGAGCTCTCATTTATATTCTAGGTTGAAGATGCTGAGCGCCGCCAGGAAGTCTTGTTGGGTATCCTGAAAAAAGAGCTCTCACATCAAAATAGAATGGTAAGTACTCGATTGTACTCGATTGTGATATCTGATGTATAGAAATCTAAACAGCTTTTATGTCAACATTGCGGGAGGTTGTTTGCTGTCTTAAACAGCCACAGCTTTCAGCAATGCTGATTTCAAAATGAACATCTTTGTGATCCAACAGATACTGTCAAAGCTGACATTTGGAGGCAACATCAACAAGTTTTTCAACAGATATTTTTTATCTATTATCTTGCTACTTGTACTTAATTAACCCTTTAATCCTCAATTTTGTTCAAGAAAATCTCAATTTTATCATAGAAAATGTCCATCTGCAGACCAAGAGAAGAGTATTAAAAAAAATATCCAGTGAAATATATTCAAAAATAGTCTTCTCTTGTTCTGTAAATGAATATTTCTCAAGAGCAATTATTGGAGTGCTTAAGTGTTAAGGGGTTTTTACTTGCGCTATAAATAAATGTTTTATCAATCAGACTATATCTTATGTATTAATGAGATCCTTGTATGAATGGTTGTATTTAGCAGCTTTTGTGTCGACTTAATTGGTATAAGTACCATTGTGATTGCTTTCATGCACTCGCTGTGCATCCTCGGATCTAAATTGTTATGCACAATTGTACAACTTCAACATGAACTCATTCTGATAAGTACATGTAATGCTAATTTTGGTCCATTTATGTCCGGTTGAATGAATCCATATATAGGCTTTAGTTAAGTACCGTAAAGAGTGATGTTAGATCCATTTCTCTGTAATGTTACTGTTTAAATGCTCAATATGTAGTACTGTACAGCTCATAGATAACTTACTTTGTTTTCCAAGACAAAATTAAACATACTGTTGAATTTTTAGGTCTTTATTTTGACCCAAGGCAGCAATGTGTTCCTACATCATGTTCAAAATTATTCTAACTAACATAACTGGGTTTTTTGTCTTGGAAAGATTTTAACTTATCTATGAGCTGTAGTTTAATATCAAAATCTGGGACTAAAATATACATTTGTATAATATGGGTAATCTGGCAACGCTGTATATGGCAATCATATGGCCAATGGATAAGACAGAAAGCACTTCTTGTGGCACAGACTTAGTACAATATTATCATTAGGTGATAGTGAGCAGTATTTGGCACTCTTTAAGCTTCAAGACAGGCTTAAATGTATACAGTAAAACCTGATCCAGAGGCTATCTGTTTTATGGAGCCAAAGAGGGTGGTTCTTTAAAACATGTGGTAAAGAGATAACCTGTCTTAGAGAACCACTATCTTGTACCTCCACAAGGCATATCCAATAGCGGGTTGTTTGTTTTGTGCTTACTTAGAACAGGTTTTAACCCTTCAACACTCAAATTTGTTCAAGAACATTTAATATTTCTCATAGAAAATGTCCATTTGCAAACAGAGAAGAATATTTTTGAAGATTTATCACTGAAATGACTGGCTCGGTTATCGAGCCAGTCATTTCAGTGAAAAAATTTCAAAAATATTCATCTTGGTCAGCAAATGGACATTTCCGAAGACGATTGCAGAAGCCAGTTTTTGGCCGGCTTGAGAGTTAAATGGTCAATGTGGATGAAAATAACGTAATTTATCATTATACCAGCGTGACATAAATGAGCGCAAAACTCAGGAAATTACGATGAGAAATCGAGTCCATGAAAAGCGTATGCAGTCTGCTCAATCGCGGAAATACTATAATGACTACTGTGTGCAGATGCGTCACCGCATGGTCAAGCGGCGGACTAAAGAAGAAATGGTAACAATCTCTGTGTGTTAGTGCTTATTTGTATTGATGTATGTCTATGTTTTTGCAGTAGACGGGTCTGATCTGTCACTAGAGTACCTGATGTCATAATCATATACGGTACTTGTTAGTTGATGGCACAAGTCACGAATGTGTATCACATGTATGACTGATGAATTTACAGTTTAATAAACATTCTGTTGTATATTTTGAAATTAACTTGACTGAGAGCTGTTGCTGCCATAGGTAGCCGAACCAGTCATTCCAGGGGTAAAATTTGTAAAATGCTTCTCTTGCCTTCAAATGGACATTCAATAAACAAGTTAACCAAATTTGACCATTGATGGTTTAAAAGGGATTCTAAATGGAGAAGAAATTTCACGTTATAGTAATAGAGGGGCATTTGATGACACATTCGTTTAGTGACAGTCCTCATTCACCCTTTGAACATAGCATTATTGTATCATTGAGAATGTGACTACCTTGCTCACTTTCTCAGCTATAGGTGACATCATCCTGGCTCAAATGAGCAGGATTTAAAAGCAAATATGTTTCATTAGTTTTATTTTTTTGCAACCCATATTTGCTACACTGTAAACACTAATCTGTTAACTACGTAATTAAATGTGCAAATGGTTGCAACAAGCATTTGCACATTTAATTACGTAGTTAACCGATTAGTTTTCAGCTTAAAATATCAACAATTTATTGTCATCTACTTTAACCTCAAAATATTCTACAGTTTTGCAGCACCTTCGCATAAAATGTTCATGTTCCTAGTCTATTAGGATTTCAACGTACAGCATAAGTAAAATTAACATGCGATTATATTACTTTTGAGAAACTTATCGGCTTTATTCTCTATGACGTAAAAATAATATACTAGCCTACTGTTAGACCTGAGCCAGAAAGTCGTCTTGGATGCGCAATGCCTGCTTCGATAAACTGGGGGAATACATTGAAATCACATTAAAACATTGAATATCCTTCTTTGATGACTTCATATAGTCGTGAAAGTTGTGTCTATTCTTTACATGTGTAATTTATCACCCGAATATTTTAGATGACTGACTAGATATTTACTATATATTTATTATTAAATGTCCTATTTTTGTCTCGCAGAAGCAAATATGATAATAAACATTCACGCCTGCTTGCTTTAGACAATCATAATTTGTTTTGTTATTGTTTTGTTTTTCATTCAGATGTTCAGAAAGCTCTTCCAGGATGGTTTGTCGATTCAAAAGGAGCGTATTCGTGAGATCCGACGTTATGCTAAGGAGCAGCGTAACCAGAAAGCTGAACAACGGCAGAATGAGCTGGACTCACTAGAAAACTAGTATCCTTTATAAGACTAATTATTGCAGGGTATCTGCTTAGTGACTAGGTCAAATCTCAGCAAAGTATAGCGAAGAAATCCTTCATCGGGTTCCATGATCTGATTAGAGTCGGAATGGTATTAGAAATCAACCTTTCTAGTTTTCGCTTAATCAAATTGGCCATCACTCAGCATGGATATAAGACAGTGTTCTGTTTATGAGCTGTGAAATAAACAAAAGAGGGATCCATTTCTTGCTATTTCCTCCCCGCCGCCCCCCCCCCCCCACTTTTACACATGTTGGAATTAATTCGATACTCGGAAACCTAAATTTTCAGAATCTAAATTTCAAAGTAACTACAGATAAGCTGTTAAATATTTCGAAACTAATTTGACCGGGGTTGTGTGTTTCTAACAAACTGTTCGTACACAAGTGACAGACTTCAATTTTCATAATGTAGTTATGATTGTGACATCAGATAACCAGTGATGTAATTGAATATGACATCAGATACTTGAGTGAAGAGATCAGATCACTGATTTGAGAATTGATTTTTGAAAATGTTCTTGCTGAGAGGCTGTAATCTAAAAATTACACTTAGTTTTATTGACCTAGCAAGGTATTTTTACATAGTTGCATATGTCCTTGTTTATTTCCTTGACACACATCCAGTTATCGTGAGCAGTTTGAAATGTTGGCTGAGACGATGACAAAGGAAAGGGAGGAACTGCATGTGCGGGAGAGCGCTCAATCAAAGGTAAGTAGTAGAGCAATCTAATGTTGATTGGGCTATGTCTGGTGAAGAAATCTTTCAAAATTGACGATGATCCAAATTCCAACATGGCTGTCAGACACCAGTGCCCATCTTGAAAATTTATGGATTGTAACTCTGCTACTACTTATCCGGTTGCATTGAAATTTCATAGGTTGATTGGACTAGGTCCGGAGAAAAAACCTGTCAAAATCAATGGTGATCCAAATTTCAAAATTCCTGCCAGGCGGTGCCACCGGTGGTCATCTTGAAAATTGCTTTCTGGATGATAACTTTGTGCTACCATTTATCGGATCGTTTTGAAACTTCATAGGTTTATTGGACTCTATCTGGGGGCGAAATCCATCAAAATCAATGATGATCTGAAAACCAAGATGGCCACCAGAGGACATCTTGAAAATTGGTTTCTAGATGATATCGTTGCTACCATTTGTTGGCTCAGGTTTCAACTTTAATAAATTCATTTGACTAGTTCTGAGGAAGAAGCCTTTCAAAATCGACACTGATCTAGAATCTAATATGGCTGCCATGCTCTCGTGGACATCTTGGAAATCAGCTTCCAAGTGATATTTCTACTACCGTTTGTTTGATCGGTTTCAAATTCATACGTACATTGGAGTACGTCTGTGGAAGAAATCGAAATCGATGGAGATTCTCAATCCTGTATGGCCACAATCCGCAAGCGATAGGCTGTGATATTGAGTTATAGGTGTTGAGCGCAGAATTGGTTTGATCTCTTAATGATAGTATCTTTCTTGACTCGCCATCATGTTGGGTATTATGCAGCGAGTGCGGAGCTCTTGTTAACAGCACCCTTATGGCCATTGAAAATAATATTAGACATCATTAGTAACTGATAGCTGCTCAATATTGGTGCCGCATAATAAAGGCATCATAAGCGGTGATACATAAAAGGATCCGTCATTATATGTAGTTATCAGTTACGTAATACTGATGTGTAATATTTTTGTCAGTGGCCATAAGGCCACTGTTAACAAGAGCTCTGCAAATGGCACATAATACCCACCTTGATGATGAGTCAAAGAAAGTACTATAAGTAGGATATCAAACTAATTCTTTGCTCAACACCTATAACTCAATAGCATAGTCTCGCTTGTGGATGGTAGCCATACTGGATTGAGAATCTCCATCAATTTTGATAGTTGTCTTCCACAGACCTACTCCAATGGACTTATGAATTGGAACCCGATTGAATGATGGATGGCAGAGTTATTATCAGGAAGCCAAATTTCAAGATGTCTACCTGAGCGTGGCAGCCATATTACATTTTGGATCATTGTCGATTGTATATCAATGACATCTGCTGAATCATTGTGGCCTGAAAATTTATCCCACCCAGTAGGGACATATATTACAATTCTTAGAAAATGCTTGCTTTAACTTGTTCAGGTGTTGAACCAGATGAAGCGAGCACTGCGGGTAAAAATGGAACACGAGATAAAGAATATTCAGGAACAGTTACTGCGTGATGAGGATGACGTCTATTTCAGACAACTCGATGCTGACAGAGTGCGCAATGAAATCAGCACAGCAAAATACAACATCCGAGCATAGCCTTGACCCTGGTACCCTCAAATTTGTTGAAGAAAATTTCAATCTTCTCGGAGAGAATGTCCATTTTGCAAACCAAGAGATTATTTTTGAAAATCTTCCACAGGAATGACATCTTCGGTTAACTTTCAAAAATAGATTTCTTAGTATACAAATGAACATTTCTCAAGACCATTGCAAAAGCCCTATTTAGCCAGCTTGGGTGTTAAAGGGTTGACCCTATAATGGTCAAGCTAGCCAAAACCAGCCTTTGAAGGGTTCTTGAGGAATATCCATTTGCAGGCCAAGAGAAGGCTTTAAAGATTTACCACTGGAATAATTGGCTCGATAACCAAGCCGGTCATTCCAGTGGTAAATTTTCAAATTGGATTGCAAATTCATCCAAAAGACAAAATATTATTTTCATAGCAAATCTTGATCATTGAAGGGTTAAATCAATTCTTTTGTTTATCCTTGATAAGATTTGTATTTGATGCTAATTCACATTCGTTTGATAATCTGTGATAATTGATTATACTGCTGAATTGTATGTATTCTTTTATTATTCAGTTTCCATTCATAGATTATAAATGTTCATTTCAAGAATAATGTTGCCTAAAGCTATTTCTGCTTCAAATATCACTTAGCCTTTAGATACTAATAGAAATATAATTTAGATCTGATAAACTGATTATCCAGTGTTTGTATCTGAAGTGTAAGTTAACCTCGCAGAAACGAAAGCAAGCTACCTTTGATTCGGCGACACCATATTAGCTGCCTTGCTGCTGCAAGCCACCAGACAATAACTTCAATGCGCAAAACTTGCTGAATATTTTGAAAACAATTTGACTGAAAGTTGCTGGTGGGTTAACCACCAACAACTTTCGTTCAGTCAAATTGTTTGCAAAAACTCGGTTAAAAACAAACACTAGTATTCCTTCTATATTCTCATTCACAATGTAGTATTGTTTCTGGCATTGCAGCATAAGTGTTAGAATGTAAATAAAGGTTAAGGTTTAAATTCAAATATTAAAAATGTATTTTGTATTCAATTTATTTATTAAGCCTGTCTATAATGATTATTTTGTAAGCAACCAGAAATGACAATATATTACATAGAACACTGATGATTATTCATTGAGAGTCAACAATAGTTACATGTTTTCTGCTTTCAAGATGGCCTGACACCAAAAATGGTCATTATATAGGCAACTGGTATCTGATAATGTTCTGGTTTATCTGATCTCAAACCACATGGGATGAAAGGTTTTTAAAAATCTTCGAGCCAATTGGCAAAGGTAATAGTTTGGCATTGTTGGGTGTCATGTTTCATTATATTCAGAGCAATTTCTAACTTGGTTTGGTAGACACCTTTATGCCTGGCGTACATAACGACTCAACTAGTTGGCGACTTTGTTTGTAGTTGTAACAAGTTGTATAGAGTTGTAAGGAGTTGAGTCATTGTGTGTACGCTGGTTAAAGACTAGTTGGTGACTAGTCGCCAAGAAGTTTTGCAGATTAAACATGTTTAATGTTAACAACTAGTTGGTGACGAGTCTCTGACTTAGTTGTTATATGTATACTGGTCAGTTGTGAGTTTCATTGAATTGTTTATTTAGTTTTGCAGGATCCACGCATCAGGAAATTTTGTCGTTAATATTGTAAATAACAAATATCAATATCATACATGGTCATATTATTTCTCTAAAATGCACGTGCCACGTTAAATATGCATTGGGCCCTACAAGACACCTGGATCAAAACCGGTCTCTTAAAAGGCGAGTGGTCTCGTAATGTATATTCAAATGTCCTACATTATTGGATTTGCTAATTGCCTGAAGTGGTCTTTTAAGGCAAGTGGACTCATGATAGGATTTTAGCCCATATTGTGCTTCTTTCTGTCTCGACATGTTGCCTGTTGAAGTAGGACTGTGTATGCAACAGCCAAAATTGTGCCCTTGCGCTGTAAAGTACGGCCCATAATTTCGGGAATTGTCACCAAAAATTGTATCTAATTATTATACATTACCGGTATGTTCCGGCAAATATACATAGCTTCTGCTGATTGTATTTAGGCAGTTAACAAAGCGTAGCTTGAAAATTGTATATGTACGCGACGAGTTAAACAAGCCATCGTTATACGTACACTGATACACAACTGGTTGGCTACTAATCTGCAACTGGTTAGCGACTTGTCTGCAACATGTTGACGACTAGTTAAACACTAGTCATATGTACGCCAGGCATTAGACATAATCTACAAAGCTTATAGGTCAGTCTTGCCTGGTTTCTGGAGATATTTTGAGCCCTCAGTACTGTAAATACTATTATTGATCGTTCATTATATTTATCATTTTGTCTGTGACAAAACATTAGTATGATTATCTTTTGCTAAATTATAGTGTTCATTAATGGCAATATATTTGAAAATAAAAAAATATTAATGTAAAAAATAATAATTCAAAATTAAATCAAATGTTTACTGAAATTGATTAACTCTAAGAATGCTATATATTTGTAAATAAATGCAAACAGTAATTTATAATGAAATTGTTTTGTGTTATCTTTTTCTCAATTCTGTGGTTTTATGGACCAAGCGTGTGGAGAGCTCCATCATCAACCAATGGATGAATCCACTAACTAAGCTCCGCCCACACTTTGTCCATCTTTGCATCAACCGAACCCTGAATTCCCAGAATCCGAATATAAAGCCTATTAACCATGTAAGCCTCAAATTAGTTTTAAAATATTTAAGTTTTCTCATAGAAAATGAACATTTGGAGGGTTAGGGTTATCGAGCCTGTCATTCCAGTGGTCAATTTTCAAAAATAGTTAGCTACGCCATTCATTACGCTTTTTGATTGTGACATCAGCCTACATGTGATGTAATTCGTTATGATATATACTTGAGTGACAGATTGAATTGATCCATAATCGTTAACGCAAAGCTATCATCAAAACCACTAGTGCTCACTAGAATATACTGGCCCTGAGAAATCCAGGATAGAATCAATCTAAAATACCCACCACGTTTTAAACCACACTATATGCGCCAGGAAATAGAATGCATTTCATTCTAGCATATCTAGAGTTTGATTCAGTACATAGACCAGGTACCACAGATTGTCCCAGCGTTATTTGTCTGAGGTTGCTGTCGAAGTTTGATCTTCACTGCTCTTTCTCAAGTTTCACTTCCCTTACTGTTTGCTTAGTTGTGTAGAAATGCGATCCTGATGACGTGTAAGATTCAATTCAAGTAGCTTCTCGTGAAAACTCATTAAAACGCTGTTCACAATTTCTCTACTTTATGCCTAGCACACTCGGGACAATCTCGCTGAGCTACTGGCCTCGCGAGTTTTTTGCCTCATCCAATAGCGCTTGAGCATGGACAAACCATGCGTTTTTATTGGTCAGTTGATTTCTGCAGCTGAGCGCATGGCTCAGGATGCCCGCATACATTGAGGTTTTTATCTCACGAGGCAAAAAATATCAAACACGACTTATTTTCCACAAGGTCTCGAGAGGTGAATTCCTCGCCAAAATCACCCGAACACAAGAGCTAGTGGCTGTGTCAAAAACCTCGCGAAGGCTGGTAGCTCAGCTAGATTGCCCTGTGTGTACTAGGCATAAGTTGTTCATTGTTAGCTATGGTTCCTGCCTCCTGGCCAAAGATGTGACAGAATCCTTTGAAAAAAGAACTGTGAAAAGTCGTTGGTTTACCCATATTTTACTCCACCATACTCCAGCATTTTGATGAGTCTTGACAAAACACAACTGGTAGATCCGAAGTTGGTACTTAGATTGGTGTTTTATGCTACTTCCTCTTTCTAGCGTTATGAATGCGCATCCTGCTAATGGATGGATCCACTTTTAACTATACCCCGCCCATCTCTAGCTAAGCTCCACCCATGCATTGAGTGTGTTGGAATCGATTTATATACATTGAGCCCTGACTTCCCAGAATCCCATTTTAAAGTAGCTATACAGGTGAGCTGTTTAATATTTTGAAACTAATTGAACTGGATCGCATTACTATACAACCAAGTCAAATTAGTTTCAAAATATTCAACAGCATTCTTATTAAATAGTAAAGACAATTCGTACAACTGACGTACTATTCAAAGTTCCTGACAGATTTAGCTCCCTCATTCATTACCTATTTGATTGTGACATCATCCTACATGTGACAAAATTTACTATGCTGTCATATACTTGAGTGACAGATCGGATCTCTCCATTCTGTTGCAGACAAATTAACTCTTATTTTAAGGTTTGTATTAATGTGAGTCAATTCCTGATTCCATACTTTTGGCTGCTGCAGGTTTACAAACCAAACATTTGAACTTTGTAGAAAATACTCTGTTGATTATATCACATCTGCTAGCATGCGACTGTATGATGGTCCATGGACTGGATGATACTCCTGGCAGTTAAATTAGCATCAAAATGTAAAATGCTTCATCAAGCGCAGAGAGTTACATTAAACCAAAGACAAATGTTTTGATTTGCTCTTTATTTCTGTAAACATGTCATTATGTTCATAGTTAGTCTAATTACCATACAGCATTTTAACAATGAATAAAACATGTATCTAGACAGTTTGATTTGTTGATCCTGCAGCGAAGTGCTAGTTAACAATTTAACGAAGACGTAACCTCTTTAGAAACCAAGCCTATGACTTCAAATAATTTCCTTTACATTAACATTAACATCAAGAATACAGTTTGAGTATGTTGACAATTTTCTGAAATTCATCTAAAATCTTAAACCCTATCAAGTTCGGGGACAGATCTGGCTTTTACAAGGTTCTAGCCAATAGATTAGCCAAATATCATTTTTGTTAGACAAATAGTAAATATTTTAGCCACATCTTTAGTTCAGTGTCACTTATGAACGTGTTTACAGTCAGTCATCATCAGTTAATACTATGAATTTTGCAGTACAGATACAATAGGATCTTAATATATAAGAAATTTGTTGAGTATTTTGAAATTAATATGACTGAAAGCTGTTGCTGCCTTAGGCAGATGTAAACAGGAATCTTATGGCTCTGCAATTATAACGCTAGAATTAGTCGGGATTCAGCCAATGAAGAAAATTAAATTAATTTTAATCATTAGCCAACGAGTTAGCCAATTCTGCTTTTCATTACCCCAGTTTCAGTTTTACTACCATTTGGCTAATTGGCTAGTGGTTAGATCTGCCCCTGCATGTTCTACCTGAACTTTATTCTTCAATATTCCTATATATTACCCTCTCCCATGATATCATAACTTCTACTCTTCCTTGCACATCCATACACTGCCTCAACCTGGACAACCATGTGCTATGTCATCATGCCATGCACTACCTCATTCATCGCCCTATTCTACAGCACCATGTAGTCCCTGCCCCCACTGTACACTATCCATCCATACTGTTCCGCAATCTATCCAGCCTATTCTGCCAAACAAAAGGCCCCAGGGGGCCTGTATCCGCTCACCTGGAATTATTGGCCACGAACAAAATGAGATGACCGCTGGAAAAATCTACCTTCTGTAAAGAAAATGTATCCAAGTTTTGTTAAAATTGGCCCGGACTTAGTTAATAAGTTGTTCTTTATATGATTTTTCCCAAATTTTTTCCGAAACTCCCAGATAGTCATCACACAAGGCAAATTTTGATTGCTCCCTTACGGCCATGTTTTTTCGACATATCAATATACCATGGAAAACTTTAATGGGCCTTTGCCCCTAATTATATCTCCCAAATTTCAGCCTGATCTGTTTAGTGAAGAAGTCATTTTCGCGAAAACTAGATCATCCAAGATGGTCGCGGAACCATTTGGCCAATCAAGTTCCTTTGTACAAACTTTATGCAGCTCTTGCCCTTGATGATATTTCATGGGCTTTGAATCAAACCTCCAAGTGGTTTCAGAGAAGAAGACATTTCTAAAAATCAGACAATCAAATATGGCCACTGGCCAAATTGGTTGATCGGCTTCCTTTGAATAAACTCTGATCTCTATGACCTAAAGATGCTCCTGCCAAATATAATTGATGTCGGCCCAGGGGTTCTCGAGAAGATATTTTTAATTTCCTATTGCTTTAATATGGGAGTTTTTTGGCGGGAAAATAATCCAAGATTGTCACCAAACCGTTTATCGGACATTTTCAAAAGTGGAATTTTGAGATCAGTATACCCAAAAACCTATATAAAACCAGTTTCGGCTTCAAAATCCATCAAATAAAAAGTCCTATATGGCTGCCAAGCACGCTACATTTCGATTTGTACACGGCAGCCATTTTTTTACGTATCAACTTCGGTTTAACAAACTTTAATGGCCCTCAGTCCCTAATCATATCTATTTTATCATGTCAATTTTGGCCCAATCCATTCAGCGGTTCTGGAGAAGTCATGTCATCCCAGATGGCCACCAAACCATTTGACCAATCAAGTTCCCTTAAACAAACTTGGTTAAGCTATTGCACTAGGCGCTGTTTGTCAAGTTTTTAATCAATTTCACAAGTTGATTTTTAAAGACGTTTCTAAGAATGGGCCAAAATCTAAAAAGGCTGCCAGCCTATTGGCCGATCAGCTTCATTTGAACAAACTTGGATCCCTATGCCCTGCCAAATACAATTGAAAGCAGTCCAGTGGTTCTCGAGAAGACATTTTAAATTTCCCATTGCATTAGTATGGGAGTTTTTGGCGGAAACAAGATCCAAAATGGCCGCCAAACCATTTATCCGATAGTTTTTGAAAGTGGAAATTCGAAATCCACATACCCAAAACCTATCAACATCAATCAAACATGATACATTTTGATTGGTCCATGGTGGCCATGTTTTTTTACATATCAACTTCCCTTGAAGAAACAAGGCTTAGTTTGAACAAACTTGGATCTCCACGCGCTAAGGATGCTTCCTGCCAAATATAATTGAAATCCGATCAGTTGTTCCTGAGAAGTCGTTTAAAGAAAAAGTTGACGGACGATGGACGGTTGCCATGAATCATGCAATTTTACTATCCTATTCTACCTATAATACCATACACTTTCCTAACCTACCATATGATTTATTATAGCTAAGCGAATAGCTCGACATGCAGGCAGCGACCTATATGTATTAAATAGAAGATACAATAAGATGTCAAATGCAATAACAATTAATATTACGCCATCCGCATCATGCTTGTCCAATAATATATAACAAAGATTATTACAAGAGGCTCAAGGGCATTGACGCCAAGCTGCCAGATACTTAAACCATACCACACTGTCAAAATGTGTAATTTTCAAATTAAATTAAAATATGAACTGGGGTTCAGTTCTCAACATATTTAGTGGAAGATGTTGCTGTCGTAAATAGCAACATCTACCAAAACCAAAATTGCTGAAAAATGTACACCAGTTTCTTTGCTATTGGCACATTAAACGATAGAATATTGACATCAGAGTATTAAGAGTTAACCTTTAGCACTCTGATATCAATATTCTAACCTCTACTGTGTCAATAACAAAGAAACTGGTGTACATTTTTCAATAGTTTTGGTGGACGACATTGCTATCTAGACAGTAAAATCTTCCACCAACTTTGTTGGAAAATGATCACTAGTACATCTTTTAATTTAATTTGACAATTTTGACATCAGAATGGCAGTGGTTTTAAACTCTTGAGCCTCTATGGACGACATGTACTTAATTACAAAGTGAGCTCAACATATTTGGTCTAAACAGCGGACAATCATACAAAATGTACTTACTGAATGTCTTATTATTGGCTTAATAAGGACACTAGAATTTTAGTGATATGCTGCATCATAGATAATACCCCTGCACCATCGTATAGAGAATCACCCCCCCCCCCCCTCAATGTAATGTTGCAACACCCATGAAAGGCACAGCACTTTTGACACATCTCACAAATGGACCTTTCCAGTTTTAGCGATGCCCCGCCCATCACTAGCTAAGCTCCGATCACAGCGACCGATCACTGAACTCAATGACTATCAATTTCCAGAAAACTACAGGTAAGCTGTTGAATATTTTGAAACTAATTTGACTTGGTGTTGTTGCTGCCTGTGGCAGCAACAGCAGTCAGTCAAATTAGTTTCAAAATATTCAACAGAATATTTATTAAATGGTAAAGACATACAATTCGTACAACGTGTTGGACTATTAAGCGCTAAAGACGGACTATTTCGAACCATTCATGATTATGACGTCATCCACGTCATGTAGTTGATTATGATGGAAAGATAAACTTGGAAAGGTCCATTGGGAAAAGTATATCACAGTGACCTAGTTTTGGTACGTGACACGCGTTTAGCCCAAGATGCACCCATAGACCAGGTTTTAGGGAAAGATTTGACGCTATAGGCCAGATAAATAATTGTGTTCTGATTTTCGGTGAATCATGAAATGTTTGTCACGATGTTGGCGGTGACGGCGGCGTCGTCCTAATTTGTGCTTTTGGTTTTTAAATCAACTTAATTTTTCAACAATGGCTCATCCGATTTACAGAAGTGATCTCTACTGTAGGGGATGCAATCTGTGTGACAAAAAATTTCAGTTTGGTACATTTTTACTACATTTTCACGGTTTTGGACATTGAACTTGTCCATGTTTTTGGTTAAGGTTTTTGATGGACCTTTTTCAAAAATGGCCCACTGGATATTAACAAAATTTTACAGCTGTGTTGTATACTATGCAGTGGTACTATCCGCATCATTACCAATTTAATTTTTCAAGTTTTTTCACGGTTTTGAACGTTTTCAACAATGTTTCATCAGATTACATTGCAACGTTAAAGATGTGTTCTATGCCATGCCATGTTCGTTTCAATGGGGTTTTTTGTTTATCAGGTTAATGTTTTATCATCGGACATATTACACAGCAATGACTGTTCTGATTCCAATGAAACTTTACAAAGCAATTATGTACCATGCATGGGTAGTGGGCTATAATTTTCATCATTGCTAATTTGATTTTGCGGAATTTTGCCTACTTTTTGCACGGTTTTAGACATAGAATAGTTATTAGGTTATATTTTTATGGACACTTCACTTTAAACAATGGCTCACAGGTTATCAACAAAATTTTGCAGCAGTGTTATATACTATGCAAGGGTACTATCCGCATCAGTACTAAATTCATATTAGGAAATTTTTTCAGGATCAAACTATCCGAAGTCTGGCGAGATGCTTCATGTTTGATGGGTTACAGTTGTTTGTTGATGCCTCCCTGAATATATGTATAGTGAACCATGCCATGTTTGCTTTTCAATCCACACTATCCATGCCTTTACAGGTGAGGCATTGCACGGATCAGCGTTTTGTTTATACATGACATAACTTTAGGCTATTACACATCATTAAAAGTGTTCTATGATGTTCAATGAACCTTGAATGGTAAGTACCAATGACCTACCTTTGATATATAATACATCATTAGCCTACAGTACATTCATACACCAAATTTGTTTACAGTATATGAGATATCTCAATATAGTTGCTGCCTGAATAATTTACTATTGATTCCAATAGGAAAAGTGACATTTGAAATACAGTATCCAGAAATTCACCTTAGTTTATCCATCGATCATCTAACGTCATATGACGTCATAGTTAAATACGTGGTGTGTATGATGGCGTCATAATTATGACGTTATGATTGATTCGATATAGTCCGTCTTTAACATTGTACGAATTGTATGTCTTTACAATTTAATAAACATTCTGTCGAATATTTTGAAACTAATTTGACTGGGCGCTGTTGATGGCAGCAACAGCACCCAGTCAAATTAATTTCAAAATATTCAACAGCTTACATGTATAGTTTTCTGGAAATTGATAGTTCAGCGATCGATCGATCCCAACACTAGCGTGGTGTGGGTGTAGCTTAGATCGAGATGGGCGGGGCATGGCTAAACTGGAAAGGCCCATTGTGTCAGACCGACCTAGGTCTTATATGCCTGGTAGGGTGCCCACAAAGGCAGCAGCCAATGGAGGGATCCTGCAGGCAGACAGTTGAGTTGTGTCATCACAATTCAGAATTACTAGAGTGTTTAACCCTCACAAAACAGAAACGCGACAAATTCTTTATGATGTATGAACAATTCTGCCTTGTGTTCCATCGGGAAAACAATCCAAAACGTTTTGCTAATCAGCAAACTTGAAAATCTGCTGTTTTCGCATTAATTATTTCATATAATATACAAGACGAGAAAAGCCGATTTTGCGAGCGCGCACAGCGCTCTGGGTCGTTTTCCCTACGGAACGCAAGGCTGTTCAATATTGCGAAACAAATTTGACTGGGTTTCTGTCAAATTAGTTTTGAATTTTCAATAGCTTTCTTATATCTAACTGACTTGAAGTTCGGACATTGGAATTTCAAAGGTTAAAGTTCAGACACTGGGATTTCAAAGGTTAAAGTGTACTGACCATTTTAGCGTAGCTGAGTTTACACACCTTAGACATTTTCTACAGTAAGTGAACCAATGGTGAAAATATTTCTTCAGTGGCATATTTCATTATATTTAGAGCAATGGATGAATCCAGTTTATCGATCATTCATATGACGTCATACTCAATAACGTCACATGTAGACTGACGTCATAATCAATTACGTCACATGTATACTGACGTCATAATCAATTACGCAATGCAATGACATATCTTAGTCCGTTATAAAGGCTTAATAGTCCGTCAAGTTGTCGACTTTTTTAAAACCGATTTGCACCCAGTCAAATTAGTTTCAAGATATTCAACAGCTTACCTGTATAATTTTCTGGAAATTGAGATTCATAGAGTCCATGGATCGATTGATTCCAACACGGGAAAAGCGCTGGTGGAGCTTAACTAAAACTGGCAGATGATTCCTCCATTGTTTTTAAACCGGAGATAATATGAACCCATTCTTTCGTTCTTTTCTTTTCATGACCAATCCTCATGGACAAGAGATTTCACGCAATTTTATTGGTCAGCCTTCATCACTGTACATATTTGACCAATAAAATGATAATAAACTTAGCAGAACACGAGAGGGCCGAAGTAATCGTCCCAATAATAACGAACTATCATTAGGCATCTATATTCTAATTCATGGGCTATGCTAAATACCACACTAGCTATCACAGTTCTATTTGGTTGAGTATAATATGTACAAAATAAAAACGTATTTACAAGATATTTACAGATTATGTTTCTCATTTCAAGAGAGAAACAAAAAATTATCATCATGAGAAAGAAAATTAATTACCTCTCCGGGATGTCGAATTTGTTTGTGTGTCTTTCGTGACCATCTCGGTCACTTCTTCGGCATTAACTTTGCGGTCGCTGGCTACGTCTCTCGTGTCAGTTCTTGTAAAGCCACCTGGCGGCATGGATTGGTACGATCTGAACATATCATCCCAGCCAGCAATACATCCATCATTAACATCCAGATTTTTTTTTCAAACGGAATGTCAAGGAAGTCATTTGATTCTTCAAACAACAGTCAGCCATACACGAAGATGATGGCTACCGCATACCGCCAGTCTACAAATGAATGTTGTCACGTACCTCTACAAGAACCGATCTGAGTGATGTAGCCAGTGACTGCCATAAATGGACCTTTCCATTTTTAGCAATTTTAGCTATTCCCCGCCAATCTCTAGCTATGATCCACTCACCCATCGCTCGTGTTGCGATCGGCCGATCTCTGAACTCTGACTGTCCATTTCCAGAAAACTATACAGGTAAGCTATTGAACATTTTGGAACTAATTTGACTGGGCGCTGTTGCTTCCATAGGCATCAACAGCGACTAATCAAACTAGTTTCAAAATATTCAACAGCATGTTTATTAATAGTAGAAACGTTGAATTCATACAACGTGTCGGACTATTAACAGTTAAAGAAGAGTCATATAGAATCGTGTATGACGCAATGATTATGACGTCATCCTACACGCCACTTAGCTGATTATGACGTCATACGACGTCAGATGATAGATGGATACTCTGGAAAGGTAACATAAATGGCATATATTAGGCCTACTGTCCTGTGTGCGTTTGATAATTCTCTGTAAAGCATTTCATTCTTATTCACATATATGTTAAGGCAATTCGTCATCTGTCTCTGCCCATATCACAACATTTTAACATCAACTTAACGCCCTTACTTAATGCTTAACGTAACCACATAATTGTAACTCAACTATTTTCAATTCCAAGAATCGATTCAAACCATGCCTGCGATTTGCAAACCATTAGTCAAATACACGTTTTCTTAGCCATATCTGCACTATTTTGGTTAATGTTTTTCAATGCTTAAAACCGATCAGCATCGGTTAACCCTTTCAACTTCGGCTATAATACAAAATTCTGTTTGATATCTTGAAACTAATCTGCCTAGAAGCCATTGTTTCCTAAGGCAGCAATGGCATTATGACAAATTAGTTTCAGAATTTTGAGTTTGCGTGAGATTTGACTAGTGAGTAGGTTGGTACCTATCACATGTCACATATTTAAAACGATGCATGTTTATCGCATACAGACCAACAGACTCTCCTATCTCCAGTATGTACATAGGCATTCCTCTAATTAACCAACTTGTCCGACGCAGATTGAACATAAATCTTGCTTCTACCAGGAACAAGACGAGTTTAACGATTTAATGCATCACCAAAAGGAGATATGTTGCACATATTTACTTTAAACAAAGCTCGTCAACTTGTTTACTCACTAGCCCACCAGAATCCATTTCTCATCAATATTCTTATGCTAGCGAAGAGGTCTATTTTTAACTATGCCACGCCAATTTCTAGTTAAACTCCGCCACCTGTTAGGCCTACTGGTGTTGTGGTCAATTTCAAACTTTGAAATATGAATTCCCATAGTCTAAATTTCAATGTAACTATGCTCCTGGTAAGCTGTTGAATACTGTGAAACTTAGTTGAATGGGAACTATGGCAACATCTCCCAGTCAAATTAGTTTTAATGTATTCAACAGAATGTTTTTATTAAATTGTAGATCCATCAAAGCCTTACCATTAGTACACTACTGATGGAGCTATGCGTCATTATGCTTATGGCGTCAGCTAACTAGTGAAGTAATTGATCAACGTCCGTCAGATACTTGAGTGACAGATCGGATCCCTCCACCGAGGGAGAACTACATGCATGGCTGTAAAGCAACAACCACCCCCATCCCGCCTCTAGAAACTATTAATCTTTAGCTACTGCACGTTCAGCGGTGTGTTCTACTCTAGTTAGCACATGGTTATTGGCGTTCATATTGAAACTGCTGTCTTGGACGAAAACAACATCTTTCATTATGACCTTTTCACATGCATCCGCTCACCCTCCTTCAAGATCATGACATCTACCCGCATCAATAAAAGTAACTTATAAATGTTTACCAATATGTAATAGCTGCTAATTATTAATATATATTTGTGGCGCTATCACGTTTTCCACCGATAGTAAAGCTCTGTACAGGGGCCGAGTTATCCAGGTCAGCTGCTTTCTGCTCAATTATTTCGTCTTTTTCATTTTCTTCCATCTCCCCGAAAAGTTCATCCCGCGTAAAATCGAGTACAAGATTGACCATTCCATTTTGTTGTTTAACTCCCGTAGCCAAAAGAGTCAATTCATTAGCAGATCCCTTCGTGGCTAAAGCGATTTCCTCCTCCTGCATATTAACTACACAACGAAATATGTCCATATGTTTTGCAAGCGTTCCCGATTCAAACAAATACTTGGTTAAATATGACACACTGATAATGGCAAAGAAATTTAATAGCATCGCCAATGTCTTGTAAGGGAACTTTTGGCCACCGTCGTAACCAGGATAATGTATTAATGCGGGGAGAGCAACCAGACCCTCTCCGCCTGTTAACCGGAAGAACACACCCACTATGTAACCAGCCAGTGAGCCATATGTGTTTGTATCACTGGCGTACACCACACAGACCAGCTGAGGGAATAGAATCACGTACACCAAATCTGAACACAAAAACCACAGGCCATAGATGGAATTGATGTAGATAGCGAGTAACGTGGCCATAATACTGACACCAATGATTCCTATCCGCATCACTAGCAAAATCTCCTTTTCCGAAGCCTGAAATGTAAGAGGTGTACACAGTTAGAATGTTATACACGCATATGACAAAATTCACCTTTCCAGAGTATCCATTTATCATCTGACGTCATATGACGTCATAATCAGCTAAGCGGCGTGTAGGATGACGATTCTGTACTGTCCGCCTTTAACTCTTAATAGTCCGACACGTTGTACGAATTGTATGTCTGTACTATTTAACAAACATGCTGTTGAATATTTTGAAACTAATTTGACTGGACGCCGTTGCTGTAGACAGCAACAACGCCCAGCCAAATTAGTTGAAATATTCAATAGCTTACCAGTATAGTTTTCTGGAAATTGATAGTTAGAGTTCAGAGATCGATCGATCGATCCCAACATGAGCGCGGTGTGGGTGGCGCTTAGCTAGAGATGGGTGGGGCATAACTAAAATGGAAAGGTCCATTGTAAATCGAATAAATATAGGCCTAACACAAACTACTTCTGCAAAAATCCACCCACCCAACTGCCCGTCCGTCCGTCCGCCATTCCTTCCGTACGTCCGTGTGTCTGTCACAATCTTTATGTAAACGAGGTAAACCATTTAGCACAAGGATCGTCTCACGTGAGGCCTTTTAAATTGCAAACAATTGCATGCACGTGTATAATAATAATAATAATAATAATAATAATAATAATAATAATAATAATAATAATAATAATAATAATAATAATAATAATAATAATAATTATAACAATAATAATAATAATAATAATAATAATAATAATAATAATAATAATAATAATAATAATAATAAAAGAACTTATTACATTACTAATTAGTATGCATCCATATGTCATACAGTGGACAATAAAAAATATGCGAAATCAATGCCAGATTGCCAACCCTCGCCCTCCCTTTTTGTCACAATGTAGTCTTCGGTTTTCTGAATGTTTCAGTTGTGGAATCCTAGGGTACGGTCTCGCTTTTTTTGTGTTAAGATTTGAGCCATATATGATACTATCAGTTTCCTAGATATAGCCTATATAGATCCCGAATTTGATCCAATACGGATTTGTTTTTCATCCAGATTATGCATAGCCAATGGTTGGGAATCCTCATGCATTTCAAGGTCATCAGTTGTGTTATAATTTGAGCCAAATCGGGTAGATTCTTTATACAGCTACTGCTACATACGCGCATATATATTGGGTGCGTGTGTATGTACGTTCGTATATATATATACGAACGTACACACACACGCACCCAATGGATCGCCCCAATTTTAGTTATGCTCCGCCCATCTCTAGCTAAGCTCTACCCACACCTCGGTCGTGTTGGGATCCATCGATCTCTGAACTTTATGACTATCAATTTCCAGAAAACTATACAGGTAAGCTGTTGCATTTTTTTCAAACTAATTGGACTGGGTGCTGTTGCTGCCTAATTATGACGTCATCCTATGCTGAGTATGACGTCTTATGACGTCAAATCATCGGTGGATACTCTGGAAAGGTGAATTGCATGCCATTTTCCCCTTACGGAATGAGGGTTGTAAATGGTAATATAGAAATTTACTACATTTTTTAATATATAGAATTTATGTTTGACATTGTTAGAACACATCTGAATATCTTGATTAAACATAGTTTCTATTCGCTTATATAGCCTTTTGGATATAAATACCTTTTATGTACATTAAAATGACCATTTTCCTCCATTATTCTTTAGTAATTTGAATTTGTTTCTATACCATAATCGTTGAATGAGTTCTTCTTCAAGTTAGTGTTTATCTTGAACATTTATGGTTTGCGGTGCTACTTAGTGCATAGAGGTATTAACAATGTTTGACGAGGTTAACATGTTGCTTAGATAGGCTGTACTGAGATTGTTCATTGTTTTACAAACTAGGGGAAGAGCGCTATTTTCACATCCGCAAGAAAAATGTACGCAACTATGAACCATACTGCTTTAACGTTAACCTAGGACTGATCAATCCAGCGGGGGGTGGGGGTGGGGGATGGGCGTGTGGATGGGGTGGGGTGGGGAGGGGGGTTGTCCAGGAGGTCAGGATAAACCCCCTCAAAATTTCAAGTGCCCTCTTGCCCTTTACTGCATTTAACATATACAAGTATAAATGTATCCTCTACACAAGTTTAGTATTAGAAACGTCATAACACCGTTGTGTGTAATAACCAACAAATGTATTCTCCACACACAAAAGTGTACATGTAGGCCTATTATGTGGGTATATATGTTGTCAGAGGTAACCTATTCCCTCTCAAATCTGGAAAGACAAGTGTTTGCAAGATGATGATGGTGACCTTTGCATTACCACCAGGGAACCAGTTCACAATTGCGTCACCAACACGTTACAATCCCGCTTTCCCGTGGCGTCCCAAAGAAGTCTGCCAATTTGTGTGTCAAAAGCTAGAAGACAACAGCAACAGCTTTCAGCAATATTGTTTTCAAAATAGACACTTTTGGACGGCCCGATTGAAAAATACATCAACTACACGGCACTGGTATTGGACATATTTGTCCTCGTTAATAAACATTACGCACCTGTCTGCGTGATGCTGTC
This sequence comes from Chaetoderma sp. LZ-2023a, assembly GCA_034401795.1. Lineage (NCBI taxonomy): Eukaryota > Metazoa > Mollusca > Caudofoveata > Chaetodermatida > Chaetodermatidae > Chaetoderma > Chaetoderma sp. LZ-2023a. The sequence continues at coordinate 72,469,525 of CM067372.1, read as the reverse complement.
AATTTATATATCGAATTAAAAGAAAACATTTATTATTTGGATGCAGAGTAATGAAGCCTTTTTACCATGCAGAACTCAGGAGACTGCTTCTAAGAGCACATAATCTTCAAAATTTTCTTAGGGAAGCGTTCAGTCAAGCTATTTCGAGGTGCCCTTTCTAAAGGGTGGATGCCGTCCCATGTACTAGGGCTATATCCACCCTTTGTTTAACACTTAAGCTGGCCACAACGGCTTCTGCAATTTTATCATCTTTATGGTTATTTGCTTTTATGGTTGGATATTTAAACACTATTATGAATTATGTTTGACCAATTCATTACAGCGTTGCCATTTATACTTTGGTAGCGATTCAATTGATTTTTGTTTGCGACTCGCAACTAAGTCTGTCGATCTGTGAAATTTAATACATTTCTTGCAAAGCTGCCTAAGTCGCAACTATAATATATTACATTTATTAAAATTACTCCTTATTACAAGTGATACTTACATTTTGCCGAAATATTAGCTTGTGAATGTTTCTGGCGTACATAGAGCTCGCTGACAAAATTGACGAATCGGCAGACGACATTACAGCTGCAGACACAGCACCCAAACCAAGAAAGGAAATGACATCAGGACAAAGGTACTGGAGAACCATGGGAAGTATTAGTTCCATTTTGTCCCTAGGAATTGGGATTTCGTGGTTATACGCTGTCATGTTCCAGTCTGCAATCAGAAAATAAATGCAATCGTTAGCCGTATGACTGCTGAGTTTTTGCAGACGACATATTCCAAGGATTATATCTTTTTTCTTTTTTTTTAAAACATATTTTATTGCATATATTACAATGGGATTGGGCACAAGTTGTTCGAAACTTAGAAAAGCCCTCTCCCTACAGAAAAAATTTATAGGCGGCAAACATAAACATATACACAAAATAACAAAGTAAACGTATAAACAGATTAAATATTATAATACAATGTACATCATATTGAGTATTTATATATATGAGAGAGAGAGAGAGAGAGAGAGAGAGAGAGAGGCCAATAATTTTGCCCAACAGTAATATTTTCATGATGACCACCATAACAAAACGCCCAAGGGCCAGTGTTGCTCACCTGGACCATTTGCACCGGAAAATATGGAAATTTGGGTTGAAAGCTTTCAGGTCGTTTGAGAGGAGTCTCATTTTGGCAATCTCCGGACGATTTTTTAAATACCGATTGGTATTTATTTATGGGTTATCCACCATAGGGCCGTTCCACCAAAAATTGGTTGAAATCCGCCAAGGCGTTTAGGAGGAGTAGAATTTTGACCCTTTAGTGTCGACACCGGCCAAGTCCGGCCTTCTCAGTGGTCTAGAGGAGTGCCCAGTTGTAGACCAGGAGAAGACTAATCCTGAAAATCTACAACTGAAATGACTGACCCGATAACCGGATCAGTCCTTCCAGTCGCAAACTACCAAAACCAGTCGTCCCTCGTCCCGCAAATGGGCATTCACAAAGCAAATATGCTAATTTTCAGGAACAAATTTCGTCACTAAAGGGTTAAAGCAAAATTTGATGCACGACATGCGACGGACGGACGAACGAAAGATGGACAACGGACGATCGCCCTTACTTAGGCTCACATGGTCCTTCAGACCAGGAGAGCTAATAATAATAATAATAATAATAATAATAATAATAATAATAATAATAATAATAATAATAATAATAATAATAATAATAATAATAATAATAATAATAATAATAATGTTCATTAGAATTTATTTGTTTGTTTTATAAAGTTGCTTATTCTTATGAACAGCGTTGTACTTATCACATCAGATAGTTCTTTGCTACCATTCAAAATGAGGTCGGGCGAAGCAACCGGCATTACTTCATTCACAAAGCTCAACAAATTACGACGTTCGGCTGTCCATTTTGGACAGTCAAAAAAGTAGTGATAAGCAGTTTCTGGAACCAGACACAGCGCACAATTTGGATCTTCCAATAAGTGGAAATGATGCAAATCACTGTTTAGTTGACTACATTTATTTCGCAATTTGCAATGGATAATATTTTCCTTTCTCTTGCCCTTTGAGTAATAAAAGGGAACCTTTTCAGGAGTGTCCGGTTCGTTCGAAAATAACTTTTCTTGAAAATTAAAATCGACGGAGATGTTCTAATGCTTAAATCTAATTCATTCCATAGTTTAAGCATACTAGGTAGAAACGATTTCTTAAAGGTTTCGAGACGACACCTTGGAATTAAACAGTTTTCCGGCTGCCTGAGCTCATAACGGGCATTGTCTCCGACTTTGTCAGGGAGAATATCAGTTATGAAGTCAGGACACTCGCCATTTGCAATTTTATAAAACATAATAAGCTTTTTGTGCTTGCGACGAATGCGCAAAGACAACAACAGTCCGGTCTCGCTATACAGATTTATGAGTGGAGTGTACCGCGGTAATCCAGTTATATTTCGTATAGCCTCATTTTGAATGGTTTCTAGTTTTTCAGCATCCCGGTCTGAACACCCATCCCAGATCTCGCTGGCATATTCAAGCACGGGCAGCAAGTACGCAGCATAGATCTTGCATAAGGTATCTCTACTCAAGGTGCACTTCATTCGTCGCATAGTAGCTAAAATTTTAGAAGCCCTTTTTACTATTAAATCAATATGACTGGACCATTTTAGATCCGCGGAAATTATTATACCTAGATACTTACAGTGTTGTGTATTTGCTAACAAATTATCGTTTAAATAGAGATCTGGCGGTTGAAATGTATTGGAGTTTGATATAGGTAAGCTCACTGTCTTAGATGCATTAAAAAGAACTAACCACTGGTTTTCCCAATCAGAGATTGTCTTTAAATCATTATTTAAGCTTATTTCAATTTCATTGCTTGAGCAACCCATGCCGCATAACGCAGTGTCGTCGGCGTATGATCTAAGAATGCCTTCTATGTGTTCCAAAATATCATTTATATATAGCAGGAACAAGGGGACCAAGTACAGACCCTTGAGGAACTCCAGCTTCAATTTGTTTAAATGACGATCTGTCCTGATTTACGACGACACATTGTCTTCTCATCGTAAGATAGTTCGTATACCAAGAAAGTAGATTTCCGCCTATCCCATACTCCTGAAGTTTGAAAATTAAACCTTTGTGCCATACTCTATCAAAAGCCCTCGAGATATCACAAAAAACGACACATGCAGATTTCTGCTCATCGAGGCCTTTTGACGATGTATGGAACAGTTCAATCAGCTGAAAGACAGTAGAATAGCCAGGATGAAAGCCAGACTGATACTTATACAAAAGATTGTGCCCAATAAGGAAATTATGAACGTACTTAGAAATTATCCTTTCCATCACTTTTCCTACAGTACTCAGAAGCGAGATAGGGCGATAGTTTTCAGGCAAATTTCTATCCCCCTTTTTGAAAAGCGAGAAGACTGTGGCTGTTTTCCAAGCGTTGGGAAATATGCCGCTTTCAAGTGATTTGTTGAAAATCAAATGAAGTGGAAAGGCTATAGAATGCATCGTGTCTTTAAGCATTTTATGACTAATCGAGTCATCTCCAGATGCCTTATTTAGTTTACGTGTTTTTATTATATCTGTTATTTCGTGTTCGTGAATTAATATATCAGATAATATAGCTTGTGTCCTTAAATGAAATTTTGGGAGGGAACTGCCTTTTTCATCTACATTTGAGATAGAAATAAAATAATCATTTAAAACAGTTGCCTTTTCAAAATCTGAATTTGCAAATTTCACGTCACCGTTGTCATCATAAAGGTGGGAGGCTGTCTATAGAATTTCCATTTATCAATTGTTTGACAAGTTTCCAATAGGGGCGAGGATTGTGAACAGACAGGTCTTCTAGCAAAATATCTGCAGATTCTAGAAAGCCACGTTTCGCTTTCTTTTTCATATTGTTGACATTGTTTCTCTGCTTTTTAAACTTACTCCAGTCATATTCTGTTTGAGCTTTGATAGCTTTTTTCCTAATTTTATCTCTGAGTTTAATTTCTCGTCTGAGTGCAGAACTAAACCAGGGTTTATCATTTGGCCTAATTGTTACTTCTCTGTTTGGAATACATTCATTTACCAGATCTATAAATATTGTGCTAAAGAGTTTACACATTTCGTCAGCGTCTCCGCCGACTGAGAATAATGCTGCCCAAGGAGTATTTGATAGCTCTCGATTTAGCTTGTTGAAATCTGTTCGTTTATAGCCAACCCTTTCTCTTGAATGTACGATTAACTTTTTAAAGGTATTTTTATTGCAGCATATGTCGCTGAATGGTCACTATATTCCATGTATTCATGTAACACACCACACTCTACTGCCTCGATATTTCCAGATAAAAGAATTGGATCGAGGAGTTTCGCGGTTCGGCGTGTAACTCGGGTTGGCTCATTTATTACAGAATTCATGTTGTACAAAATTATTATATCTTTTAATCTGCGGAGGTTAGGATCGAGTAAATCATCGTTTAGGTCTCCAACTACGACTAATGGAAGTGGAGACATATATGGCTACTCCTCCACCAAGGTTTTCATGTACTCGATCCTTTCTAATAGGGCCATTGTAGTTGTCCAATTGTAGAGTTTCGTCCGACACTGCATTATCTAACTTAGTTTCACTAAAGCAAATAATATCGTAGTCGGAAATCAAATCGTCAATTTTAGATAATTTGTTTCTAAGACCGTTGATATTCAAATGGAATACACCTAGAGTAGACGACTCGTTTGAGTCATTTAAAGGACCGGGATTGCTTTCAACATCACCACATTGTAGTAGTGTGATCTTTAGAATTGCACCTAGTATAAGACAAATAATAAGAGTAGAAGCAAAGATTGTTAGAATGAAAGATTTTAGATATTTCCAAATTATAAAATAGTTGTGACGTTTGCAGGTGCCATCAATATTCGGGCATGATATAGAAGCATTAAACAAACCGACTGAAACCGGATGTTGTATAATTGTATTACCCATTATCTATGTACAAGCTAAAACGCACCCGTGCTTCAGTCGATTTGGGAAATGATAGCCTTATCAAAATCTTAGTCAAACATATATGTCTATATGTTTGCCAACTCATTATCTTGTACTGTATACATACATTTATGAATATCTCTCTGGTGAAGAAAATAGTAAGGAAAGCAAAAAGGTGGTAGGTAAAGAAATAGAAAAGAAAACTTAGATAGAAATAGATACGAGCAAACAATAAAAAGGACTGTTTTAGTTTGTGGGTCATTTTATGTCCTTTGTTGTTAGTGTTATCAGGTTGAGGTCATGAATGTCGAAACTCCTGGCCAGATGACATATAATAGATTTGTGGCTGAGTGTGATGTGTAAAGGGGGTGCGGTAAACCATGGAGTAACTGTACATTAAACACATTATAACTGGCATACTGTATAAGGCCCTAATGTCAAGGTTCACCAGGGACATCTGCTTCTATTTCTTTAAGCGTGTTTGTTGGTGATTAAAGTACTTAGCAGTATTAAAGATGCATATTCACAGCAAACGCCCGAAAACAAAATTATCCAGACTGTACACTTCCAGAGGCTCAAAATGTTGGTACGCCTCTAAAAGTATACAACTCTAACAACTCTACTCCGAAACATTCTGGCGCGAAACATGCACCTTCAATTAAAACAGGCTGTACTATGTTTAAACCGGAATTATAATTTCGATTACCTCACTGCCGAAATCCGAAAGTGCATGGAGGAATTACGAAATTGTTCGATAAATAACAATTATACGGAATGTTTACATATTGTAGGCCTGAGGCAGCACATTGTATAAAATATGTTCGATATATGAGATTAAAATTTCTTATAGGAATTTTAATTTCGATTTCCTCACTGCCGAAATCCGAAAGTGCATGGAGGAAATGCGAAATTGTTCGATGATAAACAACTATACGCGTGCGGCAGTCGAAACTACGACCCGACGACCAGCACCCAGCACCACCGCACCATACGAGACCACCCGTCCAGCTTGGCAGATCCATGTGCCGAGTTGCCCGAGTGGTTCCGTCCACATGCGGGTCGCAGCTCTGACTCCCGCCCACATCAAAATAGGGTAACATCGCAACCATCTGTCTAAGTCAACAACTATAAGGGCAGATTTCATATTATGAGGCAGATCATTGTGTACAAATGCCCATATTGTCGAAACCTTTGGAAATACAATGTGCCCATGTGGTCAATAGTATTTACTAATCGAATATTATGTTCTTAATACGGCATAACCATTTAACGCCCATATCAGCCAAAAAACCGGCTTCTACAGTGGTCTTGAGAAATGTAAGTTCTCAGATCAAGAGAAGACAACCCCCTAAATTTTACCACTGGAATGACTGGCTCGATAACCGAGCCAGTCATTCCAGTGGTAATACTTTCAAAAGCCGTCACGTCCCGTCTGCAAATCCACATTTTCCTTGAGGAAATTTAAATTTTCTTGAGAGAAATCAAGGGTTAAATGGTTAACGCCTCTACAGACCAGCACTAACACATTCAGTATGATACACGCTATAGTAGGCAGGCGAATTTTTGTTGGTTATTTTGAAACATATTTCACGTGGATATTTTAATATCATTAATTGGGTTCAGTCAAATGGGTTTCAAAGCATTCAACACATTTCCTGTAGAATTGTCTTGAGGCTAATACAATGGCACGTTGATTGTTAAATCGTTCATAATATACAGGATTATATCTCTGCACCGGCTAAATATTTTGAAAATAATTTGACTAAAACTTGTTGGTGGCTGAACCACCAACAACTTTTAGTCAAATTGTTTTTAAAATATTCAGCAATTCAAGAGTTTTTGCTCATTGAAATTGTTATCTGGTGGCTTGCAGCAGCAAGACAGTTAAAGCGATGCTAATCTCATCTCAAATGTTGTACTGCACCGATAGATTATGGTTGATAGATTCCATATCAACCATATTCTGTCACATTCCCTGATCTGTATCGAAATTATCTGCTTTGTAATATCGACTAAATGTTGAACAGTGATCGCCACATTTTGGTCTCCTCTAGCTATAGTGTGTGATGCCATGTAAGTACTAATGCACTACATTCTTTATAATGTAATACTCATCCCGTTGAATATTTTGAAATTAATTTGACTGGAAGCTGTTGCTGCAATAATGAGAGTATATACCGAGGCAGACACACTAGGTTTTTTTCTGATTGGTTGAAAAGTAAATCATGACAGCCATCATAGGGTGTAGAAATGTACCAACATTTAACTACTAAAGCCTGAATATCTTTCTTTAGCGGCATGATAGAAAGATGACAATTACCTGGATAGTTTATGAGCGGCGTGTTAGATCACCTGAATAGCTATCAAGAGATGGGATTAGTTATCCTTTAAGCAATACTAGGACTAGTCTCGATATGTTGTCAATATGTGTTCTATTTAGCGTACAGCGGTGCACCAGCAAGTTAACAGAAAACAGTTTTCCCCGGCTTACTTGCTGGGCCAATACCGTCGGCTTAGCGATACTTTCAGCATCGGCCCTGCATTGGCCCTCCTGCATCGGCCCTACATTGGCCCAGTAAGTTGCGTTAGCAGGGTTCCTTGCAGGCCGAGTATATGGAAATCAACAAAATTGAAACTGATCAATGCACGGTATTGTCTGTTTAAACAAATTTTCCGGACTATTAATAAGTAAACAGTCCTAACGAAAGATGAGACAGTATAAATAAAGGTATTCTCATTTAAATAAGCCAACGCTGAAAATAAATATTTACTTTGCATTAATTTTCAATAAAGAAAGTTGATTTAATTTATTTCTATCATTAAATTTTTCGCAGGCAAAATGCCTTCCTTGCCTGTATTAGCGGCTACAGCGCCGATAAGCACAGCCGGCAGTGCCATGAACACACATCCAAATGCAGCGATGTACGACAGTAACTGGGCACGAAAGGCCGTTTTGGAGGAAAGCACGCGCTGGAAATACACCTGCAAATAACATATAGCCAGGGTAAAGCAATATATATTTACTATCACTAAACAGCGACAACCACAGCATTAAGAACTGAACTCAAAATTATCTCAGGGCGCATCGCACACGAAACGTGCCTGTTAACCCGTTACCACTTTGGTGTCAAAATTTTAAATTGTCAAATTAAACTAAAAGATCAACTGGTGTACATATTTCAACAAATTTGTGGGAGATGGGACATCTTCCAGCAAAATTGTTGAAAAATCTACACCAGTTTCTTTGATACTGACACAGTAAAATATAAAATATTGACATCAGAGTGCTAAGGGTTAGGTGAAATTCGGAAACTCATTTCCAATTGTATATGGGCTAGTTTAACCGCCAATAGAAAAACTACTGGCGACAAGAAGGCATTCTTCTTTTTCGACAAGAAGTGAGAAATGGATGTGAATCTGGATCTGCCAGCATCAGAAATGAACTGTTTAAGCATAGCATTTCCAAAATAATCTCAGACGTTTGCCTTCCTGCAACACCTCCTCGTCGATGCGGTTGGCCATGGTATGCCTGCATCGTGCTTCCCAAATCCACGAAGCCACGTGACCTGGGCACCATTGTGCTTCTCAACAGCATGAGGAAGATACATCACATCCAATGCTTCGCGGTTAAAGGTACATATTCACAATAAAATGTTTTAAAATAAAATTGTTAGAATGTTATACTTTTAGAGGCTTAAATGGTGTGCCTAGATGTAATGAAACGAAATAAATCTTAACATATGATGATTTCATTCAATATAAATTAATATAATATTTTAAGTGCGAAATTGAAATAGAGGCTCGTGCCTCTATTTCAATTTGGTAACTTAAAAAATTATATTAATTTATATGGAATGAAATCACCATATGTTAAGATTTATTTCGTTTCATTACATATAGGCTCCCAGTGTAAGCCGCTAAAAGTATATAATTTAAACAATTATATTTTCAGTAATTTTGCTGTGAATATGCACCTTTAATTGCGGATAGGATAGATTATGATCAGGTTAAAACACCGCACCCACCACACAGGAGATACCTAATTATGTTCTTTAACCCTCTTGTGCCAACAACACCCTTTAATGATCAAACTGACCAAAACAACTTTGCAGTGGTCTTCAGACATAGCTATTTGAACGGCCTAGAGAAGAGTATTTTTTAATATTTACCACTAGAATAACTGGCTCGGTAACCGAGCCAGTGATTCTAGTGGTAAATATTAACAAAATACTCTTCACTCTCCTCGCAGCCTGTAGATAGACTCTGGCTAAGCAAAATCCTCAATTTTCTTTACTATTACCCCTTTAAAAAAATTCAGTGGTAAATTTACAAAAATGTCTTCTAAAATTAAAATATCTTGAAAAATATTGACCATCAAAATGTCCTGCCATTGTATACGGTGGCTCATACTCTTATGTTGGTGAGCATAGCATGACTTTATGTACCAGTAAAGTATACAAATTGCAGCATTTGCTTAACGTACCTGCCAGGGAACTCCGCCACAAATCAGGAGGAGATAACTGTCTAAGTATGTTCCAATTTGATCCGTGGGGAGCGGTTTAAGCCACACCTCCGTAGCATTATGGGCAGAGATACTCGTTACAGCCTCGTTTGTCATCGCAAAGGGAATTGCCACCCACTAGAAAACAAGAAAGAATATAAATATGAAATTGAATCAAAGCAAACAATTTTTATGATTGATATAATAGACCTTTCCAGCTTTAGCTATGCCCCGCCCATCACTAGCTAAGCTCCACCCACACCACGTGCGTGTTGCGATCGATCGATCTCTGAACTCCCTGACTATCAATTTCCAGAAAACTATATATGTCAGTTGTTGAATATTTTGAATATCACTCCAAGTGGTGTGCCTATGGCAGCAACAGCGCCCAGTCAAATTAGTTTCAAAATATTCAATAGGATATTTATTAAATAGTAAAGACCTACAATTCGTGCAACGCATAGTCCGTCTTCAACTCTGCGTTCGTGACGTACTTGCCTACGTCATTCATGACGTCATAATGACGTCATTGAGTGTGACATCGCGTAGTTGATTATGATGCCACATGATGGATGGATAGGGCATATAGTGGAAATGTCCATTGATAGAGGAGGTTTGTCCGCGCTACAAGCAATTCTGTTTATATCCAAGAACATACGGTACCGCTCATAAATAAGTTAACGTGTTTCCAAAACAGAAACCTGTTATTTAGTAGAATTTTGAACATGATGTAATTAATGTTCTGTTGAATATGTTGACCTTAATTTGATTGGAAGCCATTGCTGCCTTACTAAGGCCTTAATAAGGTAGTGATAGCTTCAAATTAGAGTAGAAAATATTCACCAATACGTTTTATTGTGTTTTGTAAACATGTTAAGTTTTTTCTGTACTGTATATTTCAACAAGAGGCCCATGAGTCTGTATTTGCTCACCCGTCGCATCAGTATTTGAATGAATAACATCTTATTTAAGATGCAACTACAAACATTTATTTATGAAGTGACAGGAAAATTTTGAAAAGACAAGTGGACATTTAAATCTAACCTACGGATCTGTGTCCAAAATGCCAAAATACACATAGTCCTGAAACACAAGAGGTGTCAATTTCTATTCTACAGGCACCCACTAGACTATACACGAGTATTTTTGTTGTTAAAATTAAATCTACTAATTAAGGCTAAATCTTCCCTCGTAAATACGATAGTAGGATGTCAAGGGTGAGGTCACCTATGCGGAACTGGCCAAGAAGTCGGGGATCCCGCAGTGGGGATTACTGAAAGAAAGATTTCTGTAAACAAATTTGGTTATGAGTTAGGTCCACTTGGAGTCATCAAGTACACGCAATAATACAAAACACCGTGGCTGCAACAGCTTGGACTTCTTGTTTCCCGTGTGGTATGTGCAGGAGGATGTGTGAGATAATGTCTTAATATATCTGACGAAGATGATCCCACAGAGGAAGTGCTTAACTTCTAATTATCATTCAGTTAACAGGTCAAAGGCACCTTGTCAAAAATACAACATATCTTAAAACGTTTCATTTGTCACTGACGCAATACCGGAAACATATCTGATTGATAGTGTGTACCTTATTGTTACTTAAGACTTGCTTTGTCGTCTAGCTTCAGCGTTTTAGCAGACGACATATTCCAGGGGTTATATATTAGGACATTTTGAAAACGATTTGACCGACAATTCCTGGTGGCTTATCATTCAGGCAAATTGATTTTTAAAAGACTCAGCAAGTCAAGAGGTTTTGCTCATTGGAAGTATTATCTGGTGGCTTGCAGCAACGAGACATTTAACCGGGGTCGTGGTTGCCTGTTCTGTGCACAGTTCTAAGATTGTCCAGATTGTAATCATGATCGAATAATATGAATTCGTCATAAAACAAGTTAAATATTGGATAGGGGTAACATTTTGTATTTTAATCGTAGTATTCATAAGCCCTTATGATTCAGGCAATCATTGCCGGAGCACGCCTTGGCACTGCTGGTGGCAAAGCATACTTTTAGGCCTGAGGAAAGCGAAACTCAAACCAGAAACTGGACCGGGGTCATTCCGTCCAGAAATTTGTGAAATCTAGATACTCTCAGATGGCATCTCCTGCATTTCCATAGGTAAAGAAGTTAGTTGTTAAATTATTCTATTTTAGCCATTTTATTTAATTGTTTGTACACTCAAGTTTTTGAGCCGATCAAATGGCAAAACACTTTTCTGAAACAAAAAGCAAACGTCATAATGACTATAGTTAGTTTATGATATAGAACATAACAATTAGGCTTACTAAGTTTGTACAATATCCTGTAAGACAGTTTCCCTTTTAACAGAAGATAATGTCACTCTTGCCATAATGTCCAGACAGCTATCTTCGTTTGTATTCACTTAAAATCGCTTTGAGAAAAATATTTGAGGGCTGGAAAAGATCTGGGGTCGAAGGCAAATTCCCTCGCTGCCCCAATTATAATCCGTTACTGCAAGCAATAATGGTGTTGGGGTACACCTAGGTGGACAGAATACCTGATTTGATGTTGATGTTGTTATGGTGATACATGGCCAGTGTAGGTGCAGTGGTGCACTTTAATATGTAACCTAATTTCGACAGATCCCTAACTATGCTATATTGTGATCAGTCAAATAAACATTGATCGACTGAATCTATTTTTGTGTGAATTTTATGTTATATGGTAGACACCACTAATCAATGCAATACAAAAATCGTTTATTTGTGTTGCAATTAATGGTGGGTCAAACCATATTTTGACTAGAAAACGCTCCGTGGTTCTTGAGAAATCGTTAAATGTGAAAGGTGACGATAAGGTACGTGAGTTAATACGTAAGCCAAACCTTCTAATAAATGACATCAATCTGTAATGTAAAATACTAGTGTTCGGTATTCGCCTTAAAATCGGTATTCGAATGTTCGTATAATTATATGAATGGATATTCATATATTTCAGATGAGAGGTAAATAGAGACGAAATATCGTCGATAATAGTGGGGTAAATGGAATGTTTTATTGGGGAAAATTACGATTGACACACCGACACCATAGGGCTAGATATCTGCCAAGTTTCCAGTCAGTCGGTTTAAAACTCATCGAGAAAATGCCGTTTGAATATTGCCATCGTACATTTCCTATATTGTCTATGGGAGATACCTTGGGAAAAGAAAAACATATTGTTGAAAACTATTAGAGGGATCCAATATGAAATTGATACCTAATCAAGAAATTATTGCGGTTTGGAGTTTATCAAGGCTCAAGCTGATCAGATGAAAAACTATTTTGGCGAACATTTTGAAAAAGACATTTTCTCTCTATAAGGGTGTACACTTCTGTCTCGGCACCAAGATATAGGTAATACGACGTATGTTCTAATATTATCATTGATTAAGGGGAGTTCATTTCTGTCAGATAGAAACTTCTAATTTTGATGACATAAAGAGCTATATTGACACTAAGAAATGACATTGAGCTTTGAGCCAAACGTCAACATGCTTTTTTGTGATAAAAAACCCATGGACGTAGTCGCAGTTTGAACATTTTCCTTAAAGGAACCTTAAGGGTAACGTTGACCTTTTACCTTTGGCCCCCAAATCAGCAGACATCTTCGGGAGCCAAGGTAACGTCCAACCCGCGTAGTTGTGATCCTATGAAACTATACACCTGTGCAAAAGTTAAGCACCACCCTATTTTTACGCACATGCGAGGGTATATTCATGTGCTATGAAGAAAGCAATAGCATAAACATTTATGTACCCATCCATCTTAGTGCAAGAGGTAATAATGCAACTAGAGGAATGTTGATTATGATGGTGGGGAAACACTGTATGTTTTTGTTTGAACTTGAAAACGAGGCCTGAATATGGTTACGTTGACACAACTGACAACTATTGCCCTACAGTTGACACACGTGGCTAGATTGTCATTAATGGTGTCTGAAAACGAAGTTTAACATCTGTGCACGAGTTTGAGACTGTCATTATTAATACCGGGTATATCCACCTTGTGCCTGGATGACGGCCTGGACACGACGTCTCATTCTGGTCACCAACCGACTGATACGCCATTGTGGTATTCGTTGCCATTCAAGATGGAGTGCGTCTGCTAATTCCTGTAGGTTCTGCACAGGAGGATCCCTCCTTCTCACCATGTTTCCCAGAATGTCCCAGATATGCTCAATAGGGTTCATGTCAGGGCTCCTTGCTGGCCATGGTAGGGTTTCGATGGCATTCTGGCGGAGGTATTCATGCACCGCTCTAGCACGATGTGGTCGGGCGTTGTCATCCATGAATATAGGGTGGGTTCCAGGTGCATGATTTACAAAATGAGGGACCACAACTCTATCCAGTATGGAATCTTGATATCTTTGTCCATATAGTGTTCCAGGTACAGTCAACAGATCCAGCTTACAATCAAATGAGATGCACCCCCATATCATAACGGAACCTCCACCAAATGGAACTTCTTCCATGATGTTACGTTGGTCGTACGCCGTGCGTCTGGACCTCCATACACGAGTTCGACCATCTGTGGCATGAAGCAGGAACCGACTTTCATCGGACCAGTGTACCCGTCTCCAGGATCTCATGTTCCAGTGTCTTCTTTCGTTGCACCACCTCAGACGCTCCTCTTTGTGGTGTGCAGTGAGGAGAGGACGTCTGACAGGTCTCCTAGCTTTCATGCCAGCAGCATACAGTCTCCTTTTGACGGTAGACATTGACACTCTATTGCGCGTTTCCCATTGCTGGCTGAGCACTCTGCTGTTGGAGAATGGAGATCTCCTAACAAGGCGTACTAGGGCTCGATCATCACGGGCAGTAGTCTTCTCCGGTCTTCCAGATCTAGGCCTGTCCTTCACCTCGTTAGTTTGCCCATGTTTTGCAATCAAACGACTGATTACAGTATGGTTAATGTTCAGCTGTCTGCCAATCTCTCTGCATGACATACCAGTGGTATGCATGCCTATGATTTGCCATTTCACACGATCACTTAACCTTCGTCTTGCCATAGCGGTTCACAATCAAGAGCTAATTCTCTCTGTACAAATAAACCACGGTCATGAACACAAAATTCCTAATCTTGTCGCCTAAATCTGTATGTAATGTTCTACACCTCAAACTGGACTTTTACATACCTGAACACGTGTGCTGTTTCCCGCCACGCACGGACATCAAGCGGCGTGAAGTCATGCATGCATGTGCATTTCGTACTTGGAATTATGTCAGCTAACGCGGTGACAAAAAGTATGGCAGCCTAGTTGTACCATCATGTTTCTACGTTCTATTGTTTTTGCTGGTGCTTAACTTTTGCACAGGTGTATATATGCGCAGTCGCGGTTGAAATAACCACAATGCAAATTCCTATGCCAGTCATGGGTATCTCGAAATCATTGGATGGGCCCATTTTAAAATTAATACCAAAATAAGTTAATACAGGACCTACAAATTGGCCAGGTTTTACATTGATCGGACCGAACAACATTTTGGAAGGCGTATTGAAAAAGAAATTTTGTTTTCAATCCAATTTAAGACAATTTTGTAATTCTTCGCAAATATTCGAATATTCGTGTGCTATATGAATATTTCGAATGCATATTCGAATATTCAGACCGAACACTATCAAATACCGATTTACTAAAGATTCTATCAAGTCCTCCAAATAAGTCCTTTGCACCAATAATATTGTGTGTTGAAACTTCATTCTATTGCCATATGCAAGTACACTGATAACGCAGGTTATTGGGCGGGTACTTGACAAATAGCGGGCTGTATTGTCCCTGTATTGGCCCAGAACCTTCCATGTATTTGTAATAAGTATAGTAATTAATGTACTAATTTAAAACATACATCATTATATCTGGATTATTCACACACCATGCGAGCCATCCACTCCACGATCGGTTGTGTACTGTTGGTGCTCATCAAGTAGAGGCTGGGTTCAAAACCACGACTCTTCTTTGGTGAATCCAAATGTTTTGGATCCTGCCTCTACTTGATGAGCACCAAAAGTGCCAAACAGCTCATGGAGTGGACGGCTCTCATGGTGTGTGAATAATTCATTAATCAAAGTTCCGTCGTACCACAAAATTACCTAGATACATTATATCTGGCTTAATGATACCGCTATCTCATTTGGTCCGAGACATAAAACTGACACTTGTATTGTCTTCTCCCACACGATCCTAAATTATCCTTCCGTTTGTCGATAAAAATTAACCCTTATCACTCTGATGTCAAAATTCTTAATTTTCAAATTAAATTGGTGTTCATTTTTAACAAATTTAGTGGGAGATGGTGCCACCAAAATTGTTGAAAAATGTACACTAGTTTCTTTGCTATTGACGCGGTGAAGGATAGAATATTGACATCTTGGGGCCAGTTTCACAAAGAGTACTTAAGTACACTAGGGCACTTAAGTACTGCGTAAATATCAAATAAAGCATTCTGATTGGTCTTTTTCATACTTTACGACAGGGTATAACTTACGCACCTTTGTGAAACTGGCCCCAGAGTCGCAAGGGTTAAAAGTGCGACATATCATATATTCCAACCGATGCTGCATATATGTGTAAAAAACACCAACAACTGTTCACACTATGCCACTTGTAAAGCAATGTTATATATGTTGATTATTCAATCTTCAGTTTTAACATCGTCTCATGTACACTTACTAAACCAATAAAGATAAATAATCCTTGAATGACGTCAGTGTAGGCCACGGAGTACAGACCACCGACAAGTGTGTACAGGACGGCGATGACGGCAGACACGACTATGGAGATATTTGTGTCCAAATCCAGGATAACAGACAAAGTTGAACCTGTGAGTAAAACAGTAAAGTAATCAGTGGGGGGTCCGGTGACTCAAGTATCTGACGTCATAAGATTGAGGCGTCAGATGACAATGGATGAATCCACTCTGTCACTCAAGTATTGGCATCATAATCAATGCAGGCTGATCCACAAGCAAAATACGTAATGAATAACGTCCGTCATGGATGCTGTAGTCCGTCAAGTGTACCAATAGTATGTCTTTACTATTTAACAAACACTCTGCTCAATATTTTGTAACTAATTTGATTGGGTGCGGATCGATCCCAATACGGGCAAAGCGTGGGCAGAGCTTAGCTACAAATGGGCTAGATATAGCTAAAAGTGCATTCATCCATTGACGGACTTGGCTATGACTATGAATCATAATAGCATACGTCACCTGTCACAATCCAAATGACGCAGGTTCGTCACGGAATATGATAACAGACAGTTCACTATCTATCTTTGGTTAATTTACAAATTAGTTACCGTTATGTTGAATATTTTGAAACTAATTTGACTGTAAGATGAGCTGTTACACTCATTCAAATTAGTTTCAGCATATTTAACAACTTCCCAATATAGTTAGATTGAAATTGAAGTTATGGGAAATCGGGTTCAATGTTAAATCGATTCAAATGCAAGTACAAAGTGAACTCAGATTGAAGTTCTCATGAATTGATAAAAGATTTGTAGGCCTATACTAATTAAATGTAGAACTATTTGTTACCTTATGGACACTTTAATTAACTAGGAGGGTAGCTGCCATTTTAGTTAGATAGTTGCTGGCACCATTATTATTGGCAAAAATTTAATTTTCGCCAAAATATCTACGGGTTCCATTACGCCGTCTGTCTGTCTCCCTGCCTGCCTGCCTGCCTGCCTGCCTGCCTGCCTGCCTGCCTGCCTGCCTGCCTGTCTGTCTGTCTGTCTGTCTGTCTGTCTGTCTGTCTGTCTGTCTGTCTGTCTGTCTGTCTGTCTGTCTGTCTGTCTGTCTGTCTGTCTGCCTGCCTGCCTGCCTGCCTGTCTGTCTGTCTGTCTATCTGTCTGCCTGCCTGTCTGCCTGCCTGCCTGCCTGCCTGCCTGCCTGCCTGCCTGCCTGCCTGCCTGTCTGTCTGTCTGTCTGTCTGTCTATCTGTCTGTCTGTCTGTCATGCTGTCTGTCTGTCTGTCGGGATTTGGATCTAGTTATATACTGACCGGATTTGGCTTAAATTTTAACACAAGAAAGGATCTTCAAACTTAGTCTGTCATCCCGATGAAAAATACGCGGGGAAAAAAATTCTGAATTTATGGATATCTCGGAAACTGCTCGTCTGTTTTAGTTTATTTTTGCTGCAACAATGGATGTGACAATACGCTATGATTACACAGCCTTTGGGCGTGATAACAAAATCCTAAAAAATGTGAAATGTGACAAAATGATGGTCTTCAATATCTGATTGGTCTCGTTGTGTTTGGACTAACTTGTCACATTCTTCAAATGAGCTCAACATACCAAGAGCAGACAAAATAGCGGCTGTCCAAAATGTTTCTCCGAGCAATGCCGGGATGAAGAGAAGACCGCCCATACGCTCTCCATACTTCTGTTGAAAGGGATCCAACATTGTGACGTAGCCTTTTGTCCGCATTTTGTTTGCAAAGAACAAACCACCTGTTAAAATCAGAACACAATAATATAAAGATGCTAATTAAAAATGTATCCACAAGCAACACCGCAGTGACAGCACGGCGCTTGTCCAATGTCTGTCGTTATGTTATTTGTATATAATCTGGGAGTTTCTTGCTAATAAGGAATCACATTTGCAATCTCTCTCTCTCTCTCGTACGCGCGCGCGCACGCGCACGCACGCACGCACGCACGCACGCATACACACTCCCCCCACCCCCGTCCCTTCCCTATCTCAGTAGAAAATAATACGTTAAACAACTGCGTTTGAAGACCTCTAGAGTTTCCATTGAGAAAACGGATCAAGATGACTAGTGTCTAGCATTAACACCGGGAAGTCATCATACTCGCCACTCAAGAAAGTCTGAGTGTAATGATCAAATTAACCATGCTATATTGAATCAACGACACTTTCATTGAGTTTAGACAAACAGAGAACACAACTGAATTCAACATTATAAAAATATTCATTTATTTTGCCACTGAAAGCAACTGAAAATGTAATTATAGCTTTATCTTATGCCCTCAGCTCAGCCACGACAACTCTTACTTACAACTAACGGATCATATTTGTGACAACATCAATTGTAGTAGCTGAGATATTTGAGACATTGCACGCAATCGTCTCCTCTGTAAATGGAATACGACATCTCACACTGTACACACATGTCATCCTCCTCCACATCCTCATCGACATTATCAGACAAAACAATCGTGGTGCTATTAGAAGAGCTACTAGGACCTGATGTTCCTGGTTGATCTTCAGCCTCGTTTGATGAAAGGATAACTGGGGCCTGTCTTGTTAAGTTCTCATCTAGTTACGCCACACACACCCTACCACCCTGCTTTGTTTTGGTTGGTGATGACGTGATGTTGAGGTTGGACATCCTCTCATCTCTTTGAGTAGATCAATAACATTTCCATTGAGGTCTGTAGTTGTATCAAAAGCTTCCTGACATGGGATGCGCTTCAGGACAGCCACGCTGTCCAAAACGTTCCTTTGAAAGCACATTTAAGGCTCGGTCAAGTTAATGGCGAAGTTACCTCATGGTGGCGAAGTTACACACTTTTAAAGCAATTACTCAGCCTGTCTTACATTTTTACATAATATTAACCCTTTAGCCATAGTACGTTTGCATACCTAGCATAATTAGTTATGGCTAAACATGGTAACGTGTGAAACATTTAATAACTATGTAAATAAGGGAGATAACATCAGAGACGTTCTAAGTTTCTAACATTATTAAAAGCATGGACTACTTCCCTTGGATTAGGATACAGCCCTACGTACGGTTTGATAGACTATACACCGTCCGATATAGACATTTTCGTTTTACTGTTAGACTAAATACTAATTACGTAGAATGATAAATTACTTGTGTAATTCTGGCGTAGATGCTGCTGCTGTTGCTACTACTACTACTACTACTACTACTACTACTACTACTACTACTACTACTACTACTACTACTACTACTACTACTACTGCTACTACTACTACTACTACTAGTGCTGCTGCTGCTGCTGCTGCTGCTACTACTACTATTACTACTTGCTGCTGGTGCTAGTGCTGGTGCTGACGATGTTTGATGATGATTATGATGATGATGATGATGTTTGATGATGATGTTTGATGATGATGATGATGATGATGATCTGACAAAGCAATGATTAATGTAATAAACTAGCAGCAATAATTGCGCGTAATTCTCAATAATGGTATTAATTTTTCATTCATTCTTCTTACCGACAACCAGGCTGAGTGCATATCCAAATGGAGCCTGGCAATAGACTAATCCATCTGCTGCTATAACTTCTGCGGTACCATTGATGTAAGCGCCACCAACCCACGTCGCTGAAATAAATAATTCGTTAATTCACCTGATGTTGGAAGTAAGTTTTTAGAAGCAAGAAATTCATTTTATGCATTAAAAACGCAATATAAGTTTTATAACACTAAAATGCTTGACGAATTAGGCCTACGTATGCACATGTAGCTTGGTCATGACCATCGAATAGTCCGTCAAGTGCACGCATTTTATGTCTTTGATGGATTTACTATTTAATAAACAATCTGTTGAATATGATGAGACTAATTTGACTGGGCACTGTTGCTGTCATGGTTTACTTTGAAAATCTGGATTCTTGAGAATTCGGGGTTGAAAGTATATAAATCAATCCCAACGCGCGCAAAACGTGGATGGCGCCTATCTAGAAATGTGCGTGGTATAGGTAGAAAGGGATCATATTAGCTGAACCATTACCACACGTATGTCAACCGTCCATTGGTACAAACGCGGTAGAAGAAGACACATTTGAACGTGAATCATATGGACTTTATGCCAAAGTCTATTATATATGTAGTGATAAAATGTGACATTAGAGATGCGATTAGTAGTCCTTTCAGTTGGATTAGATCTAAGGAATCAAAGTGGTCTCATATCCAGATAACGCAGCTTACTGGGCTGATGCTGGGCCGATACCGTGCCGATGCTATCGGGATGTGCATCACATCTTATCAACATCATTACCTAACGCATTGGATATGAGAGGAATAGAGTTGCAATGTGGGATGGATGCAACAACATCTGTGACCGTGTATTTGCGGGGGCTTTCTTGTTATGCTATATCTTATTTTGACATTTACTAGAATATTGTCCACGATAGAACACACTCTGAATCGTATAGTAAGCTGGTCTAGAGTGATTCAGATACCAGTGTTGGTGGCACAATTTCATTGACTACTTAATAAATAGTTGCTTGGACGGCAAGCTGCAAGGAGCAATAGATAGCCAACAGTGCATGGGCAGATGTCGTGGGGTGGTGTGGTGCGTGCGTGCGTGCGTGCGTGCGTGCGTGCGTGCGTGCGTGCGTGCGTGCGTGCGTGCGTGCGTGCGTGCGTGCGTGCGTGCGTGCGTGCGTGCGTGCGTGCTTGCGTGCGTGCGTGCGTGCGTGCGTGCGTGCGTGCGTGTTGTTGGGGTTGTTCAATCCCATCGTTGGTCACAGAGTACCCTCTTCCTTTGACTAATAGAAATCTTAAGCATAAACAAAGTAAGCCTGTCTAATATGACTGGGTGCTGTTGGAGCCATAGCCTATCCTCATAGCGACCTCTAGGTTTTGGCTCCACCCATGTTTCAGCCCCACCCACCCCACCACCACCACCACCACCACCACCACCACCACCACCACCACCACCACCACCACCACAATCCACCACCACCAGTACTTTCACGCACGCAAATTCCTTACAGGTACACTAATTTCTTGACAGCCAACTTCCAAAGGGCATTTGATTTATTTTAAATTTGTCATAGAACTACAGGACAAGCAGAAAGCCACCGCAGATTATTACCCTCTGAGCCTTAGCAATCTGAAAGATGGCGAGACGCTCGCCACATGTTTCTGCCAGATTTGAGCTATATAGGCCTAAACCTTCCTGAATTAGTCTGGCTGATAATCAGCTCGTAGGTCCCCCTAAATATAGAAATCCCCTGTCCTTTTCTATATTAAAACTTTGGATTTGGTAAGCTTTGGTAAGAAGTAGGCCTGCATACTCGAAGTTTTCCGAGTCAGAAAGTCGGAAAGTCAACAGAGCAGAGAATATTAATAGGAAGTCACCAAAATTAATGTTCTCAATGGTCTCAAATTTCCGAGTGGCGCATATTATAATTTCTCCTCGTGGGCGTAGTCGGCCCAGGTACACTCACGCTACGCCACTGGGTTTTACGGTATAGAAGTGTAATGTCTGTCACTAATTACACAATGACTAGTTTGCTATACATTTAGACATGTTTTATGTTTTTCCTAAAATTAAGTGCGTGAATCTTTCCTTCAGCTTCTGATATGCTTAACAAGAATAAGTACAATTCTATTAATTATCGTTCGTAACCACGCCCTTTAGTAGTGCAGTACAGTACAAAACAGCTGCTTTTAAAATGGTGTTATTGTGAGAAAAAATGTGAAAAATGCAGAAAGCTACAATTATATCATATTCTTCCATCTCTAGCGGTGCATACCATGCTAAAGTCACCATGAGCATTCGCCCTTCCAGGCTCCAGATGGTGCTCATGGCTAAATTTGCGGGTGATGGCTCATGGAGGAGCATGGATGCAGAATGGAGGATTCCAGCTTTAGCTATATCCCGCCCATCTCTATCTAAACTCCACCCACACTTCGTCCGTACTGGGATCGATACATCAATGAACTCCGTGAATCTCAATTTCAAGAAAACTATAGGTAAGCTGTTGAATATTTTGACACTAATTTGACTGGGTGTTGTTGCTGCCCAGTCAAATTAGTGTCAAAATATACAACAGCGTGTTTATTAAATTATAAAGACATACAATTCGTACAACAACACTTAGCCCGTCACCAATTAAGCTATCGTGATGAACCTGGCTACGTCATTCATGACGTAATTGATTATGACGCCATCCTACACGTCACGTAGTTGATTATGGCATCATGTGATTGACTGTGAAGCTGGAATCCATCATTGGATATACAACGCGACAAGTCCATCTACTACAAGCCACGTTCGGGCAAGTAGAATTGTTTGACCTATATATTAAAGGATCTCATTAAACAAAAGGGCATTTTACTTTGGTGAAATCTCAACATTATCTCATTCGATTGAGATTTCGCTTTCCATTCTCAGTGCCCTAATCACGGCTAAATTCAATACATTCATTCAATTGTAGAATTTCCTAGCACCACCTCTGCCGTTGTCATATTCTTCGTTTACCTTGTTTGTCTTTCTCAACCACGTTTTCGGCATCGATAAGTCCAATGGAGAACGCCCAATCGTATTAGAAAGGATGCCCAACATCAGGGGATTATGGATTTGCGCTATCCCAATGATCAAACAATGTTATGTCTGTATGCTACAGTCCCTGGCCAATCTTCACGTCATTCTACTTACGAATGCTGCTGAAAATTTATGATTTATTTTGTTCATTTTTATTAAGCCGTGGAACTGCCTTCTCTAGTCCCCCATCCTTGAAGATAAGTGGGGTACCCAGCTTGTAAGAGGCATACTACATGCGACCAGCTTCTTCGCCATTTTCAGTCATTAAACTCTGCATGTTGATTCATCATTGATGAACGTCTGATATGTTGCCATACTTCCTGTATCATAATTGTTCCAAGATAATTGCCAGATGAGATACTGTAAAGAACAACACGATTTTAGGCTGAACAGTTAGCAGCGATCAGGATCGAGAAGCTTTGAATGTTTCATATGCATCAGCTTGGTGCGCTGGACCAAGTGTTGTCAATCCATAGCAGACTGGTAGGTATATCCCAGATTGTTATTAACAGCGCACCATGCGATAATTGATGACATTGAGTGGGTGGCTGGGTTGTTGTTGATGATATTTGAAAGAATTCTTACTTACACTGACGAGAAGTACTCAGAGGAATAAGCAATACTTTTACCATGGTCATATTGATATGGTACAGCGGACTGGAGACACATCACATGCACAAAAACACGGGAAAAATACAGCCTACTCCATGACAGAAATGTACACACACCCATAGAGAAGCACACAACGGCCCCAAGGCGGACCCAAGCACACACCCGCAGGACAATCTCACCACATGCATGAACGAATGAAAAGATAAACGCAAGGACGAACTTAAATACATTAACCCTTCTTGTGTCAACAGCCCCTCAAAATTCTGCTTATATCAATTAACCCTTTAATGGTCAAGATTTTTCAAGAAAAGAATACTTTTTTACTATAAAATTTACAAAAAATAACTTTCTGTTGTCGTGCAATTACCAGACATTACTCACGACCACTACAGGTGGTTTGTTTTTTTTGCCTGCTTGACCATAAAAATCGTCCAGAAAATCCAGTTTTTTCTTAGCTAGTGTCTATTTGCCGGCTGAGAGAAGATTTTTGAAAATTTACCACTTGAGTGACTGGCTCGGTTCCCGAGCCAGTCATTCCAATGGTAAATTTCCAAAAATCATATTCTCTTGGATGAAAAAAAATGGACATTCCTCAAGACCACTACAAAGTCTGTTTTTGGCGGTTTTGACCATTAAACAGTTAAGTTAGAACACGAGGCGTTAACAGTGAGACACACAGACATTGACTTACACACACACTACATGAATTATATAGACGGTCGATTTAAATATATGAAAGAGGATTATCTAAGATTTAGTGTCCATGCTTATAATGTTATATTTAATCTATCAATATATACTACTATATATACTGAATGTGTTTTCGGCGGATCATGTGAGACTGTTCGTCACCAAGGCTGGTGGCTTTGAAAATGGCATCACATGTTTGTAAGAAAACACGGGATGGCAGTCAGTTGGAGATTGGTGTAAGGTACGGTTACTTGCAGTTTCTGTATAGTTGGTTCCAATCCAAGACATGAATATCTGATTGTGGATTTCGACCAACTGTGCAAAGGAATCATAGACGATTCATTGTTTTAGTGTTCGTCGTAATTTATAGTTAACATAGTGGTACCGTAACTATTAAGACGCGTATGTATTATCTCAGCAGCCAAATGAAAGATCGATGTGTATAGGCCAACTAACCAGTACGTAATAAGTCGCCAACCCTAAAAGAAAAAAACTGTGCTATGCAACAGGTCTTTGGAGCTCTATTGGCAGAAGTTATACGCCATGCTGTCCGCTTGAACCAAAGGTGAGTTGACCCCTTGCCACCTTCTAAAGATCTTCTACTGGCCACAGCATGAGCTCTGTCCATAACATAGTCTCATTAGTTCTTGATCAACATACTTGTATACACTAGCAATACTCTGATGTATAACGCAGGTTACTGGGCCGGTACTGGTCCAATTCCTGGCCGGGCCAATACCTGCCAAGTACCAGCCCAGTACCGGCGCGGTAACCTGTGTTATTGTCAGGGCATGGTTGTACATATTTCCATCAATAACTCGCCTGACTGAGCTATCTGCTACATTGCCTAATTCAATGCATTTGTTCTTGAGACAGGCATTCTCAAATCTCTTCATATTTCGATAATAGATGATGATAGATAGATAGATAGTTTATTGCAAAAATCCAACATGAGGATACGGCAATACAAGTACAATCGTATAAATAAACAAGATATATGAAACAACTATAGGCCCTATATAAATAAATAAACACTACTTAATTAAATATATACATATTACACAAAGCAATAGGCAAATCGCGTCCACAACCGGATTAACTACTACAAAAGATGGATCCACATTAAGTTATGCGCCGGACATTTGCAGCCCCGCCCACGTTCTGAGCGTGTTTGGATCGATTTATGTACTTTGAACCCTGAGGTCACAGGATCCCCTTTTTTCAAGGTAACTATACAGATAGGTTGCTGGATATTTTGAAACTAACCAGACCTGGCGCCATTGCAGTCTACGAGTGCACCAACACCCAGCCGAGCTAGCCTCAAAATGCCAACAGAATGTTCATCAGATAGTAATTAACCATTCAAAGGATCTGCAAACTTGACGGACTTTTAAATGATTATGGTTGAGTTAAATCCGTCATTCGTTAGGTAGTTTGATTGTGACGTCAGCCTACATATGGCGTAATTGATTGTGATGTCATATACTTGAGTGACTGATCAGATCTCACCATTAGAGATATTTATGAGCAACTGTTATATTAGTATACGGGTTTTTTTATGAATCTTACGATGAAGTCGGGAACATTACCTCACGGCATTTCGTTTCTCCATAATGACGTTGACAAATTTTAGAATCATTTTAGATATGTCTGTAGAGACACGATTACATGACATTAAAAAGACAGATTTATCTTGCTCATTTAAAGAATCAAAGTTAGAACAGCTAGACAACTCAGAAAATAAAGAATCCCTAGCTTCCTGGAATGTAGGG
The DNA here is from genome assembly GCA_034401795.1 of Chaetoderma sp. LZ-2023a. Lineage (NCBI taxonomy): Eukaryota > Metazoa > Mollusca > Caudofoveata > Chaetodermatida > Chaetodermatidae > Chaetoderma > Chaetoderma sp. LZ-2023a. Next base: position 72,443,689 of record CM067372.1, on the reverse strand, counting down.
CATTCTAAGACAAAGTGTCTCTCATCTTCTACTTTATTTAGATTGCAAAGATTACAGAGTCGGGACTCTACAGGTATCTTGGGCCGACAGTATCTATCTATTTCAATATGCAGACAGTGAGCGCTGAGCATTAGCTTTGAAAATTCTCTGCGCTTTAAAACTATGGGCTGTGAGAAAATATAATTTTCAGGATTAAAATTATCTTTAAAAAGCTTATAACAGCGCAATTTAGGGGTTTTCTCGGAGTCGGTTATATATGTATTCATTCTTGATGGTGTCCTGAAATAATTTAATAATTGTATGTCTATGTAATGATCCCTGGTTTTCCCAAACACTAATTAGATTGAATTTCGACAGCAGGAGCTGAATACACGCGGACCAATTAGAATCATCTTTTAGTGAATATGATTCTATGTATGCCTTCCGTACAATGGACGACGAATCGGCGTTGCATAATCTAAGCCAGTATTTCATGGCTTGTGGGAGAAGGGTTATTAACGCGGGAAATTGGCCCAGGTCAGCACGCACAGCAGCATTTACTGTTCGCTTGCCAACGCCTAGCAAATACTTAGCAAATTTGATAAGTACCTTCTCCACAGATATATAATCGCAAAGTTGAAGAAGGTTAGACTGGTTCAGTATGCTAGTGTAGAAAGGACTCCATATTTCACTGCAGTAGCGTACAATAGGCATTACTAGGCTGTTAAAGATGCTATAAGCAGATACTATGTTATTTCTAACATTAATAGTTTTGAGCTTGAAGAGTGCTTTTGATGCTTGCTCCTGAAGTCTTGTGCAAGCACGTTTAAAGTTGCCTGACGCGGTAAACACTATGCCTAGGTAACAGTAAGAGTGTACTATTTCAATTGGCGATCCATTAAACAGAAAGCCGTGTTGGTTGATAAGTCTACCAGACTTATTGAAAACAATTACCTTAGTTTTGGCGAGATTGATTGTCAAGCGCCACTTAGAACAATATGCGGATAGTTTGTTCATAGCATTTTGAAGGCCTGAGTGTGATTTCGAAACCAGAACAAGATCATCCGCAAACATAAGACAGTTAATATTCGTATCATGCAATATTATCGGCTCACAATCGTTGAACATATCAGGCAGGTCTGCCAAAAAGAGATTAAATAACAGAGGGCTCAATACACAACCTTGTTTCACACCTAATTGAGATGAGATAGTCTCACTAAGCGAGCCATTAACCTTGACTGAATAAAGTACATTAGAGTACATACTTTGTATAACGGCCAAGAAATTACCCCCAATGCCCAGACTAATAAGTTTAACTAAAAGAGCCCTTCTAGAGACAGAGTCAAAAGCAGCTTTGAAATCAACAAAGCAACAGTATAGTCGCTGCTTAGTGTGTTTGTTTATAAACTTATCTACCATAGTTTTTAAGGGTAGTACATGGTCAGATGTGCGAGATCCAGCCATATAGCCGATTTGACATCTTGGTATCAGTGAATAGGCTTCTGAAAAAATCGATAGCCTATTTCGTAGCACACTGCAAAAAAGCTTACACAGATTGCTCCCTATGGCAGTGCCTCTATAGTTGCTCGGATCACACGGATCCCCCTTTTTATGCAGTGGAATTAAATTGTTACAACGCCACGAGTCAGAAAAGCGACCGGAAGTCGAAATAGTGTTAAATGTTTTGCGTAGCACGGGTAGTATTTCTGTGTGACCAGACTTCAACATTTCATTTAGAATCAGATCGAAACCAGGTGATTTACCTGATTTAAGATTCCTTATTGCTTTTGATGATGATTACCCAAGGTTGTAGAATGTCCCCATTCAGATGGCAATGCGTGCCTATATCTGTCCTATATGGGTTCTCTGCGAGTTCGCGCAGTTTTTTTCAGAGCGTTTGGTTTATTCAATGGTTTGCAATTGTAGATCTCTGCTGATTAATTTGGACTTTGTAATAAGTTCAAATGCGACGATAAACTCGGTACCTGCCTGGTGCGTTGATGGTCGGCAAATAACGCCTGAGATGGTTATCATATTTTTAGTACCCGATATGGGAGATTTCTGATTTTGTGTAAGACCATTCATATATTATTGCAAGACATCTCAGAAAAGAGTTATCCGATACAGCATCCTCACCCTTTACTATTGCGGCTTTCTTTGGGGTCCAATTTAAAAGACTAGTTAGAGTTTTTGAGAGCCTATGTCATGGTGTTGTAAGGCGGAAGTAGCTGATGCTGAGCACGAGATTGTTGACTGGTGGACTGATTAAGCGATTCGTGCGCCGTTCCCGCTTGGACAACCTCATTTGTTTCTTTTGATATTCACCCACTTTCGTCGTCTGCCGGTACACTCGCCCGTCTCTGATCAAGCCCTCGAGAGCGCTTGAGTGAGTTGCGTCCGTCCTCGGCAATCTTGCTTCGTGCTAACAGGAAGAGGACACGGTGTTCAAACAGCGGCCGCCGGTAATCCGATAATTCACTTGATTGGCTGGGGGAAATGTTCCGTATATTATATTGCCAGACTTCTCTTGGTCATGTAGCAAGGAGGCAATAGATACGGATGTGCAATAGAGGACTTCATTTCTACCTAGGCCCCGCCCATTTCTAGCTAGGCTCCACCCATGCTTTGCACGTGTTGGGATCGATCAAAGCCTGAATTCAAAGAATCTCAATAACAGGGCAGCTATACAGGCAAGCTGTTGAATATTTTGAAACTAACGTGACATGGTGCTGTTGCTGTCTATGACAACAACGCCGCCCTGTCAATTGAGTTTCAAGATATTCAACAGACTGTTTATTAAATAGTAACATGCAATCTGTACACTTGACGGACTATTCGGTGCTCAAGACGGAGATAGATTGGTCATTCATTGCGCATTTTAATTCTGACGGCAGCCTACATGTGAAGAAATTAATTTTGACGTCATAAATTTTATTGACAAATCGGATCTATCAATTTTTACCTGCACGCAAGGGATACACACTAAAGCAGTGACGCAGCTACAGGGCCGTGGGTTAAGGCGTACCCCCATAGAATATTAGTATCCCGTTTGTGTCCTCATAACAGTTGATGCAGGTTTGTATATGCAACAGTTTCAAAACATGTGAGATGATTGCTGATACTGCATAGCCTAAAACAGAGAGTGGCATAGATATGCTTATCGGAGCATTTATTTGAAGCAGGAGGAGGGCGCCGACCCTCTTCTTCATATCATGGGAACCCCCGTTACGCCTGACCCTCCTCCATATGGATGGGGTCGTCTTAGCAGAAGACGACTTTAGGTTCTTGTATTCAGTTGATTCCTGACGCTACTTGTAGTCTGGAAATGGGACCGTGCTATTGAGCTAGCTTAGCCTCATAATTATCTTAACATCAATTGTTGTCATTCTATCAGACACACTACTGTTGACAAAACTCACTCGTCATTCACAAGGCATACTTGAATTCTCTAACAGAGACAATGCACTTTCTGAAACGTCCTATCGTACTCATAAGACACTAGACATAATAGGCACACACCGCAGTGCAGTCCTCTACATGACGTTAATGATAGAGTCACGCACGGCATATACTAGAACTGCCTAAGCAGAGTAGTAAAGATGGATAAAATTAGATAGAGCACTGTAGTCGCATATTAGGATGTTTCTAAGTGGCATACTGAAGGTTTCTATACGATATAGATAGAGTCACGTACAGTATATACCAGAACTGCCTAAGCAGAGGACTAAAGATGGATAAACTTAGATAGAGCACTCGCGTGGCATATTAGGAGGCTTCTAAGTGGCATACGGAAGGTTTCCTTACAATATACTGGATGTTTCTCCACACCATACTGAAGGCTTCTACAAGACATACTCGGAGGTTTCTAAGTGGCATAGGCCTATTGAATGCTTCTATACGACATACTGGAGGCTTCTATTCGACCTACTGAAGGCTTCTATACGACATACTGAAGACTTCTATACGACAAATAGTCGGGGGGAGGGGGGGGGGAGTGTTTCTAAGTGACATAGGCCTAGTGAAGGCTTCTAGCATATTGAAGGCTTCTACAGGACACATTGAAGGCTTCTATGTGGCATACTGTAGGCTTCTATACGGCATACTTAAGGCTTCTACACGACATACTGAAGGCCTCTATGTGACATACTGGAAACTTCTATATGACATATTGGAGGCTTGTATGCGACATACTGAAGGCTTCTATAGGGTATACTGAAGGCTTCTATACGCTAGACTGAAGGCTTCTATACGGCATACTGAAGGTTTCTATACGGCATACTGAAGGTTTCTATACGGCATACTGAAGGTTTCTTTACGCCATACGGAAGGTTTCTTTACGCCATACTGAAGGCTTCTATACGGCATGCCGAAGTATCCTACAGCGACACCAGTGACCTTCACAAGACTTGCTAACCTTCTACAGGTCATATTATGGTTACCTACTAGACAGACTAGTCATCTAATATATTCGAAAACAAAAACAGAAACATTTTAGTTAGTACAATTTCTGAATTTTGAACATGATATGAGAAGTGTTCTGTTTGATATTTTGAACATGTTGTTTGGAGTCTTCCAATCCAATTATGTTCAAAATATTCACCGGTACGTTTTGTCTTGTTTTGGAAACATTCTAAGTCATTTCTGAGATGCACTGTAATCTTCAGAAAACACGCTAATCTCTCCTTCAATGCATCGTAGTGGTCTCACGTAATGCATATTCTACGGACCAGACATAATGCCGTTCATAATTCAAATCGTTGTTGTGTCAATTGTATGTTTTTACTATTTAATAAATATCCTTTTGAATATTTGAAACTAATTTGACTGTGCGCTGTTGATGCAGCAACATCACCCGGTCAAATTAGTTACAAAATATTCAACAGCTTACTTGTAGAGATTTCAGGAAATTGATAGTTAGGATATTCGGGTATCGATCAATCCCAACACGGCGAAGTGTGGGTGGAGCTTAGCTAGAGGTGGGCGAGGCATAGCTAAAACTGGAAATGTCCATTATCAAAGAGACACATACATGGCGCGTTCGTGTCATAAAGACACGCCATTGCATCTTACAATGTACACACTTCCTCGGGCATCCCTTTAAAATTTAGTCCAGGGGACCTAATTAAGACAGTGATATCTTTTTTTAGGAAACGTACATGTCTCTGGTACTATGGCCTCTCATGAAGAAGGTAATCGAGCCTCCTAAACCACTTCCAAATATAACGTGGGGAAAATGTTGCCATAATTTACATGCGCGGCTCGCTTCTTTGCTTCTTCTGCAAAGTCTTAATACACACATGCGCCCCCACCCCCATATCAGCCACCCACCCTACCCCATCAAACTCCAGTTCAAGTCCGACGGGACACCGTGGCAAATCAGCGCGTTACTGAGCCCGCCAATAGCCTCTACAAGCGGAACAAACGAAGCTAAATAGATTATTGATCACAGCGCCACTCTCCCAATTCATTATTGGAAAATCGATACCTTTTCGCAACTGATGGAAAATTACATTGGCGCCTTGGGTTACCCTTAAGGTCTGTCATTTATGATGACGATGTTTTCCCTTGCAAGAATCGGACGAGATTCTGTTCTAGCTCTGTGATATAATGCGATAACCACGTGATCGAGATACATCGTTCGTAATACATAGGCCTAAAGCAGTTTAACTGATGGCATTACGCCATTTCTTTTAAGAAAACATGTAAAATGCGGCTACTTACAACAGCAATGGAGGAATCTAGTTTATCCATCAATCATATGACGTCATAAACAATTACACGGCGTGTAGTGTGACGTCCTAAATAATTACGTCATACATGAGGCCATTTTGTCCATCTTAAACGCTTAATAGTCTGTCAGGTTGTACCAATTGTATGTCCGTACTATTTAATAAACATGCTGTTGAATATTTTGAAACTAATTTGACAGCAACATCAGCCAGTCAAATTAGTTTCAAAATATTCAACAGCTTACTTGTATAGTTTTTTGGAAACTGAGATTCAGAGAATGCAGGAATCGATCGATCTCAACACAGGCAAAGCGTGGATGGAGCTTAGCTAGAGATGGTGGGGGGAATAGCTAAAACTGAATTCCTCATTTGGCCTCAATTACGTGCACTTTATTTGCTATAACTTCGTTATAAGAAGCTCAGTCGCACCTCTGTAGTCATAGAATACGATCTTAAATAGTTACATAGACGATTTCTAAGGATTAAAAGAAGAGTAAGATATCAAAAGGGAAGATACTTTGTCAGTAAGAGTTGTCGCTACGCTCGAGCCGCATCAGATGCGTTATTCCTGGTAATATTATTATTATTTATTCACGTGGCTATATCGTCTAGCTTGTAGTGAATGGACACCAGACACAAAACACCAACCGTTCTTTACAAACTAAATACGACAGCTGGGAAAATACGTGAACTACTTCTGCCGACTGCTTTGCAGTAAACTATGTCTATTAACTTCTTAGCCCTCTGAACCCTGAATTCCAAGAATATGAATTTCAGAGTAACTGTACAGGTAAGACTTTTAATACTTTGGAGCTAATGTGACTGGGAGCAGTTGTTGCCATTGGCGGCAACCGCTTCCAGTCGAATTGGTTTCAAAATATTCAACCGCGTAGTTCTTGTGTCGTAGATGATATTTTCTCCATACAATCCGCCTTTCGGGTATGAAGGGTTAACGACGTTTCTAAATTGATATTAATCGGTGGCAATTCATGTAAGATATATCACGCCTCGGCAACGCCCGTTGCATGAACTCATGGCCAGAGATCGGCCTGACGCCATGTTCCCAACTGAATTATAATAACATGCAGTTACATTTTGTGAACAGTAACTGTTCTTGGGAAACATTTTGAAAAGCGAGTTGTTGCTACGTAATGATGTGTAATGATTGTATCAAATCATTGTATAAAACAAACACCATCCTCGTCAGCTAGAGACTATAAAATGATATTTTGTAATCAGTGGCATACGTTATGTTTATTATATTTCTGCTTTAGAGATATATTCCTTTCGTCTTCGAGAAAACTGCTCACTGTCAATGAAAGCATGGGGAAAAGGTCAAACTAAGTGGGCTATATACATGACTGCTTTCTAATAGGTCAAATTGGCCTGGGTTTTATTCAATTCAATACAAAACCCGTGTCATGGACCATGGCCACATTGGCATTAAATAGTTTACAAAAATAATTAATTAACAATTATTTATCTATCTTGCCGCTTAAGATAATTTTAAAAATAAGTTGGCTTTAGCACTGATCTATAACTAGTGTAATGATTTTGAAAACAAGGACACATTTTCCCAATACCCGCGTCCTTGATATAATCTTTCAATTGGTCTTCCGTGATGTAAAAATATCTATTTCTGGAACAACGTTGCTGAAAGCTGTTGCTAAAAGGTGTTGTCGTTGACCCTAAAATTGAAATCTGTCTTCGGGACGTCAGGGAGAAACATCAACTCAGGTTTGGTGAAGATCGCTCCAGTAGAATAGAGTTTTTGAAAGTTGTATCTGTCCATTCTGAGAACCATGTTACTGAAAGCTGTTGCTGTTGCTGATGCCTTTTACATTTTGATACCAAAGTTGGCACACCTCTTCAGGACCCCACAGGAAAACTTTTACCCAAGCTTTGAGACGATCCATTCAGGAGAGCCAGAGTTATTAAAGATGTCTTGCGGACAAGAAGACGCGGTATAAGAAGAAGAAGAAGAAGAAGAAGAAGAAGAAGAAGAAGAATATGAAGATGAAGAAGAAGAAGAAGAAGAAGGAGTAGGAGAAGAAGAAGAGGAAGCCTTGCATCTAGCGCAAGCGACACGGTTAACAACCGGCAGAGCGAATGTGGATAGACGAATAGTGAGAAATAGCTTACTCTATGAGCGCCTCCAAAATTGAACACCCCCCCCCCCCGGAGACTTTATTCGCTCATTTTATCCAGGTTTAAGTTAGGCCACATTTTGCATTTGATTGATTGATTGAAAATTATAAGAGAGAAAGCTATATAAAAACGTATATGCTCTTTCATCGGAAAATATGTCTTAAAGAAGTATTTCTTTGTTATTTATAAATCTCTGACAACGATCAACAATCCCAGTAAAAATGCAAGCTTTTGATAAACGTCTATACTCACTACAACCTTATTTTTAATGTAGAATATTTACTGATGTTAATAGTCAATATAATGCTATAGTTATTTACATCCGAATGGAGATATATTAATATAACTAGAGGTATCGCTAGTTTGTGTATTTGATTGCGTCTAATCGATGCCACAGAATGGATTGCCACAGACTTGATTGCAATTGTAGACTTGGAAAGTAAGAAGCTGAGCACGCCCTGAAGATGACGTCCACCCGTGGAGGCCAACAATAAAATCATATCAAATGTGGTATACACTCGCAGAATACATGCCAATATAGCTTATGCATGTAGCAGATGTTTGTGATATAAGAGCGTGTTCATTAATTAATAGGTAAAATCTTTTTCATATTCTGAAGATGAATTACAATCTCGGCCATTCTAATAGGGTTATTGGCAATTCATTTCCAAGATGATATAACTATATTTGGATTTTCAAAGAAAAATAGACAATCCTTAGAGATACAATGTGATTAAGTTTTTATGGAAAATAATGCATAGCTATCAACTCCGGCAGATGCGCATGCAGGCTGAAGCGCTGTGAACATAAAATCTGCCGTCTTTTTACTCTTTGCTGTCAATGTAACGGGCATGTATAAGATAGTTTCTAAATGTGAAATTTTTTCCCAAGAATGTAAATACTCTCTAAACGTTGTCTTAGCATCATCACTTTTTACTATACAGTTGAAAAAAGCTGAGAACCTGAGAGTGGTAAAGCCGAAAAGGTGTCTGTGTATACACGTGTCCACGTATTAGTTTTGATTTTCCAAAACAAGAATCTCATGCGTCTTAAATACACACACATATATATATATATGTTCAGAGAAAACAAGGAAGATTTAATTTAAGACGCATGAGATTCTGTTTTGGAAAATCAAAACTAATACGTGGACACATGTATACACAGATACCTTTTCGGCTTTACCATTCTCAGGTTCTCAGCTTTTTTCGATGAGTTCTTATCAATCATTTAGTTGTGTTAATTCTTCCGTACTGTACCAGTTAGACTTATTGGTAAAATAATATTAGATTCACATTTTCTAATATTGTCTTGCTGAGAGAGTCTCCCAGACTTGAACTTCTACTGGTTTGAGTGAATTTCTGGTGCTATATCAGATCTTATGACTCTTTCTTAGGATATTTCTAGATGCTTACCATCTGCACTGCATAATTCACAAGAAAATCAGATATGACTATCGGCTTCCAACTTCTGTGTTCAGCTCGTGTATCACGCGTTCTAGTTTTCCATCTCCTGTTGTACTATCCAAACGCTGTTTGGTGATGTCTGGAGGCACGGTCTGGACAGTTAGCGATGCTGGAAGATGAGTCTATATGGTTATCACCTAAGATATCCCCTTAGCCACAGGTGCATGATCCCATCTCTCGGAGCTGGAAAATGCTGGTATTAGAATGGATCTACACCTACTAAAGGTTATGTAATGGATTAGCTGTTAAAGGCACATCCGAACTATCCTAATATATCTTCAGAAAGAAACGCTATGTGGTCATTGACCATGACAGCTCTAAGCCTTTAGGTAGGCAACGCCGAAACGATTATTGAAATCGGCTGGTTCTTCAATTTGTTTGAATTTGCCAGAGCAGATCTTGCAAAAATGATTCCTGATCCGAGTCATTACTGTAACAGCAGGCTCTTGGATGCAGCCAAATTGTATTTTACCCGCTTTTGCCGGAAATCTTAACAGAATCGAGTTCCTGGAAGTCTGGTAATTTGGCCTTCCTCTGGCTTCTTCAGGCTTCTTTCCGTCGGCCTGATTTGTAGCCTTAGAAAAGATACCAAAAATAGCGACTGGCCTCGCGATCTGCGGTCAGTCAATAGGACTTTACCTGGCCACTCACCTGGAGTGGGTGGTATGTTGCAGTCGTAGAATGAAACAATGTCTTTCGAAGTGACACTCTTGTCTAGAACTCAGAAGACCTCTAAAACAGTAAGTAAATCTGGAACTGTCGACTTAGATTTTCTATCGACTACTTAACTGGTCTAGCGTGTATTCATACATTGGTTGATGCAGACGGATACTCTTTTCTATTTTATCATTTATGTTCTACTGAACCGATTTTGCTTCCAAAATATTTAATTCGATACTACTCATTATTTTACTTTTTACGGGAAAGATCTGTCTGATTTTATATATGTTTGGAAGCAATTGCTGTTATGGCAATGGGAGTTAACCCAAACCAGGCGCATTAACTCTCATGAGCTGACCAAATAGATAAACAGCCAAAATTATGATCAAATTAAGGGAAGCCAACCCATGCTACCAGCCAAAATTGGAGGCTCACAATATGAGTGTGTCTTTGTGTGTCTTCATTTTGAAAATATCTTATGTGTTATTGTAAGTCAACGTTCCTGAAACATATTAAAGACCATATGTACCTCCACTACACTATTATGATGATAGCAGTTGGCCTACCATATATATTACCTCGCCCAACATTTCAGGACAAAGTTTATGTTTGACAGTGAATGTTCCACCATGGCGTGTTTTGGTACGTATTTTTTCACAATATGAACTAAGCTAAATGGATAGATCCATTGATAATTATGCCCTGCCAATTCATAGATCTGCTCACGTTTTCCGCTCGTTGTGATAGATTTCTATACTTTGAACGTTGAATTCTCAGAATATCATTTTTAATGTAATTATACGGGGAAGCTGTTGAATATTTTGAAATTAATTTGACTGGGTGATGTTGCTGCCTACCAACAGCCCCAAGTCAAATTTGTTTCAAAATATTAAACAAAATGTTTGAAAAACATGCAGTCAGTTTCGACTAGCTAACAATAGTCATTTTGCTGGTTTACTGAACATGCGCATTTGTTATGCCCAGTCGGACGCTGAATAGTAACTATAATTCGTTGGTACCCGAGTCCCCATTGAATTATTATTTCAAAAAATGTGGAGTTAACTGTGAACATTCACACCAGACTGCTTGAAAATAAAATTATTAAAATTGGTTATTTTTAGAGGCTTAGATTCTGTGCCTGGATGTAATGAAACAAAATAAATCTTAACATATGATGATTTCATTACTCATAAATTAATATAATTTGTGAAATTGAATTAAAAACACGAGTCTTCATTAGTAAAACAATTATATTGATTTAAATAGAATGAAATCAGCATATGGTAAGATGTATTTCGTTTCATTACATTGAAGTGCACAATTTAGGCCTCTAAAGGAACACAATTTTACAATTTTATCTTCAAACATTTTGCTGTGAATATACACCTTTAAAAGGTACTAACAATCGTTACCCAGTCGAACCTAACCTAGATATATCATTCATTGTGCTTTTTGATTGTTACGTCAGCCCACGCGTAGACGTATTGATTATGACCTCATACTTGAGCAACAGATCGGATCCATCCATTGCTATAGACATTTGAAACATAAAAACTTTGTGAGCAATACGACTTCAACCATTGGTGTAATTTTAGTATTTGTGTGTTTGAACAAAATCTCTACTGTGGTAAAGAATATTTGTTTTGAAGTCGGGCGTCTGCATGGCATGGGTGTGCAAAGGGATCAGTTGACACTGGAGTGAATGGTAGGTTAGCTGGGTCGAATAAAATATCAATCTGTAGCACTGTATTGTGCCTTTTGAACGTATGTTATGGACCGTAATGCAGTGTTTCATGTGATGTATATATAGGTATTACCTCCACATATATGCAAGAGATGTACTCTGAGAGCATATAAATTTTACAATCTTCCATGGGAAAATTCCTAGACCATTCTTCAGAGGTAGGAGGACACCCAATCCCGGACCCGCCTACAGTTGAAACATAAACGATCGATCATGTGCACGGCCATGATTAGGAACTATTCCTAGAAGTCTATTGCTGGACGATTCTAAAAGAAAACAATAATTTGCTGATGCCCTTTAGCCCTTTAGTGGTTACATCTGGTCAAGAAAATGTATATATTTGCTTAGTGAATGCCCATTTGCAGGCCAAGAGAAGAATAGTTTTGAAAATTTACCACTGGAATGGCTGGCTCGGTTATCGGGCCAGTCATTACAGTGGCTAATTTTCAAAAGTAGTTGTCTCTTGGCCTACAAATGGCCATTCCTCAAGTGCACTGTAGATGCCGGTTTATCAGACTTCGACATGAAAGGGTTAACCCGCGTAAACCAGAACCTCTAGACTGTTTTTAATGTAAGGAAGAGGTCTAGTGTGTTGAATATCTTGGGATTAATTTGACAGAGAACTGTTGCTGCACCAAGTTTCAGTCAAATTAGTTTCAAAATATCCAACAGCGTTCCTGTATGTTTGTTTTGAAATTGGGACACTCGCATTTCAATGTTTAAAGTGTTAAAATCGATTGCAGAAAACTTGATCTAAGAACGGGCTTGATATTTAATTAATTTTCTCGACCTTATGCCTATGCGACCTTGTTAATAGTGTTCATGCTGAATTCCAAGATTCCATCGCTTAGCTTTGATTTTATGATAACAGCTGCGGTATTCACAGGAATCGGAAAGAGGTTGGTGCGCGGGAAGGTCTGAGAGGGAGTGAATTGCTCGGCCATATGTAAATGCAACATGATGCTACCTGGGAATATATTCTCACAAATGGGGTTGTTGTTATTATGCCTGGTCACCTATCACACACATCACACCCATACACACCCACACCCTTGTTGGCGCATCTGAAATAATGTTCCTGGAAGGATAGCTGTGAAGACCACAACGACATCATATTTCAGCTATATCGCATTCAATAACTGAACAGCGATGGGATATTCCTGGTTTAGTAATAACAATAATAATAATAATAATAATAATAATAATAATAATAATAATAATAATAATAATAATAATAATAATAATAATAATAATAATAATAATATGGCATCTGTAACTACACTACTGCACCTCTCATGTAACTCTGTAGAGTTGGAGAATATAGTCATTCATTCATTCATTCAGTAACGGTACGAAAATATGGTGTAGGCTACTTTTACTATTAGCGAGTACGGCAGAGCAAAGCAAACTATCGTTGAATGAGTCGGCAACACTCGGTGAGCTGTCTGAACTAGTCTCCAGGGACGGCGTAATTAATGAGAACATCGATTCCCCTGGCGAAGAAAGCCAAATGAATCTTATGATCTTTACTCTCATTCTGTCTCCGCTGGCACACACTCGCCGCCTCTTCTAATGCGCTATCTCGTCCATTACGAAGTGTGGATGAAAGAACTGACTCGGATTTAACAACTGACATGGAACTATTCCTGTGGGAGTGGGATACAAATTAACAAACCCGATACCGCTTGAATGGCGGATAAAGGTACTTAATATTAAGGGCATTAATTCCTCAGTCTGGTTAATCGGAACAAAATAATCTCTCGTTTCTTCCATACTTTCAATCAAGCGACATTGCATCGCTTCATTGCTGAATTTCAACGTAAATTCATCGTGTCCATCTTATTTTCTGAACGACGCTTTAAAAAAAAAAATTTCTTAAAAATAAATTGTTGACGACAGCAACAATTGTCAAAACTTGTTAACCTTTACTGAAAACAAAACAACTTGGATTAGGCTTATAGTATATGAATGTACTCAAAGAAAGAAATCTTTTTGCAATATGTGCCAATAAATGAAATAGCATTACAAACACCAGCGGACTGATCAGGAGTCAAGATACGACGAGACTGACCCACTCATACTTCTCCAGGGAAAACATGCAACGGTCTCAACCGCTCGGTTGTTATCATTGTTGGCATGCAGGCTTAATTTCCAATTCCACTTACAAGTGGGTCTGATCTTTACAAACCAATTCCATATATGTGTGCATTCACTGCCTGTGTGTCACCGTGTGATAAATCAACACGTTTTCCTATGATGATAGCCAACTCTGAGGCTCATCGGAAAAGAAGAATGGTCCTTTCCAGTATTAGCTATGCCCTGCCCATCTTTAGCTAAGCTCGACCGATGCTTCGCGTGCTGAGACCATTCGATCAACTATCAATTTCCAGAAAACCATACAGGTAAGCAGTTGACTATTTTGAAACTAATTTGGCTGGGTGATGTTGCTGCCTATATAGCAGAATCAGCGCCAAGTCAAATCAGTTTCAAAATATTCAACAGCATGTTTATTAAATAGTTAAGACATGCTTAGTCTGTCATCAGTTAAGCGTTCATGACGAACTTATCTACGTCATTCATGACATCATTGATTATGACGTCATCATATACGTCACATATTTGATTATGACGTCATACGATCGATGGATAAATTGGAAAGGTCCAATTAATAGTCTGGAGCCAGTGTCCAGAAAATGTTAAACTGTTGTACCACATGAGACATTTGCTGCCATACATTTACTAGAGAATTTGGCTTTCCTAGATTCCACTGAGCCGGTGCCACTTTCTACCAACACGTAAAGATATCGGGAATTGTTCCTCATGATATCAATGTATATTTTAGCCAAATCTACGTCCCCTTTGGAAACTAATCTGAATAATGCAATCTACATTTATACCCGGACTCAAATTGGGCGGAAAGGGGCGTCAGCATGCCTTTAGAGCTAGCATTGCCTGCAATAAACAGTGCTACCTCTAACCTTTAATCTTAAAGTTCCCCAAAAGTTCTAAATTACAACTTATTGACGGTCTCTTGATACAAGTCAGTCACAGACAATAGAAAATATGACTAGTAACAAAGAGTTCATGTCAATGCTCATCCCATTTGGACACTGTTGACGTTATGATGACCTAGGACCAATGGATGAATCCAATCTGTCACTTAAGTATTGATGTCATAAACAATTACATCACATACAGGCTGCCATCACAATCACAATTTACAGAAATTACTCCGTCATGAAGTTGGAATAGTCCATCTTGTGTACGAATTGTATGTCTTTGAAGAATTTACTATTTAATAAACATTCTATTGAATATTTTGTAACTAATTTGACTGGACGTGGTTGCTGCCATATGTGGCAACAACGCCTGGTCAAATTAGTTTCAAAATATCCAACAGCTTTCCCGTCTAGATACCTTGAAAATACGATTCTGAGAAGTCAGTATATAAATCCACCCCAACACACGCAAAGCGTACGCGGGGCTTAGCTAGAAATGGCACCTTCTAGTGACACAGCAATCGCAAGTGGTCTTTTGGAGAGGGCAGATATGACAGATGACACTGTATACCATCAAATATCACATCTGGAATTTTGCTTCAACCAGCTGATGGCAAAAATGATCTTTTCGAAGAAACCTTGGATGTCAGAGAGATGATCCATGCAATAACAATTGGGTTGTATAAAACCTTGGATGAACAACTAACCCAAGGGAAATTTGTTAAACAAATGTGACTTGTACGTCTAAAAGTGAGATCTCTACCTGATCTCATCCCAGCTTAACCCCTTAAGGAATTCACGGCAAGTGGCCAGAGACCAAAACCAATTAAAGCATTTACTTGGTAACATATCTTCTTAATTGTATTTTGAACCTACAAGAAATGCACATTTCTGAATGTCGTATCTGTCTACAACGGCTCCTTATGAGCGCACACGGAGACAGACCCAATTCCATTAGTTTAATTTGTTTATCACCATCTCCCCTGTCGGGGATCGAGCCGCCATACTGCAATTCCGCATAGCATCAGCAACCAGACATCTTTTCACAGACCCAATTCCGGACAAAGGAGGACATGATATCAACACTATCTATGCGGTTTCGAAGGCAGATAGCAACAACATCTGGACTGGAGATCCACATCGATCAGCACCAGGATAAAGATCAAGGTCTATAGGTCCGAGCTCATCTATGCAGCAGAGACCTGGAAGATGAACAGAAAGACCGGGAGCAGACGATGCAGTTTCGAGGGCACATGCATTCGAAGAATCCCGAGGGTTCACTGGAAATACCATTTTAGCAAAATAGACATATCAGGAAGAAAGCGTGGAGGACAGTATCACTGATGAGGCTAGGGTTATGACATGGCAATGGCTTGGACACGTCTTGTGCGTGGATAAGAAATGTCTTCCAGACACAGCTCTGCGATGAACAGCATCTGAAAAGAGAAAGCTTGAAGAGGAACGTGGAGATAAATGGTAAAGGAAGAGGCGGACGAACAGAGTGGAAATGCGTGCTATGAGATCTGCTGGATCGCTCAGGATCGAACTAGCGGGAGGCGTTTTCTTTACTGCCTTATGCTGAACCATTAGTGAAGCGGATATGAATGTATGTATTTTTATTTTATTGACGCACTGGCAACGTGCGGCTTCAATTTCTATGTGCTAACCAGTTTACAGCCATGCACCCATTAGTTTAATTTGTTGATCACCATCTCTGGTCGGGGGATCGATCCGCCATTCTGCAACTCCGCATAGCATCAGCAACCAGACATCTTTCCGCTGGACCACCGCGCTAAAACTAAAGAGTCAAGGTTTGGCCGACCAGCTATCACACGTCTGATATACTGACACACTGACGATTCATATGGGACTATCTGTGGATGCACCTGCCACGATTCAATTCAGCTTAACTGTGTAGTTTTTTGGAGCTTACTAGTCAGGGTATTCAGAGATCGATCGATCCCAAACACGAGCGATGTGTGGGAGGGAATTAACTGGAGATGGGCGGGGCATATCTAAAACCGGAAAGGTCCATTGAGACAGAACAATACAGTCCTCACATTTACTAAGGCCTTATATGGTGTAGTTCGGATCGACCGGGCGGGTACCGGCCGTACCAGCTAAGCTGGATACGCGCCACCCATCCTGGATTCGTTCCCTGAACACGCCCCCCTGGGTAGAGCCATAAGCCTATATGGGCCTATGAGAGAGATCGCGTTGCGAAAACGACTAAGTTCGTTAAAGCACATAATGCGCAGACACGCGCTTAGATGCTATTTTTGATGGAGCAAGTAATTTATGACCAAGATAGGATGACGCTTTTAGTGTACCGAGATGGTACCCTGTAATCCTTTTTGATTACCTATTCCCGTTAAATCTGGCATTAATCAAGACCAGAATTCGACTGGATTTTTAAATCTGTAAACCATTTCAAAATTGGTTAAGAAATGGCTGAGTTATCCACGGAAAACCCTTTTTGATTATATTCAAAATATTGCCGTGACGTCATAACCACGTGGGCGCAGAACTTCTAGAATGTTCTAGAACATTCGACTGCGCTATTATTAGCTACGCGCTGATTGGCTGTTGCTCGAACGATGATTGGTTGGAGCCTGCGCCTGTGATGTCAAGAGGAGTATAAAAGGAGACGCGATCCAGAGATCGCGAGCATCCTCAGCCAGGGGCTGAACAGGCTGGACCTGTATTAGCTGCGATCGACAGATATTACGCATATAACTTCACTTTCTGTCAGTTTCTCTGCCGTAGCTAGCAGTCAGCCAGCCCACCGCACTAAAAACTATTTTGTAACTCCCTACTTGCGGGAGCAATTTGGAACTTTCTGATTATCGTTCACGAGCACGAGTATCAAGATCTACTTCAGAACACAAACTTGCGGTGAGGCCTTTACGGCCTGAATATGTGATTCTACAGATGTAGAGGCAGGATGTTCTTTGATGGATGACTCGCCGGATCTGCCGGCCATGCCTAAAGGTGGTATTTCAACTGTCACCGCACTAATGTCGTGTAGGTTCTTCTAACTTTCAACCGCAGCAAGTAAACTCTACCCAGTGCATCTTCAGAGCTGGCTGATGTACCCAGCACCGTTGCGCTTTGTTTTCTATTTTCATTTGCATCTGACAACCCCCGCTTGTGATCAGGTTGTTGTCAACTTCCATCCGTGCCATCGGTGTATGGGAACTTTCTTCACAGCAGTAGTACTATCGTATCTGTTGCTGACTGCTCGTTAGACATCCTATTAGGCTTACAGTGCTGAGCGATGTACTCCCACCATGAGTGTTCTTGCGGGAATCTTGTTTGCGGAAAACAGCCTGCGGAAACCAACCAGCGGGAACTTTCCAGCTTCCTGAGAATGCATCAATGCACGTCGACTACGGAATGACGTATCAATTTCAGTAACACGGTAGCCTAACTTAAGAATGACTACCGAGTATTCAAGTAACTATACTTCATATTTTAATTATTTCGCTATATGTACTTCTCTAATTATATTGTATCCGTAAGAATGGTCCCGATGACTAAAAGGTACAATAACCGTCTTAGGACCGCTAGTTATAATTTCTGTATATGTTTATAGTTATTCTCATTTTCTGTAAGGTGTTTTACTAACCGCACCATTGTAGGTTCGTTAACCTGTACTAAGATATATAATTCTGATCATTTGATACCGTATTAATTGTTCTGGTTAGATTATGTATATATATATGGCCAGTGGCCATCAGTTCATATATATTGTTTGGTTGTAGAACATATATAGGACTGCAGTGCCGTAGGAAACAATATACAGCAATACATATATGCAGCACTTTCCCCCGCCACCAACAGTTTTTCACTGAGGTCGCTGTCCGTTTAATAACTCTGTTTAGCCCGACATGCTACCGACTTACCCGTTTCTATTCAGCTCGATAGGATAGGTTTAATATGATTAGAGACACTTTCCTCGTTAAGAAATCTGTAGTATATTCTTCTCTTCCGGCAGTGCGATAATCTAGCCCCGCACTCCGGTAAGACTCATAACTCTAAGATTTTGTCTCTCTTCATGCTCCACTCAGCCTTGTGGCTTCTTAATTGTTTGGATGTCCCTGTCCACACCATGGGCTGATCCGTTTCTGGGAAACTATTGGGGTTTCCGAGCAGTGATGGCCAGGGTGTTGTATCACATACATTCCCCTTGTATCTTTGGATACTTAGTAGTTAGCACTTTTGCCAATGTAGGAAAGCACTGCGAAAACATGTATTAACTATTATTTTATTTGCTGAACAATCCTCCCACACCGCAGTGCAAAACATGGCAACTTGCATATAAACCTAACGACAGGTTAAATGGTTAGTTCCATAGGACCCGGTGATGGGCGAGATGCGCATCCCCACCGAATTCCATAAGAATGTCTGGGCATGATATTTAGATCTGCCACACCCTTACGGGAAGAACATTTACGGTGGGTATTCGTCTCTCTTACCGCCACCATAATGATAGGACAATTGTCTAATAATGCTTTCATGAAAAGTGACCAATGTCCTGTAACGTTTTATGTGGTTACGGAGCGGGATGTCCGGATTCTTATCCAGTTCGGAGATCTTACTAAGTAACAAGTATGAGGGCTGTCTTCAGTATTGATGTCTTAGGGCACCTGTTCTCAATGACAGCCATGTCTAATAGCTAGGTAGATACCAGCCATTTGCGGCCGAAAATAGTTCTTGTTTCTCACAACTAAAAGCTAATTAAGCGAAGCAGAAGGCGCCCATAAATAAAGTGGCAACTACTAATTCAGCATACTAAGAATCACATAAGACGGTGACAAGGGAATCCTATGGGAATCACTCGCCCCGTCTTCACGTAAAACAGCACGCAACCCTCTAGTCATAATCTCACAAGGTATAGTCTTTTCTTCCTCAAGCATTTTTGGTTGAAATATTAAAGTGGGCCCATTTTTGCCTACTACTCTTCTCCCACTTTAAGCAGTGGCGACATCTTCCCAAGACGGAGGCCTGTGCGAGGCACTTGCCTCTCGCAAGGATTCAGCGACGATGGTCCATGCGAGGATAATACTCATCACCCAAACTAGCACTAGGAGTAGTTCCCGCATGAGGCACATAAGTTTTCGTCCGAGATAATCTTCTTCCATTCAGCTTAGAGGTATAATAACTTATATTAAGTTTATTAGTTAAGTCCCGTGTATGGGAGCCTCCCTTGCATGGATACCTCTGCGAACCTACAGGTCTGTGTGGTACCTCCGGTAGCCCCATGTTTACAAGCTCATCTACCTGTCTCTCTGTCTCGTATTTTCGTATGCTCTTATTTTAGTTTTATCTAGCATATTTATAAATGTTTAGGTAAACTCATTGTATAGACTTATATTTTTAGGTCACCAAAATCAAATCTTGTAAGTCCATAGATCACGAAATTGCTATGGACAGGCATACTGGTGACACAAATTCTTGGGATGAGACTGTTGTATTTAATGTTTGCGACGATGGTCGCACGGCTCCACCGGAACGATTGAGTTCCACCGGCCTTAGGAGCCATTTTTTGTTACCCGCAGGGCAGTCTCGTGCAAGATCCATCACCCCGAGATCAGATGCTAACCAGTGTCATCATTCATCGTGCACTTGTGGCGTGGCGAGTCGACATGATACACTGGAACAGGCCGACACTACCCAGTGAGCTACACGTGGTGCCCGATGTGGGGCCCGAAGAACATCATTAACCACACGCAGCGAACTCACGCCCACACCATATAGTGAGCTCAGTTCAGTACCTTCTCCATTTAGCGACGACTCCCTCGATCAAGAGGTAGCATCATACGATGGATGTTCAGCTCACATGCTCACTGACTATGCCAGAAATTCAGCGGAATCAACAACACAACACTATAACCTGTTTTCACCTGTTAGCGACGGCACCTTTCGGGATGCCTTACAGGCAGGAACAGAGTTCAGAACCATATCGGACGCCCACGACAGGCTACCACCAACAGGGCCGAATCGTGGACGACCCCAACAAAGACCCGATTACGGGCATCTCAATAGTCCTTCAGACTACTAGCATTCACCCATGTCATCTACGGAGACCATATGGCCCGGTGATAATTCACATTACAGACAACCTCCCACACCGCCCCCTTCTAGCACAACTCTATACTCGAGGAGAACTCTGCGGCTTTATCGGGAGGAATCGGCACCACCATTTCGATGGTACATCAGTCATGCTACACATCACGACCATCAGCCGACTGCACCACCACCATATGAGGAATATCAGTCCTCACCTCGGGGAGAACGTCAATGTAATCTTCACAACAATTCACCTCCCGTCCATTGACCCATGCCGGTCTATGGCTCTACAACCAGGGCTGACTCACTAAATTGGAGTATGCATGTCTACAATGCCTGCCCACGACCGCAGCACACCGCAACCAGAGAAGCAGTCAAACTCCTAAGGGCACCGAATTACACAGAGCCACCTCGGTGCCCGTATCCGCCTCCCGGCTCAACTGCGGCCTTCGTACAACAACGTTCAGTGGCCAACTATCATCCACCAGAATCAGCTTTTACACTGACACCCAAATGCATGGCTTCACACATGTCGATGCTTACGTTGCACCCCCCCCCCCCACCCCCCATCAGCAGCAATGACATCTCCCTCTTTCTCAGCATACAGCAAGCCTTCTTTCCTCTGTAAAACGGCAGTGGTAGGTTGTAGCACCTCCGCTGAAACAACGTTTTTGCACGCACCATGTCAAGCCGCCAAGACACTAAATTCTCAGTGTCCCTTGGTGGTATGCAGAACACCACCCTATCCAGCATCATCTCCCACATCTACAGACAGCAGTGACACAGGAGAAGCGGTTCGCTCTGCCTCATGGATTCGCAAGTGCCGAAGTAAACAGGGAAAAACACACCCCTGGTGGCAGCGCTGTTTCTTCTGTGCTTCACCAAAACATCCCATGAAGTATTGTAGGAAATGGCTTGTGCAGATAGAGCTTATCCGTCATCCCGTCTGCACCGCTGTCTACACCAATACAGCATATCCTGAAACAGCAACATCTCCATCACCATTGCTACCCCCAGATCCGTCTTCACGCCAGCCCTCACACCAGCAGCGACGACAAACTGGGCCTTTCCTCACTTAGCCATCCACAACATTAAGAGAAGCCATATAGAAACAGTCAGAGTACATACAGAGTGATGCCACTCAGACGCCATTGTCGCAGACAGCATCATTGGAAACTCTTCCACAGGTACACCGCAAAGTAATATACAAATGTGCCTGTCTGTTTAGTGGCATTTCCACCAGTGCCACCGTCAACACCGGTGCTTCTATCACAGTATTTAGCAAGTGCTTATATGAGAGCATCCCACCTCATAAAAAGCCTCCCCTTAAGCCTACAAACATTTACCTACAGACGGCTACGGGAGCTGATGTGCCCATAGCCGGTGTAGTCAATTTAGTTATCCAAATATAGGAGATGCAATTCATACAGCGAGTTGTCATCGCCTCTATTCATAATGATGCCCTACTCGGCTCTGAATTCCTCAGTGCCAGCGAAGCCATCATACATTTCAGACAACAGGAACTCGACATACATGGCTGACGAATCCCTCTTGGACTGGCGTCCTCATTATACGACACACTGCCACAGATGAGCCAGGACAGGAACAAATCTTATGGGCCATCCCACCACAGTTAGGAAGCATCACACACATCGCCATGCTGGAACCCGATCCTGATTATATGATCGCCTCACAATGCGCAAGTCCCCGCATAATAGTAGACACTACTAATAAGGGAAAAAATACCTTTTAGAGTGTTTAATGGTACCGCAGATTCCATCACTCTGGAACCAGGAGTACGCTGCCACCATTTAGTGGACAAAATCTCATTGGAATTACCTGCACCTGCTGACACACCACCACATATGACTGATGATTTACCTGAACATTTACATAATTTGTATCTATGGGCCATGGTTGGATTACTGCAATCACAGTAATGAGAAATTCGGAAACTACTACATAAATATCACGATAGTTTTTCCTCCGGAGACATGGATCTGGGAGAAACTCAACTCGTATGACACTTAATTGATACGGGCAATAATTGCCCCATATGACAGCAGGTACGATGTCTTCCCATTCATAAAGAAGCGGAAGCACACCAACAAGTAAACGACATGTTGCGGACTGGTATTATTGACCCTTCAGCATCTCCATGGGCTAGCCCAATAGTGCTAGCAGGCAAAAAGGATGGAACCTTATGGTTTTGTATAGACTACCGCCGCCTTAATGATCTTAGCATTACGGACGCTTATCCGTTACCTCAGATAGATCAGGCCTTGGATTCCTTGTCCGGAGCCAAGTGGTTTTGTACACTTGACTTAGCTAGCGGTTACTGGCAAGTAGCCATGGATGAAGCTGACATGGAAAAGACCGCATTCGTTTGTAGGGATGGCCTTTTCCAATTCCGCAAGATGCCCTACGGGTTGTGCAACGCTCCCGGAACCTTCGACTGACTCATTGAGCAGGTACTAACCACTCTGCAATGGGAAATCTGTCTCTGTTACATCGATGACGTAATAGTCTTCGGACCCACGTTTGAGCAAACCTTAATAAATTTGGACACTATGCTTTCCCGCTTCCGCATGGCCAATTTAAAACTCAAACCGAAGAAATGTCATCTCTATAGACAGAGCATTGAGTTCCTGGGACATGTCATATCCGGTGATGGAGTGGCTACTCAGCCATCAAAAACTAAGGCAGTAGCAGAGTGGCCACAGCCCTCTTCAGTTATGGAGGCACAGAGTTTTCTTGGCCTATGCCAGTACTATTGCCGTTACATCCAACATTTCAGCGAGATTGCTTCACCCCTCTGCAAGATCACCGAGATAGATCGACCATTTGAGTGGATGAGTGAGTGTGAAGGCTCCTTCAGGGTGCTGAAGGAACTCTTGACGACCGCCCTGATTCTTGCTCACCCTAATCCAAACCTCGATTTCATCTTAGACACTGATGCATCAGCTTACGCTATCGGCGCGGTTCTATTTCAGGTCACGGAGGATGGAACAGAGCAGGTATTGGGTTATGGTTCGCATACTCTGAATAAAACGGAGAGAAGATACGCAACTACCAAGCGAGGACTGTTGGTGGTGGTCCATTTCGTCAAGTATTATAAACACTTTCTGTACGGGCACCCTTTTACACTCCATACAGACCATGCCTCACTACGGTGGCTCAGGAACTTAAAAAATCCGGAGGGCCAGGTAGTCAGATGGCAGGAAACCCTGCAGGCCTCTAACTTTAATGTTGTTCACCATCCAGGAAAATTGCAATGGGAATGATGACGCCCTCAACAGAAACGGCGCGGAAGCCGAACACGAAGAGGCCACCACCATGACACAGTAAACACAGCCATCTCCAGAGTTCCCTGAATTGAGGTGCGCAGAGTGGAATCCAGAGAAAATCTCACACCACCAAACGACAGACATGCAGACACGAGATATATATGCGTAGATCCAGGAGGGGGTACGTCCTCCCAAGGAATCGGTAACACCACTTTCCACCACGGCAAAATATTATTACCAATAGTTCGGAGTGTCAATTAATAAATAACGTTCTATATATTAATGACCGTTTGGTAGTCCCGGAAAGTTATCGTGAACTTATATTGAAACAGCTACATGATAACGCCAGGCATTTGGCTGTGGAAAGGACTGTCGCCCGTATCAAATTGAGATTCCACTGAATGGGGATTCGCGAGAGTGTCAAGGCATGGGTTGCCAAATGTATCCCATGCCAAAGATGCGCTGTTGGCCAACACCATATCGCACCATCACAAATTAAGATTGTTGGTGCACCGTGGGAGTGAGTGGCTATCGACGTCCTCGGACTTTGAATATGATGGATGATGGAAATAAATACATCCTCGTATTACAAGATTATTTTACGAAGTGGGCATAAGCATTTGCTCTGCTGGACCAAGAGGCATCCACCGTAGTGGAGGTCTTTGCCAGCAATGTGTTCTGCCGCTTCGGTATGCCTTATGATTTGCACTCCGATCAAGAAAGTAATTTTGAGAGCCGGCTCATAACAGAGCTCTGCAAATTGTTCCATATCGTCAAAACAAGGACAACTCCATACCACCCCCTGAGTGACGGGATGGTAGAGAGATTCAACAGAACTCTCGCGGAGATGCTTACTAAGGAAACATGCCTTGATTGTAGAGATTGGGACCTACGGCTCCCGTATGTACGCATGGCTTACCGCACTTCAGTACATTCCAGCATGGGCTACACCCCTGCTCGGTTAACGTTAGGCCATGAATTAGCCTTACCCCTGGATCTGGCCATGCCTCAGATACCAGGAGAGAAAAATTCACCATCTCTCTATGTCGAACTCTTGTGGCAAAGGATAGAACATGCCCATGAGTTAGTGAGAGAAACCGTATCCACGGCACACCAGCGGCAAAAGACATGGCATGACCGGAGGGTGCATGAAGATCCGTATGAAGCAGGAAGGATGGTTTGGGTACACGATTCACGATGGTCTGCAAACATGCCAAGTAAACTGAGTTACCAGTGGAAAGGCCCCTATGTGGTAGTAGGTACGACGTCGAACGTGACCTACCGTATCCGTGCTTCGGATGGCCTGACCTCAGTCATCCACTTCCATCGACTTAAACCTTGTGTCAGTGATGACACAGCACCAGAGCTTGGACTGGGCATTTCTCGTGACACCGGTACCAGACAGATATTTCTACGGAAATTAGTATTCCCACGGTTAGCACAGAGCACAACGGTGCCAGTTCAGCCCCACTTCTACCAAGCCAGAACATGGGTGAACAAGCAGCTAACGCTGACGACGATGATGAGATACGTAATCGCCCTCTCCCTCCTCAGCACTGGTTTACTCGATCTGGGAAGTCGTATCTGAAGAATTTTGTGTTTGTTTTGTCCAAGGGACCTGATGGAAAAGTTGTTCCTCTGATCTCTTCCCATTCCCACCCACTTCATGCTATACCCCCCATCATAGAGTTACCACAAGCGGAAGCTGAGGCTGACCCAAGCCATGCTTCCTGTGGGGTGGAACATGTGGTGAGTAGCATGGAAGTGAAGAGGCTGGATGAAGCCTTGGCGTGTCTAGAACTGCAGAACCATACAACAAGGTGTACCCAACCAATTCCCAAAATCGCAAAACCATGCCTCCTCCAAGGGACACCCGCACCCTAGTCCCACCACTGCCATCACTCCAATTCGCATCCCTCATCTATACACCAAGTTCGGACATCACCAGCCCAGTGCATTCCACACTCCACTCGTCGTCTGTTGACCATCAATCTTCAGATATGTGAGAGACCACTGTAACAGAGGAGGTGACATCCTGCACCGCACCGACCACCATTACCCCCCCCCCCCCCGCGGTGGGCAGGGAAGCAGCCTGTTCAGCAGACTCTCGGCTCGAATTTTCCCGGTGTCTAAAAACTACGACAAGACACCAACTGTCGTGTAATGGGAGATGATCACATCCCCCTGTCCAAAGGCCACCCCATCCAATTGGCCTACCATACTCCCCCGTGAGCAGTCAGAACACCACACAACAGACATAACGTCAACACCTACAGAACACACCTGCCTTCAAGACTGGATACGTCAATTCGTCATTGCGCATACATTACATACCTACTCGGTTATACTCAGCATAACGGAGACATTCAACATCAGCAACAATATCATTTAGCAGCACCTACCGGTATTAATTAATTCCTGATAGAGACATAAAAGTTCCTGTAACAAATCCTCCCGCACAACCTGTGGGAGAAATAATATCCCCCGCAGACCCACACCTCCCACAATAACAACAGACTTGGCGTTCACAAACGTTGAAAACTGGAATACACCCACTTCGCTTATAACATCAGCATCATACAGCAGCCCGGACATCCCGACAACAACATCATCATCAACAGACAACAGCCGACAAATCTCCTGCGCACACCTTCTTATCCAGTTACAGGAGAACTGATCATATGGATATAAGGAATGCACTACAGCCATCAACAGTACGCGTCACGGGAGGAACGTTTGTCCAACGTTCCCCCCCCCCTCCCTTTTCCCTGACGTCGTACGGAAACAGCCAAAATCTACATATATCATCTACACGTAATAACAGTCGATATTATTAAACGAGCAGGATGCCCGCATTGTCGTCAGTCAAAAGTAGGATTTTGCTACCGAAAAATTGAATTCGACAATGGATTGATCAAAGTTACGACAGCATCCGACAGGTCATCTGCGCTCTAAAGTAACTCTGTCCCGCCCACGGGCTCAGCCATTACAGAGTGAAATACCCTCAGGGTTCAATAAAGTTGACATTCACGCCACCTCTCCTTCCCCGCACCTGGCGGCCATAAACACGTCACCATCACCACAGCGCAAGTATCATCCACAGCTAATCAGTCACGCGTATCAGATTCAAATCACCAACATGTCAGAAACACAGACACTCAGGTTGACTGTAATCACGATCTCCGAACGACGGCATTGTAAATTGTAATAACTGTGGCACACACTTTTCGAGTTGTACTGTAATTTAACCATTATTAAATGGTATTAATGACTGTGTCTGGTCTAGGCAGGGATGGAGCTAGTTCTACCCATTGAGGACAATGCTTGGCCAGCCATCCCGCTCGGAAAACACAGCTATCTTGACGGGATCAGTAACGTTGATCTACCGCCTGAATAGATCTGTTTAAACCACACATCAAATTACTTACAACTTTACTGTTAAATTTTTGATTAAGAACACAACTGCTCTACCGTCCTACACATCATTAGCGCACGGGCCGGTAAAGCGGCATAAAAAATCTGACAGTATAATTACATAGAGAATTTCAAAAATTCTCTTCCTAGCGTTCCAGTCTATAATCAACACGGGCTGAGAACTACCTATTATAGACACATACCAAGACGCATGTTAAAGAACTCGCGCAAAATAGGGACATTATAAAGATCTTGATGTAACATATATATTTCTATCTCTCACATCTGGAACAAGACTACACCTCAGCAACAGCATTTTGGCCGTCGCCATAAACAGCACATATGTTTCCGATCAAAACACGTGCTTTTTAGAGCCACGTGACATTTACTGCTATTTCCAGTAAATTGGATCAAACGCTTTAAACACAAAGACAGCGTGATGGAGGAGTGGCGAGGGTGAGTCCCGGTAATTACCGCTGATGTCACCTGGCTCCCACACCCCCCATCGAGCGCTCCAGCCTAAAATTAAAACAGGCAGGTTTATAAGCATCCGATCTGGAGAACCGCATCACGCTAATTAAAAGGTGAGGCACAGCAAAGAAAAAGTAGTACCACGTTTCTATGTTGATCGAAGGCTGTTAAATGCGCGAAATTAAGACAAAGTTAATGAGCCATTCCTCCTATAATTAAAAGTACTCCCTTTACGTCTAGGTCAGAAAAAGAGGAAACTTTCCATATAGGGCTGACCGAATCACCTGTTAAAACTTTTAGGTGTGGTCATCCGCCACCTGTGACATCACCAAATAGTATAAAAGGAGGAAGCGCGCTCTGAAACTTTCTCTTCCCGTCAAAACTGGACACCAGGGAAGAACAGATAGCACTAGGCTTCTTTTGTGTCGCAAACCAAATTCTGCTGTTTTATTATTATTTCATTATTATACTTGCCCTGGAAAGTTTAAATACATTGAAGAGATAGGGCATTAGGTTTTTAATAAGGTTCCCGCAGCCAACTACCATGCGGGAACGAGATGTCACTCCGGTTCCCATGCAGCTCGTCATTAGCTAGCGGAGAACCCTGTACCAGAACTTTTATGAGAGAATCCGACCGCACCCTTCATGTTAATAAGGATCATCTCTTCCAGTCAGCCTTTTGTGTGACGTGCCAGTATCTCTACACTGCTATCATCACCATGTGTTAGACGTAACATTAGTTCCTGGGGAGGAAAACGAGGATCGTGCCATTTTAGCCACCCGTTTCAAATCTCGGTTCCCGGTCAAAGTTCTTCCGACCGAGAAAATGGCCCGCACAAAGAACACTACTCGTAGATATCCCGCTAGTCATCATCTTCCCGCGGCTACCGTAAGCAACATACCGGCAGCCAGACATGAAATCCTGCCCGCAGCCGCATCAGGATGTGTTATGCCGGTACCACACTGGAACGTCCATACGCGGGAAAGAGACGAATCGCCCACACACAGGACATTCAGCCCATACCTAACGTCACCGCAAATCGTCTGTTAAAATATGTTTCGGAAGATGTCGTCTCCTGCCGTATCCGCTCCCGCATCATGGCCTCAGCCTACGGTACAGCTCACTGGCATCACCATGACAGCTACAGCAGCCACCACGACGACTACCACCACTACAGCATCAATGACATTAGCAACAATTAGTACCGCCCTGCCTTACGGACGGATATATTAGTACCGGCAGTAACTGTGAGAGACATAATGGATGAGCATATTTCCGCCACCATCACTTCAGATATTTCCGACAGTGCCAGTAATAGTGAACGCATCTCAGCAATGGTAGTGCATCCACTATGACCAACCACCGTCAGTCGTGGGACCCAGACTCAATGGGGAAATTTCGCAGCAGAGGTGTGATCATTTGTGATACAGCAGACACATCAATGGTGCGATTCGTGGAAATGTATTAATTATTACTTTATTTTTTAAATACTTTCTTCTTATTATATATGTTAGATCAATTGAATCCCATCCCTAGGATTACTATGGTTATACGACACAGCCGCACACTTCAGTCCCCGGCTGTGTACCACACAAAATGAGCACTGCGGACTCCGATGTTGTAAGAACGTTGTGTGCGACGTACAGAATACATCCCGCAGTGCAATAATGTCATAATCCAGTCATGCAGTCTCAGCTATGCTGGGGCTGCCTGATAAACTAACTTTTAAGTTATTATTATTATATACTATTTTTCTTATTATTTTTCTTCCTGTCTTAGATGTCATTGCGGATAGGGGGTCAGCGAGAGCTCCCCATTACGGACCCGCTATAACGGGCCGCAAATATATTTTTAATAAATAATAAGAGATACGTGTTGCATACCCCTTTATTTACCCGGGGTGCGCAAATAATTCGGAGTGATTCACTAAATACTCCATAAGGGTATGTTACATGGTTCATATATGTATACTTATATATATTATTTTACTATATTATATATTTAAAACTTAAATTGTGGTGCGTTTGAGCTTGGGTGTTCTCTGCGGAGATAATGATTATCCACACCCATGCGAGCTATTGTTTAGGATCATATACTAAATAAAGTTATAGCACGCACCGTAATATTAATAAAACAAAACAAAAAAAGAAAAGGCCTGGAAAAATAATTCCAAGTAAAAAACTGAAAACCAAAAGTATGCCTCCCACCTCCTCTTGGCACCTCTATGTGCTCTGTCTCTTGAATACGCATCTATTGCGTCACCACTCCTCTCCGGCCACGTGCCTGCCTGGCAAGTCTATAATTCCCGCCTAGCATACGTCCGTGCATCAATCCGCCATGCGCGATTGTTTGCCGTGGATGTCAAACTGGGAGGTGGTGGTGTAGTTCAGATCGACAGGTCGCGTACCGGCCATACCAGCTAAGCTGGGTATGCGCCGCCCGTCCTGGATTCGTTCCCTGAACACGCCCCCATGGGTAGAGCCATAAGCCTATATGGACCTATGAGAGAGGTCGCGTTGCGAAAGCGACTAAGTTTGTTAAAGCACATATTGCGCAGGGCGCGCTTAGATGCTATTTTTGATTGAGCACGTAATTTACGACCAAGATAGGATGACGCTTTTAGTGTACCGAGATGGTACCCTGTAATCCTTTTGATCACCTATTCCCGTTAAATCTGGCATTAATCAAGACCAGAATTGGACTGGCTTTTTAAATCTGTAAACCATTTCAAAATCGGTTAAGAAATGGCTGAGTTATCCACGGAAAACCCTTCTTGATTATATTCAAAATATTGCCGTGACGTCATAACCACGTGGACGCAGAACTTCTAGAATGTTCTAGAACATTCGACTGCGCTATTATTAGCTACGCGCTAATTGGCTGTTGCTCGAACGATGATTGGTTGGAGCCTGCGCCTGTGACGTCACGAGGAGTATAAAAGGAGACGCGATCCAGAGATCAGGAGCATTCTTGGCCAGGGGCCGAACAGGCTGGACCTGTACTAGCTGCGATCGACAGATATTATGCATCTAACTTCACTTTCTGTCAGTTTCTCTCCCGTAGCTAGTAGTCAGCCAACGCACCGCACTAAAAACAATTGTGTAGCTCCCTACTTGTGGGAGCAATTTGGAACTTTCTGATTATCGTTCACGAGTGCTGAGCGATGTACTCCCGCCATGAGTGTTCTTGCGGGAATCTTGTTTACGGAAAACAGTCTGCGGGAACCAACCTGCGGGAACTTTCCAGCTTCCTGAGAATGCATCAACACACGTCAACTACGGAATGACGTATCAATTTCAGTAACATGGTAGCCTAACTTAAGAATGACTACTGAGTATTCAAGTAACTATACTTCATATTTTAATTATTTCGCTATATGTACTTCTCTAATTATATTGTATCCGTAAGAATGGTCCCGATGACTAAAAGGTACCGTAACGGTCTTAGGACCGCTAGTTATAATTTCTGTATATGTTTATAGTTATTCTCATTTTCTGTAAGGTGTTTTACTAACCGCACCATAGTAGGTTCGTTAACCTGTACTAAGATATATAATTCAGATCATTTGATACCGTATTAATTGTTCTGGTTAGATTATGTATATATATATATATATGGCCAGTGGCCACCAGTTCATATGTTTTGTTTAGTTGTAGAAAATATATAGGACTGCAGTGCACGTAGGAAACACTATACAGCAACACTTATATATGTAGAACTTTCTCCTGCCACCAACAATTTTTCACTAAGGTCGCTGTCCATGCTATAACTCTGTTTAAACGGCATGCTACCGACTAAACCGTTTCTATTCAGCTTGATAGGATAGGTTTAATATGATTAGAGACACTTTCTTCATTAAGAAATCTGTAGTATATTCTTCTCTTCCGGCAGTGCGATAATCTAGCCCCGCACTCCGGTAAGACTCATAACTCTAAGATTTTGTCTCTCTTCATGCTCCACTCAGCCTTGTGGCTTCTTAATTGTTTGGATGTCCCTATCCGCACCATGGGCTGATCCGCCTCTGGAAAACTATTGGGGTTTCCGAGCGGTGATCGCCAGGGTGTGGTATCACATACATTTCCCTTGTATCTTTGGATACTTAGTAGTTAGCACTTTTGCCAATGTTGGAAAGCACTGCGAAAACATATATTGATTATTATTTTATTTGCTGAACAATCCTCCCGCACCGCAGTGCAAAACAGGGCAACTTGTATATAAACCTAATGACAGGTTAAACAGTTAGTTCCATAGGACCCGGTGACGGGCGAGATGCGTATCCCCACCGAATTCCATAAGAATGTTTGGGCATGATATTTAGATCTGCCATGCCCTTACGGGAAAGGCATTTATGGTGGGTATTCGTCTCTCTTACCCCAACCATAATGATAGGACAAGTGTCTAATAATGCTTTCATGAAAAGTGACCAATGTCCTGTAACGTTTTATGTGGTTATGGAGCGGGATGTCCGGATTCTTATCCAGTTCGGAGATCTTACTAAGTAACATGTATGAGCGCTGTCTTCAGTATTGATGTCTTATGGTATCTGTTCTCAATGACAGGCATGTCTAATAGCTAGGTAGATACCAGCCATTTGCGGCCTAAAATAGTTCTTGTTTCTCAAAACTAAAAGCTTATTAAGCGAAGCAGAAGGGCAGCATAAATAAAGCGGCAACTACTAATTCAGCATACTAAGAATCACATAAGACGGTGACAAGGGAATCCTATGTGAATCGCTCGTCCTATCTTCACGTAAAACAGCACGCAACCCTATAGTCATAATCTCACTGGGTATGGTCTTTTCTTCCTCAAGCATTTTTGGTTGAAATATTAGAGTGGCCCCATTTTTGCCTACTACTCTTCTCCAACTTTAAGCAGTAGCGACATCATCCCGAGATGGAGGCCCGCGCGAGGCACTTGCCTCTCGCAAGGATTCAGCGACGACGGTCCATGCGAGGATAATACTCCTCACCCAAACTAGCACTAGGAGTAGTGCCCGCTTGAGGCACATAACTTTTCGTCCAAGATAATCTTCTTCCTTTCAGCTTAGAGGTATAAGAACTTATATTAAGTTAATTAGTTAAGTCTCGTGTACAGGAGCCTCCCTTGCGGGGATACCTCTGCGGACCTACGGGTCTGTGTGGTACCTCTGGGAGCCCCATGTTTAAAAGTTCATCTACCTGTCTCTAGTCTCGTATTTTCGTATGCTCTTATTTTAGGTTTATCTAGCATATTAATAATTGTTCAGGTAAAATCATTGTATAGCCTTATATTTTTAGGTCACCAAAATCAAATCTTGTAAGTCCATGGATCACGAAATTGCTATGGACCGGCATACTGTTGACACATATTCTTGGGATGAGACTGTTGTATTTAATGTTCGCGACGATCGTCGCACGGCCCCACCAGATTAATTGAGTTCCACCAGCCTTAGGAGCCAGTTTTTGTTACCCGCAGGGCAGTCTCATACAAGGTCCGTCAACCCAAGTCCAGATGCTAACCAGCATCATCATTCGTCGTGCACTTGCGGCGCGGCGAGTCGACATGATACAGCGGAATGGCCCGACACTACCCGGCGAGCTACAATATGCCAAGGCCAACTATCTAGTTGGTGTGGCCAATATAATTCCCCGATCATGTTTTGAATCCAGTGGTTTTCATATAGCAGATATTTTCATTACATCCATTGAAACGATGCATCACAGCAGTCGATTTGACGCCATCTCCATTGAGTCCGACACCTATAGCAGTACAGTAGGCGATCAAGTAATAAAGAGCAAGTCCTGTGGCAGACGAAATATGGCAATCTGCTGTTAATGGAAGGAACAGTGAGGTTGAGATGAATGAGTATAAGCTGGGCTAAAGATTCTAGCAAGAGGTTATGATCCAGACCATATCATTCAACTGATAGAAACAAGTGGCCGTATGTTAGTCAATGGTACACAAGTTGGTGTGCACACAGCTGTCGATGCCCTTGATATAGAACGGTCATTACTATAAGAAGTGGTAGAATATTATAGCACATCAGTAAAGATGATCCGGGCACGTTTTCTTTCTGGGACAGATCGGACTACAAAAAGGGGCACAAGTCCAAAGGTTGCGTCATTGATACCTTCAGCTTCGCCAAGTGTTCGACACAAAAGTGAGAAACCATGCCATTACGCATCTATAACAAACTTGGTATAATTATGGAATGTCATTGGGGAATCAAATAAACTGACATAAGTTATGTCTGCCTGCCTGCCTGCCTGCCTGCCTGCCTGCCTGCCTGCCTGCCTGCCTGCCAGCCAGCCAGCCAGCCAGCCAGTTTGTCTGTCTGTCTGTCTGTCTGTCTGTCTGTCTGTCTGTCTGTCTGTCTGTCTGTCTGTCTGTCTGTCTGTCTGTCTGTCTTTATATTGAAAAAACCGCATTGGTACAGGAATTTAACTAAAAATTTCTTTACCTAAATTTGTCCTCTCGAGACCAAGTTTAGATTTACTTATAGTGGTCACCCCTTGAGATTAGTTGGGGTAAAGTGTACTAATCAGTAGGTCGCTTTAACAGGTAAAGGCTGGGATTGATCCCACATTATCGAGAAACCGCACACACGAACGCACGCACACACGCACGCACGCACGCACGCACGCACGCACGCACGCACGCATGCACGCACACACACACATCTGAACGAATGTCCGAGTGCACGCAATAATACATGCAGACAGTAATACATGCACGATTGCACTCAATAATGCATGCATGAACGCATGCACGAATGCATACATGAACAGACGCACGAATGCATGCACGCCCACACCCACATACTAATGTATTCACGAATTAATGCACACACACCGACATACACACACATACACCCACGCAAGTATAGATGCATGCACGTACGGGTGTACGAGCACACACCCACACACATACACACGTACGAAGAATCAGCCCAGCCAGCCAGCCACCCAGCCAGCCAGCCAGCCGCGCAGCCAGTTTGTATGTAGGTCTGTCTGTCTGTCTGTCTGTCTGTCAGTCAGTCAGTCAGTCAGTCAGTCAGTCAGTCAGTCAGTCAGTCAGTCAGTCAGTCAGTCAGTCAGTCAGTCAGTCAGCCAGCCAGCCAGCCAGCCAGCCAGCCAGCCAGCCA
Organism: Chaetoderma sp. LZ-2023a; assembly: GCA_034401795.1. Taxonomy (NCBI): domain Eukaryota; kingdom Metazoa; phylum Mollusca; class Caudofoveata; order Chaetodermatida; family Chaetodermatidae; genus Chaetoderma; species Chaetoderma sp. LZ-2023a. The sequence continues at coordinate 72,408,596 of CM067372.1, read as the reverse complement.
GCCAGCCAGTCAGTCAGTCAGTCCGTCCGTCCGTCCGTCCGTCCGTCCGTCCGTCCGTCCGCCCGTCCGTCCGTCCGTCAGTCAGACAATCGGTCAATCGGTCAGTCGGTCAGTCAGTCAGTCAGTCAGTCAGTCAGTCAGTCAGTCAGTCAGTCAGTCAGTCAGTCAGTCAGTCAGTCAGTCTCTGTCTGTCTGTCTGTCTGTCTGTCTGTCTGTCTGTCTGTCTGTCTGTCTGTCTGTCTGTCTGTCTGTCTGTCTGTCTGTCTGTCTGTCTGTCTGTCTGTCTGTCTGTCTGTCTGTCTGTCTGTCTGTCTGTCTGTCTGTCTGTCTGTCTGTCTGTCTGTCTGTCTGTCTGTCTGTCTGTCTGTCTGTCTGTCTGTCTGTCTGTCTGTCTGTCTGTCTGTCTGTCTGTCTGTCTGTCTGTCTGTCTGTCTGTCTGTCCGCTTCTCTGTCCGTCCGTCCGTCCGTCCGTCCGTCCGTCCGCCCGCCCGCCCGCCCGCCCGCCCGCCCGCCCGCCCGCCCGCCCGCCCGCCCGCCCGCCCGCCTGCCTGTTACATATTGATAGAAATGACACCCGGGCTCGAATGAAAGCGGATAGGGGTAATTTTGATACGTATTAAGAAACTAATTTTAGCATGGGGAGAAGACTGACTTTCAAATTTAAGCCCCAGACAATGAGTAGCATAGACAAGAATGGGATCTGGGTTAGCTGTTGCTATGACTAAGATTTTTCACGTGTATGCAGCTCAGTTGCAAAAATTAAAAGACAAATGGAGATGCAAGCTGCAAAATTAGATATAGTAGGAAAGGGACATGTAGTCTTATGAAATGCCGCCCTGAAATCTGTCGCCATAAACGCCACAAATTTAATAAAGGGATCCATTTCTACATAAGCCCCGCCCATTTCTAATTATCTTCCGCCCACGTTTTGCGCATGCTGGGATCGATTTATATACGTTAAACTCTGAATTTTCAGAATTCCAATTTCAAGTTATCTATTCAGGTAAGGTACTGAAAATTCTGAAACTAATTTGACTGAGGGTGTTGCCGGATATGGCATATGTCAGCAAGAGCTACCAGTCAACAAATTAGTTTCAAGATATTCAACAGAATGTTTATAGTTATAAATTCATCAAAGACATTAGCACACTTGACGGACTTTTTCCATGTTCACGACGTGATTACGTAATTGATTATGACGCCATATACGTGAGTGACAGATCGGACGCCCCCATTACTAAGCACGGTTCTTGAAACGAAACATTGTGAGAAAACTCCAGATGGCACATTCTCTGTATCATGGCTGGAATTTGAAAACCATTAACGGCGAGACGAAGCTCACTATTGGGTGGATGGTTTGTGTTGCTGGTCACAGGCATCAACTTGTGTTCTACGCGGAATGTAATGAGCCGCCGTGTGCAAACTGAACACTTGACGAAAAGTGTGATCTTTAGTGGAGGGATCCGATCTGTCACTGAAGTATATCACGTCATACTCAGTTACGTCACATGTAGGCCGACGTAACAATCATAATGAGTATTACTAACGTATTATAAAGCAGGCATTACGATGGAAAAGTCTGTCAGGTGTACGAAGTGTATGTCTTTGAGGAATTTACAATTTAATAAACATTTTGATGAATGTTGACTTGGGGTGGGGGTGTTGCTTCAATAGGCACACAGCCACCAGTTAAATTAGTTTGAAGCCATTCAACCACTTACATGCATAGGTACCGTGAAATTTGGATTCCGGGAATTCAGGATTCAAAGTATATAAATTGAGTCCAATAGGCGGGAAAAGAGGCATAGCTAGAAATTGATTACTTTATTAGCATGTGATGGTGAAATTGATGAACATCGTGAACTTGTGTATTGATGAGGGTGAATCTAGTATTCTATTGTGGGATGTTGGTGTGGGTGTTTAGTATGATGCGTGCGCTCCCTCTACGTGGGTGGGTGGTGGGGTGGGGGTGGAGGTGGGGGGGGGGGGGGTATGTGTCTATCTCCAGAAATAACATCTTTATTTTGCATCCAAACATTGGTGATGCCTTCCCTCGAAATAAATAAAACATTATTTTCATTTTTGTCTCTCTAGCAGTTCATATGATACATGATTAGATTTCAGTTTATTTGACAAATGAAAATATCCATTCAAGGCAGCAATCGAATACAATTAGTGGTTTTAACTGTGGTAAAAGATCAAATCATATATGGCCTATATCAGGTTATAATATGTGTAAGCCTAAATTCTGTAATTGACAAATAAATAACTTTAAAAGACTTTATAGCGTATATTAAATTCTGCAAGGATTCCAGGAAATATCTATGGTGATGGTCTAAAACCCTTTTAAAAATCTTTTTTACAGGAAGCTACCAGATTGTTACAGTTTACCACTTTGACTGATGCCGTCGGCTTTATCCAGCTCATATTCCGTTTGTCTAACGGCTAAATACCAGTGTTTGTCTGCATCAAGATCTATATCTGTAAAATAATGCTATTTGATTGACAGGTTAATTAACGGTAATTCGTGTGCTCAATTATATCTGAGATACTATTTAATGTGTAAGGCGACATGTCATTTTAGACGCTAGATATAATATGTACTCGTAGTGCACACATGCGGCGAACCTGAATACATGCATAGATAACTTGAAATTGGGACTGTGGAAATTCAGAGCTCAAAGTATATAAATCGACCCTACCACGCGCAAAACCTGAGCGAAACTTGGCAGGGCTTAGGCAGAAATGGAACCCTTAATTAACTTTGTAAACATGCTTATGGCGAGAGATTTCATAAGACTACATTTCTCTTTCTTACTACATAAAATGTTGATCATTTTGAAACTAATTTCGCTGAGAGCTGTTCGCGCAAGTACACTCCTAGTGCTAATGATTATATATGTGTGTGTTTTGAAACAGATTTAACATCTTGGGGTGGGGGCGTGTTGCTTCCATAGGCACACAGCTCCCCGTGTTTGTGTGCGTGCGTGCGTGCGTGCGTGCGTGCGTGCGTGCGTGCGTGCGTGCGTGCGTGCGTGCGTGCGTGCGTGCGTGCGTGCGTGCGTGCGTGCGTGCGTGCGTGCGTGCGTGTGTGTATGTGTGCGTGTGTGTGCACCTGTGTGTGCGTGTGCGCGTGCGTGCGTACGTGAGTGCGTGCGTGCGTGCGTGCGGTCGTGTGTGTGCGTGCGTGCGTGCGTGCGTGCGTGCGTGCGTGCGTGCGTGCGTGCGTGCGTGCGTGCGTGCGTGCGTGCGTGCGTGCGTGCGTGCGTGCGTGCGTGAGTGCATGCGTGCGTGCGTGCGTGCGGTCGTGTGTGTGTGCGTGCGTGCGTGTGTGTGTGTGGCGGTGTGTGGGTGTGTGGGTGTGTGTGGGTCGGATGTGTGTGCCAGCATAATGTGTGTTCCTTCTAATGGTGGCGCATGGGTCTGCACCCACCCTGTTGAAAAATGTGAAAATGAGAAGCTCTTAAGAGTCATTTCCTGCATTTTGATTGAAAAATAACATCTTTATTTTGCGTCCAATTTTGACTATGATTCAACAGTATATTTAACACAAACTGGGGGAAATTATTCACAGGCAGTGTTTTCATATCATCATTTAAAGCAGAGATTGTTGATGCAATGAATTCAGTTTATTTTTGGTGATGGCTTTCCTCGAAATAAATAAAACCTTATTTAAATTTTTCCTACATGGTTAGATTTCAGTTTGTTTGACGAATGAAAGTATCCATTCAAGGCAGGAATCGGATGCAATTAGTGGTTTTAAATGTGTAAAAGATCAAATCCTATAGTGCCGATAACAGGTTATAATATGTGTAAACCTGGATCCTGTAATTGATAAATAAATAACTTTAAAATACCTTACAGAGTATATTAGATTTTGCATGGATTCCAGAAAATATCTATGGCGGTGGTTTTTTCCTATATAGGATTGATACCGTTTACCACTTTGACTGATGCCGACTGCTGTATCCGGCTCATATTCTGTTTGTCTAACGGCTAAATACCAGTGTTTGTCTGCATAAAGATCCATATCTGTAAAATAATGCTATTTGATTGACAGGTTAATTAACGGTAATTCATGCGCTCAATTATATCTGAGATAGTATTTAATTTGTAAGCCGATGTGTCATTTTAGATGCTAGATATTTACTCATAGGGCACACATGCAACGAGCCCGAATACATACATATGCCTATATATTGATTATTATCACTAGCATTAGTAGTGTACTTGCGGGAACAGCTCTCAGCGTAATTACTTTCAAAATGTTAAACATGGTACCTGTATAGCTACCTTGAAATTGAGAATTCTGGAAATTCATGATTCAATGTTTCAAATCGATCCCAACGCGCCTAATACGACCAATACTCGAATATGGTAACAGTGCCTGGTCACCAACATTTAAAACGGACTGTGCCATTCTAGAAAATGTTCAGCGAGGAGCCACTAAAATGATACCACATATAAAAAACCCAACATATGAGGAAAGATTAAAAATTCTAAAGCTACCAACTCTATATTTCCGATGATCACGCGGGGATGTGATTGAAACGTCTAAACACTTCCGTGGAATCTAACATGTCCAGGGCCCATACCTACAATTAGACCAAAAAACAACACACGCGGCGGGCACAGTTGAAAATAATAAAACCCCGATCTTACAAAGTAATACTGCAAATTTTCTTTACTAACCGGATTGTAAATAGCTGGAACAGTTTGCCAGAATCTGTTGCAAATACACCAAGCATAAATAAATTAGACAAACATTGGTCCGAATTTTGGTACATTCAACAACCCGTACACAATCGGTACCATGCTACTGCTAATCTAAATCTGATTTTATTTATTACACAACCTATCTACAGGCTTATAGACTATATGGATAGTATAGGGTAAGTAAGTATAAGTATAAGTAAGTATAAGTATAAGTAAAAGTGGGCGGAGCTTAGTAAGAAATGGGCGGGAAATACATAGAAATGAATCTCTCTGTCACCGATCCTACGTCTGCATGAGAGAGCGTTTTTGTTGGAATCAAGCAAAAGTGACAACGAGGTTTTAGTTTGTTATATTCTGGAGGGTTGGTGACATAAAATTATTATGTAGGCTCATGACAAATTGTATTCATGTCAGAACCATTGTTGGCGAACGATGTTTTTATGTTTTTGTTTTCTGCAGACGGTCAATTTTTGCTGCAATACATCGTCCTTGTCAATGTACTACAACAAACTGTGTCCATGTGTGCTAGAAATTTATTCATTCTTTGCTAGCACAGGAGTGTTCACCGGTTGTCCGGTAACCATATGAACTTGAAAACCAGATGCGAAAAACCCGTATAGGCTCTACAATAATATAATTAATAAAATTCTCTCGAATATTTCCAAAGATGACTCCACAAGAACTGACTGACCAGAGTGGGGTAACCAGCAGCTGTCGGTTATAGTGGTGAAGAGGTGACCGAGATGATCACGTGACCGAGAAAGTCACGAAAGCTACACTCACACGAATTCTGTATCCCGCAGAGGTAACTAATTTCCTTATTATTCTCTCGAATGTTTTCTAAATTAATCGGTCTGGGAGCTGCTACAGCAAATACGTTCGTGGATCAAGCCATACACAGCGGTTGTTTTGTAATTCTCAGGGAATATAGGGCCATCTTCGAGGTAATATAAAATAGGACAGCATAAAAGCAAAAGATTGTCAAAAAAAATCAATTATGTTTCACGGGACAACAATGTCATACTGCAATGGTTTCCTGCATATGGTGGTAGTACGGGAAATTAGACTGCACACATGGTATTCAATGACTTTATCAAGAAGCCATAGTTCCGACTTCGCTTCACCAGGTGCCTTAGTCGGAAGCCAAATCTTGGATTAAAAAGCAAATACAGACCATGCCGATGAAAATAAACACAGTGCAGCTAATAAATATTTTAACATGTTTTCAAAACAAAAAACAGATACATGTTTGTTAGTATAATTGGGAACACGATGTGAGAAATGTTATGTTGAGTATTTTTTTACTTAATTTGATTGGAAGCCCTTAGGCAGCAATGGCTTCCAATCAAATTAAGTCAAAAAATATTCAACTACGTTTTACTTTGTTTTGGAAACATGTTAAGTTATTTTTTGGATGTGCTGTAGTAAATATCAATTTTTATTTGTTTATCTAGACTGGGGAATTCAAATTACAATCTTTGAAAAGAACACCGTCGCTTTAACGTACACATCTCCACAGGATGAAATAAAGGGATTCATTTGTAGGACTTCATGTTAGCTTCATAGTTCATCGTCCGTGATATAAGTCCATTAAGCACACGCACGCACGCACGCACGCACGCACGCACGCACGCACGCACGCACGCACGCACGCACGCACGCACGCACGCACGCACGCACGCACGCACGCACGCACGCACGCACGCACGCACGCACGCACGCACGCACGCACGCACGCACGCACGCACGCACGCACGCACGCACGCACGCACGCACGCACGCACACATATCAAATCCTTGCTGGATGGTTGTCTTGCAATGGACATTTCCATTTTTAGCTATGCCCCGCCCATTTCTAGCTAAGCTCCACCCACACCTCGCTCGTGTTGTGATCGATCGATCTCTGAACTCTCTGGCTATCAATTTCTAGAAACCTGTACAGGTAAGCTGTTGAATACTTTGGAATTAATTTGACTGGCCGCTTCAGTCAAATTAGTTTCATATTGAAGAGCATGTTTATTAAATAATAGAGACATACAATTCGTACAACGTGTTGGACTATTAAGAGTTAAACACGGGCCAAAAAGAATCATTTATGACGTAGTGATTATGCCGCTTAACTGATTATGATGTCATATGACATGGTAAGGCACCAACGGATTTCGGCCAAATTATTTTCAAAGTATGCAATAACTTGTCCATTAGGTTGCATTTGAATGTTAATACTGGGATTTCAGTGTTGAGATGGTTAAGTGTAAATAAGTAAAACGTGGAACATAACTATTATTTAAATTGCTTACTGCAATATATATAAAATGTGTGAGTGCTCGAGTATCTATGTGAGTGCGGGGGTGGGTGCATGTACACAAAATTGTGTGCGTGAGGTAAAGGTAATAGCAACAACTACCAGGTTTTAGGCGCTTTGGCGAGAGTTGACAGATGTACCATCCGGCCGACCGACCGACCGACCGACCGACCGACCGACCGACCGACCGACAGACAGACAGACAGACAGACAGACAGTCAGACAGACTTATAAGAATTGCAACAACGACAGCTACGACAGCGATAAGAATAATGATTATAATATTGATAATAATGGTAGTAGTAATAATAGTGATAATAAGTGATGAGTGATTATAAATTAAAGATAATAATATTAGTTTACATCCACTTTTTAGTTTTTATATTTCCATTGTAATAATCTGTTTGTATTTTTTGTAGACACATATATATTTTTGGACATTGTAAGATCAGTTAGCTGAAGATTAACCCTCCGTAAATAAAGATTATTATTATTATTATTATTATTATTATTATTATTATCATTATTATTGTTACGCCAGATGACAAATTGATACTCTGGAAAGGTCAGACAAATCTGAAGAAAAAATCTGAGGAAAAGGTATGACGTCATTAGCGTTGTCAAGAGTGGCAGCAGGCAGCGTGGTGGACAAAAGAACAACAAATGAGTCCCACAAACAATTCCCCTTCTGCCATTCAATGATAAATATGTCATTAAAATCACCCAACATTCCAAATGACACGGGCGCATCTATTTTGCTCGCTGGCTGATGACGTCAACGATGATGAAGTATTTAGGGCACGCATTTAGACTTCAGATTTTTGGTTTACACGGTCAGATTTTATTGAAATCAAATTTGATCAGATTACTCTGATCGCGAAAACAGAGCTTTGCCCGGAATAGTCGTTGCGGTTAAAACCAATGGCAAAAGGCTCCACAGACAAATTACTTTCATAATATTCAACATATTCCTGTATTGTTATCTTGAAATTGAGACAATAGAGTTTCAACGACTCAAAGCTTAAGAAACGTCAATTTTCATAGGAATTCACCATTCCAGAGTATCCATCTATCATCTGACCTCGTATGACGTCATAATCAGCTCAGCGCGTGTACGATGACATCACAATCAGTACGTCAGAAAGAGGTCCATATAGACCGTCATCAAATCGCAAATAGTCCGACACGTTGTATGAATTGTATGTCTTTTTTAATTCGTTGCTATTTAATACATATGCTGTTGAATATTTTGAACCTAATTTGACTGGGCACTGTTGCTACCTTAGGCAACAACAGCACCCAGTCAAATTAGTTTCAAAATATTCAACAGCTTACCGGTGTATTTTTTTGGGAAATTGATAGTCAGGGTGTTCAGAGATCCCAGCACGAGCGAGGTGTGGGTGGAGCTTAGCTAGAGATGGCCGGGTCATAGCTAAGACTACACGATAGTGAATCTTCCTAGCACCTTTCTTAACCATTTAACGCCCTAAAATGAAGGGAAGCTGTTGACAATTTTGAAACTAATTTTAATGGAACCTGTTTCTGTCATAGGCAGCAAAAACCTCCAGTCAAATTAGTTTCAAAATATTCAACATAAAGTTCGTTGCATCAGACATATTTGCAGTTTATGGGATGTAAGGTGAACCTAGCTGTTGTTGATGTACATAAAACATAAAATTCCTGCACCATATAGAAAAAGATTGAAATGGCTTCACTATGTACAGTAACTGCGTCTTATCTAACTCGATAGCATGTCCAAAGCATGGGAGAACTCTTGTAAAGTTGTTGTCCTGAATGGGCCTTTCCAGTCTATCCATCCATCATATGATATCATAATCAATCGCATGACGTGTAGGATGACGTCTTAATCAATCGCGTCATGAATGACGTAGATGAGTACGTCACGAACGCATAATTGGTGACGGACTATGCGTTGTTGTACGAATTGTGTCTTTAATATTTAATAAACATGTTGAATATTTTGAAACTAACTTGACTGGGAGCTGTTGTTGCCTATGGTGATGTCAAGTTATCAACAGAGGGATGCATTTCTCGGTATGTCTGCTCATGTCTTCCTACGCTCCGCCCGCTTTCTACACACGTCTGAATTCACAGAAACACAATTCCAGGGTAAGAATATATGTACAATTTTGAAAATCTTGAAATTAGTGTGAAAATTAGTTTCAAACTATTTAACAGAATGTTTATTAATTTTAATTCCACCAACGACATGCAGTTCAGACGTTTATTATTGGACCCTTGCGACTTTCGTGACGGACCTATGCCATTTAATGGGGATTCCAGTTTATCCATCAAACATATGATGCCATAATTAACTACGTGACGTGTAGGATGACGTCGTTAATCAATTACGTCATGAATGACGTATATAAGTTCGTCACGAACGCTTAATTGATGAAGTTGCCATACGAATTGTATGTCTTTACTTTTTACTAAATATTCTGTTGAATATTTTGTAACTAATTAGAGTGGACGTTGTTCCTGCAGCAGCTTACTTGTATAGTTTTCTGGAAATTGAGATTCAGAGAGTGTATGGATAGATCGATCCCAACACGGGCAAAGCGTGGGTGGGGCTTAGCCAGAGATGGACGGGGTATAGCTAAACTAGATTCCTCCATTGTGATGTCAACTACCCTGATAACGCAGCTTACTGGGCCGATGCGGGGCCGATACTGGGCCGATAGTAAAAGTACCGGCATGGTATCGGCCCAGCATCGGCCCAGCAAGCTGCGTTATCTCGGTAACAATTGAAGTATTTTAAGTATGGCGTAAAATTCTTGAGTGACAGATCGGACCCTCCATTCTCTTGTATCAAGTAGACGCTAGAAATGTTAAGATGTGCTAGAGCGGGTGTGGGCTTTCCAATTATTGTGTAACAACTCTTGGGCACATTTTATAAGTCGAACTTTTTGTTGCGCCGCTCTAATGACGACTGGGTTGATTTATATAGTGGACTCTGTCATTTTCAGGCAGATTTAGCTGGCACGGCACAAGAGAAGTTCGACTTATAAATCGGGCCGTAGCCGATAAATCCTCCGATGAGTCAACAGTTACAGGATATTATGTTGCTACCTTTACACGGGTAACTAGAAAATCTAACGTCGTTCGCTTTAAACGTGCATATTCACCTCAAAATGCTTCAAAATAAAAGTGTCAATATTATCTATTCTTAGAGGCTTAAATTACATACGTCGATGTAGGGACCCTATGACAGCAACAGCGCCCAGTCAAATTATTTGCAAAATATTCAACAGCATGTTTCTTAAATAGCAAAACCATACAATTCTTACAACGTCTCGGACTATTACGCATTAAAGACGGGCGTAATCAAATCATTCATGACGTCATGATTATGACGTCAGCATACACGTAGCGTTGTTGATTATGACGTCATATGATTGAGCGAGGAAATGGATTCATGAATTCCGAGAAGATTGAATTCAACATCATATGCAACGTCAGTCAACAGTGTTCTCAAATTCAACATATCTGAAATTGATGTGCGAATTAAGGCAATGTTAGGAAGAAAGACATTGATGTTGCTTATCACTTTTGCTAAAGAATATAGCGTCACAAAACATTTTTCACAGCTTTAGCCTTTCTATACACCTGACTGGCTTATCGCTAGGACCATGAACTTGGTAATCCCAATCTCGAAGCTCTGTGGGGGGAGCGGATAAAAATATGACGCCCCCACCCCCTCACCCATTCCCCCCCCCCCCTCCACCCACCCCCGTTTCCTGTGTTTCTTAAATGCAATTCATGTCATCTGTGAAAACACACTCCCTACAAATAACTCTATACAAATCATTTAGAATGTGTACAAGAAGATAGAAAAGATAGTAAAATGATGCTTGGACGCATATAAAAGCTCATTTTGGACAGTCGCTGAGTGGGGAACGTTATTCGGAGTGTTTGATAAATTGGGCGGTATCAATCAGTAGGGTATGTATGGTTGGTGTCATTTGAATGGGTTGGTGGTGACATTATATGAATCTAGTTCATTCGTTATCGAAGAGTACATTGGCAATGTGCTAGAGGAAAATTATGCAGCTTAACATTTGATGGTCGTGCCTTTCTTAAGCAGCAATGTTTAATTCAAATTGTTTTCAATCCCTGATAATGCAGGTTACTGGGCAGGTGCTGGGTCAATACCGGGCCAATATGGCCCAGTAACCTGCGTTATCAGGAATATATTTAACATGGTTTTAAATTAGATCACAAAAAACAAGGCTCATGTTCGATTCGAACGCTGGATTGTTAACTATAGTTAGTTGGTACCAGATTTCTCACGGAGTTACAATTGTAGCGCATTTTGAGACGGGTAGCAGTATCGGTTAAGGTTATCCATCGCCCTACTAACGGAATATCATACTTAGATGGACTACGAAGATGGGTGTTACACAGTGTCTATATAAAATAAAGTCGGAAAGGATAACTGGATAACATTGGCATGCAATATGATGGCGTAATTTCATCGAACTCTAATTACTTGATGAAATATTTACTTATTTATCTGCATTTAACAGTTGTAAGCAAAGGTTGTCCGCTATTTTGAACTTAATAAAAATTTGACATTAACCATTTCGACCGAGCCCATCGAGTCTGATCAACGATAAGTAACTATAATTCGATAGGATATAGTCAACTGTACTCTGATAATATAGGTTGCGGGGCCGGTATTGACCCACTACCGGTCTAGTAGCCTGCGTTATCAGGGCAGTTAACTATTGTTCGAACTTGACTACAATTATTGGCTGGCTTTGAAACTTACCTGTCATAGTGAACACGCCCACTAGTAATCCAATATTCCGTCCTGCCAGCATAACATCCTCACTTTCTGGGGTGGTACCCGACGACTTGGCCTTTCTCGACGCCCAGAGACCCACGATCAGAATGAGCGTATAGAACACTACAATAGCCAAAATACCGGCCACATGAACGGCCATCCTGATGAATCAATATGTGTTGCAAATTAGGATAGATTAATAAGTAGAATACATTTTCCTAAGTGATTTTTATTCTGTTTCTAAAAATATATTTTATAAGTTCGTCACGAAATCATGTCCAGATACATTTCCGAGATGTTTTAGATATGCAAGTACCGACACTGCGCCAAAATCTAAACTAAACCTTCACATGTTTAATGCGATCTGCCTTGCAAACAAATCGAATCAGTCGCATATGATTTCTAGCGATTATTAAGCTATATAATCAATTCAACCAGATTCAAATTTCTAGAACGGCTCCAGTACGTGAAAATCTTTCATTGTGTATCTTGGTTAGATCCCGCGTTGTCTTACACGTCACATCTTGAGCCTATCTGTAATTCATGTGATACGGTAGTTTTCTCCAATCTGTGCAACAAGAAAAATGAAATAAAATTATCACTATTTAAGGAAGATCACAATGAGAAGAAAATGGAACTACAAACTATTCTTGTCCGCAGTATAAATGTTTGACTAATCTCTGTAGTCACCCAATAGAGATTACTTGATACCGATATTGATAAAAACCCTCGCGTAACTGTCTGCTTCTGCACAAGGCGCGTTCTATGCGCACCAGACGACAAACGGTCCCATCGGAGAAAAAGCATGAAAGGGCTAAAGCAGAGACAGTTTCAGAAATTCCTCATAAAGTTCGATTGCGGAATGAAGGATCAATACCTCACTCCGTTCAGTTTCCCTCCTACATTGTACGCAACCAATCAGTTCTCGTCTGGAGACGCTACGTCAGCGCAATTGTCGTCTGCAAAGGAACCAAGAAAGATTGAGCGAAGGGAAATTTACTGCGACTAGCAGCATCCACAATGGGCAAAATTTTCCATTCGTTATGAAATTTTGACTTTCTCGCGCACCGTCAATCGATGGGAGCATGAAATCGACTTAAGGTGAACCATTTCTTGGGAGGAATTCGCTGATCGGCTGCTAAACAAATTAGTTGATCTGGCTCGTTTGGCACGGCTAGAATAGCAGCGGTCAGGAAAAAGAGACACCAGAAATAGATGGACGTTTAACCGATTTCACTCTATGTAAGCATTGCAGCCCTAGATGGCGTGATATTTACTTCGCTACTGGTCTTTCTGGCTGATTATTGATTAGTGCTATGCCAAATTTGCTGACTTCCGGTAGTAAGCTCGCTCCCCTCATAATATTCAATTGTTTTTGGATTTAACTTCTCTGAAACGATTCCTACTGAAATCGGTTAGATGGCTAGATCCGACTGCTTGGCAGGCTAAATAATCAGTCGACCCACCAACCCGCCACCACATATATGAGCAGATATATGATATAGCCTATCAGACCAAAACAATAGCAGCAGATCACATGGACACATAGGCGTAATACTGCGCTAAGGTTATCGCCATTTCGTGTTGGAAATAATTCTTAGCTATTATAATGGAGTGAAAATAGAAGTTTAAATCGGAATCCTTCAGACACGATAAATAATTAGCCACGGTTTGATTAGCCAATTCTATTCTATCTAACGTATTGCTGGTGATTGTCTATAGGCTACTATTCCTCCTAAATTATATTGCTAGCCTGCGGCAAACTAGTTTGAAACCAGACTGAATATTGTTGCTGCCTTATGCAGCAACAATTTTTAAACGCCAATTTTGGTTTCGAGTTAGTTTCAACAGGTTTCATATTTAACAACCGTGAAAAGAGTTTCTTGGTATTCACGACGAAAAGAGTTATAAATGTACCTGCCACACTGTCCGCAGACCCAGGCCTTTGATCTCCAAAAGCCAGACACAACTTGTAAGACATCATTCAACTCTTGTTATCTAGGAATAGGGGAATCCAGTCTCTCAGTCAATCATGTGACATCATAACCAACTAAGTCACATGTAGGGGGACGTCATAGCCAATTACGTCATCGAAGACGTGATTAAATCCGTCATAAAGTCAAATTGTATGAATTGTATGTCTTTGCTATTTAATAAACAGTTTGTTAACTATTTTGAACCTAATTTGATTGAGCGCTGTTGCTGCCATTGGCAGCAACAGCGCCCAGTCAAATTAGTTTCAAAATATTCAACGGCTTACCTGTATATTTATCTGGAAATTGAGATTCAGGGAGTGCATGGATCGATCGATCCCAACACGGCTAAAGAGTGGGTGAAGCTTAGCTAGACGTGGGTGGGGAATAGCTACGGAATCAGACACTTTCAGTCAGACTATTTCCCCATAGGCTATTCATTGTGTAGGGCTATGTGCGATGGACTGGCATTGAAGTTTCTTACCGTTTTTATGATTTCGACGATCAGAGTGTCAAATAGACACAAGAGTCTTTGAAGATAATGATCTGTCTTGACGGTGATTTCTATTTTTAAAAACCCAGTTTCATGATACGAATTTAAAATAGATCGTTTAATTCCGAAAAATGTCAGTGCGGGAAAAACCGACTATGGCGTTATGACCATTTGCAAAGCCTGAGTGTAAATAAAGTGAACTTGTACTTAAACAACCCTTTGCGTGATCGCTGTTACTGAAATGTATATGGAAGACGGAAGCAGCAGATTAAATCTTTCTGTCCGACTGAAAAGAATAGAAAATATGTGTGCGAACAACACGAGTCTAACACTATCATTTATAGTTTTCACGGATAACACTTAGAGCTTATAATCAACTAGGAAAATGGAGGGTTCCGATGTGTCACTCAAGCGTCTGACGCCATAATCAAATTCATTGCGTGTTGATTTTGAAAACGAAATTGTTGCAAGCTGTTGCTTCTATAGGCAGTAACAGCTAACTGCACCTACGTTAGCGAAATCAGCACAGGTAATATGGCTTAAGTGAAAAATAGTATGGTCTATGCAGGCCTACGGGTAGGCAAGCGAAGCAAATACAATATGTTTAAAGGAAAGGATCATGGAACTAACATATGCTCTTGAAGGACAGCTTTATATAATAATCGACCTATGACACCCCCCCCCCCCACACCCCCACCACTCCCACACCCCACCCCCACCCCCAGGTGGAGTCCGAAGCACCAGTGAAGTCACTAATTGGCTTCAAGTTAAGAGCTCGTTGCTTTAGTAAATGCTTTTTCTCAAATAATCCCGATTCATTCCCATTTTTACCGATGGTAGTTTATTCAATATTGTATGAAATTACCAATAAACATCATTTCTTATTTTCCTTTTCCCTTCCTTTAATAGAAAACAAGAAAAATTAAATGTCCCGCGTATTTCAGGAACTTTTGCGTTTCTTACCAAGGTCACATGAACCTTGTCCTTTGACCTTATGACCTCAATGGCATCGCGCTGTTTTATATGAGTATAGACAAAAATGCTCGCGAGTTTAGTACCAATAGGATAAGACAAACCTGGAAAATAAGACACTGAAACTATTTGTTAAGCGGAAAACTTAACGTTGGCACCGACGCCGCCATCGTTGTTGTCATTGGAAAAGTGATCCCTCAATCTAGAACTAAAGGCGTGGCGATCTCATATCGAGAGGCGATCTCGTGAGACGCGAATTATTAACCCTATGTCTCACTTTTGTTTCACAGGCGAGACAATGATGAAAATCAATAAATAAATTAAGATTTGTTCCTGTATTCTACGTTATGCATTCCTTTATTCTAATTTTACCGCTAGAAAATGGACCTTTCCACTGTACCCATCCATCATATGGCGTCATAATTAACTACGTGACGTATATAATGCCACCACAATCAATGACGTCATGAATGACGTAGATAAGTACGTCACGAACGCATAATTGATGACGGACTATGCGGCGTTGTACTTTACTATTTAATAAATATCATGTTGAACATTTTGAAAATAATTTGGCTGGGCGCGTTGCTGCCATTGGCAGCAACAGCACCCAGTCAAATTAGTTACACAATATTCAACATCTTGCTGTATGGTTTTCAGGAAATTGATAGTCAGGGCATTCGGGGATCGATCAACCCCAACACGGCGAAGCTTAGCTAGTGAAGGGTGGGGCATAGCTAAAACTGGAAATGTCCATTCCTTTATCTACAATTTGTATCTAATGCACATTAAAAGGTGATCAATGACCGAATGTAGGTCACCAACAAGTTTTGGATTAAATGTTTTTTCTACAATAGCAAATGTGTCAATATTGATTCTCAATATAATCGCGTTCTTACACCGAATTATAAGAGATGATAGGAAGAATGCTCAATGAGGTTGCATTCCAAATAGCCAGCCCTAATCGAGGATTATTCCACGCTTTCCTTGGTTTATGGTTGGCAGAAACGGTATTGCTGACTGATGGTGTCGTTTTCAAAGACACACATTTCTCCTGATAACGCGGCTTATTGGGCGTACCTAGACCAATACCGGGTCAATATGGCCCGATATTGTCCCAGTAACAGCGCAGTTACCTTCGTTGTCGGACAAACTAAGTTATGTATAGTGTGAGTTGGCAAATCGAAAGAAAATGTCAGACGCGTGAAATCATGCTACGTTCTCTCATCAATTTCTTGAGAAATTAGTAACATCGATCGCGTTAATGCATCTCCGAGTCTTTAATTTAGTTTTGCCGTGCACGGTGCTGAATCAGGCATTCCATTGACCGTACTTAAGTATTCTGGCCTATTTTAAGCCTAGATCTTTATTATGCGATGTCCTAGAATCTATAGGGTATCTCGCGATCATGCAGCCGATCGCGGACCAATTATTCGATGGGTGGGCCGGGGGGGGGGGGGGGGGGGGGGGGGGGGGGGGGGGCGGCGGTGGTGTGGTGGGTGAATGGAAAAATCTTAAATCGATGGACCGTTACATTTTTAGCTATGACCCGCCCATCTCTAGCTAAGCTCCACACACACCTCGCTCGTACTGGGATCGCTCGATCGCAGAACTCTCTGACTATCAATCTCTAGAAAACTACACAGGTAAGCTATTTAATATTTTGGAAGTAATTGGACTGGGCGCCAAAATATTCAACAGAATGGTTATTAAATAGTGGAGACACAATTCGTACAACGTGTCGGACTATTAAGAGTTAAAGACGGGCCAAATAGAACCATTTATGATGTAATTATTATGCCGTTATCATACACGTCACTTAGTTGGTCATGACGTCATATGGTCGATGGATAAACTTGGAAAGGTCCATACTCATAAACATTGGATAATGAACTTTTTTTTTTATCCTAACACAGTCAGCTTGTCTATCAAGGGAACCTGAAACAAGCGCCGTCATTTGTCTACATAAGAAGGTATCCCTTGGATATGTCTAACCATACGCTACTTTTATTTTTTAGATAAAATCTCTGATTAACATAAAGAAGAAACGAAATCTCATAACCTGCCTAATATAATTTTCTTTCTATACATATTTCTGATCCGTTCTCGCTATGAACTCAACCTCGCTCGCTACTATTTGTCCCCTATTCATCAGCCTAAGGGGGTGTAATTACTGTCCGAGGCACGGCCATTCGTTATGGTCATGCGTCAGTTCACGGTCAGATCTATGCGCTCTAACGGAATGACGTACAGTCACAATAGCACATCCTGCCTTCTTGGTCAAGCAACATTTAGTTTGGAGTTATGACTCTCCCTCCAATAATGACACAGTCTATACCAAGACTACCAGAGACCACAAATTAAGATTATATGATTGAAAGACACTGATGTGGTGGTAGTAGTAGTAGTAGTAGTACCCAGTCATAATAATGAATCATTTTCAACATCGAATATGCGAAGAGGACAGAGTTCATACCATATTAGCAATATAGAGTGATGCTTTCTGCTTTTATTGTTACAATACATACGCTATCTTACACATTGATAGTTATTATAGTGCTGGTTGACTCAATAATGGACACACTGGTGAATTGTTTGTGCGCAGTGCATAAGTGCTGGAACCCTAATAATGCATGCTGCGGGACTGGTACCGAGCTTATATCGTGTCGTATTTGCCGGGTTGTTTTTGTCTAATACCGGCCCAGTAGGATAGTAATAATAATAATAATAATAATAATAATAATAATAATAATAATAATAATAATAATAATAATAATAATAATAATAATTATCGTTATTTATTGAGGGTAGCACTTCAAGTACACGGCCTGATCTAGCAGAGGCCCTCATTAACATATATACAAATGTATACAAAAGGATACGTTGTCACACCCATACACCAATCCTGGCCTTGGGTCATGCATATACTGATATTGTTGTTTCAACCATTTAATGGCTCGTTATGCTAGTAATAACGAATATTTCTATCAATTCCCTAAGAAGACTAATCGAATTATATTTGGGTGTGAATTTATTTATTCAATACAAAATATCACTTCTCTGAGAGTCAAAATTTCCCAATTCTCTCTGGGAATGATCCTAAACAATAAATATCGAATGATGAATAACTCCTCAGACAAATACCGTCTGGTTATGCAGTTATCTCACTTGAGTAGTAGAATTAAAGTGGCAACGCTAACATAGACGGTGTAAGAGGTGGGCATAGGGGGCATGCCCTACCCCTAACCATGGCATTTGGAGATAACGTCTACGGATATCCCTAACATATTTAGTACATCATTAAGCTAGTTAAAGTTGTCTATCTATCCCTGACAATTGGATCTTTCCAGTTTTTGTTAAGCCTCGCCCGTCCACCTCTAGCTAAGCTCCACCCACACATTGTTCGTGTTGGGGCCGATGGATCCCTGAATTACCTGACTATCAATTTCTAGAAAACTATACAGATAAGCTGTTAAATATTTTGAAACTAATTTGACTGGGTGCTGTTGCTGCCTATGGCAGCAACAGCACCCGGTCAAATTAGTTTCAAAATATTCAACAGAATCGTTATTAAATAGTAAAGACATACAATTCGTACAACAACGCATGGTCCGTCTTCAATTATGTATTCGTGATGTATTATCTACGTCATAATGACGTCATTGATTATGACGCTATTATACACGTCACGTAGTTAATTATGACGTCATATGATGGATGGATGGATAGAGTGGAAAGGTATGTTGAATGGAGGGATTCATTTCTACCTATGCCCGCCCATTTCTAGCTAAGCTGCGCCCACGTTGTACCAACGTTGGAGTCTGATCACTGAAATTGTGAGAGGCAAAACTCAAATGATAAATACGCTAATAACTTATCTAACAGAAATTACGTGCTATGTCGACATTCCCGCATATCGCGGCTACATGGTCGCAGCATAAAATAGTATAAAACGCGATATTTCACTGCAACGTATATTCTGCTTACGTCCGAAAACCACTTCTAAGCTTGACATTGTAACAGCACTATAAATTTGCGCATAATCACGGTTATGCGCAATGCAATTGATGTTGTTTGAGCAGTTTATTTCGTGTTTTATTTGTCAGATACTGCACGATGATGTTGTATTCGATCTGTGATGTCACGCACTCTGATAAGCACGCATACCGTAATTGATTAATAATTCACTATACGGACGGTGAACAAACCTAAAACAAATACTTTGATTGCAAAATTATTAGCCATATGGTAAACAGAGTGATTCATTTCTCACTATGCTACGCCCATTTCTAGCTAAGGTCCACCCACTTCATCGCGGGCTGCAATCGATTTGAAACTTTAAACCTGAATTCTAGGAGAGTAGACTTGTCTGAAAAATCCAAAATAATTCTCTATTTTTCCATATTGTTTATTAGTTACTTCTTAGTTGAAACAGGTGGTTGTTCAACCGGGTTAATTTCAAAGTCCAGATGACTATATTATCATGAAGATGTAAATGTTCCGCAGCATGGGTGTCGCCTTCTCGTACAATAACTGAAAGGTGTCTAGTAAATAACCTAGACTCTCGTCATCTTAATGGCCATTTGGTTTAACCGAAATACTGCCTTTGGGCACCCACTATGTATGATATTGAGTATATAAAATTTCTACACGCACGCACGCAGGCACGCACGCACGCACGCACGCAAATGAATGTGGAATTAGATGTGATTTTCTGGAAGTTCATGAATGTATTTTGCTATGGACCCAATTAATGGAACATGCACCTTTTCTTTTCGTATTTACTGGGCTCTCATA